>JAAOAW010000085.1:0-345031 GCA_013186925.1 Fusarium succisae | reverse complement strand
AGATTGTAAAGATTGTCTGTGCGTACGTGTAGGGAGCGTCGCCTTGAGAAGGACATACCGCGCTTCCACTGCGCCAAGCTGCTTTGCTTGAGCTTATGTAATAGTTCCCTCCTGAAATTAGTTTATATACCTAACAAAACCCCACTGGCTTGCCTCTGGGTAATCAATTGCACCCTGCTGAGCTGAATGACATGCAGTGCATTTATGCTTTGGCAACAAAAGCCCCTTTCTCTCAACTGATTGTGAATTGCCATTTTATTATCATCTCTTTTAGAAGGGGCTTCCTCAATTCACTCTCAGGGCAGCTATGGTACGTGACCTACTGCTATTTTATACAGACCCAGAGCTAACTACAGAACGTTTTTGCCTGAGGAAGCCAATCGATTTTGATGCCTGCTGAGAACCGCTGAACTTGCTCCGGAATCACCGGATCACTTTAAAATTCTATTGGAGATGAGTCATTTCGTATTTCCAACTTGGCGGCTTCTTTCATGTCTCACAAAACTGCATCACCCGTTTCAAGGCAGATTTCTTGATGTTTGGGTTACTAGATTGGCTCGGATTCGCCCCACCTATATAGCGCTGACAGTTCGTCAATCAAACTGTGCAAGGGGTCGTTGATATTCTCCGAGCCTGGCATGTAAGTATTAATAACCGCCATAATTATCGAGTCGAAACAACAGGTAACAATACTTGCTCTCTTTGAAATGTCTGTTTCTTCGAAATCTAATCATTTTCTTTTTTGTGCATTAAATTCTTTCTCTAGTAAATTGCATTATCGCCAACATGCAGCAAGTTAGAAATTCTCCCCTCTCCAGGGCTCTTTTCAACGTCTGGATATGTATTTGGACTCTTATTGTACTTTCGATATTCGCTCTCGCATGTCTTGTTCAAGCTGGCTCCATCAACATGCCAGATTGGACCAAAGATCTACGAAAATTCGACGATGACGAGTGGGCTCAATATTCAGCCATATTAATCATATCGATCTGCGTTCTATTCGTCTTAACAATGGTCACTGGCATAGCTGCGCTTCGAGCCGATGGATATTGAACCTACTCGACCCGAACTGCAAATCCTTGACTGTAACATACACTCCCCACGCAAACCAAGAAGATGGCTGTCTCAACAAATAAAGAAATCCATCAACTTCGACAGCAACTGGCTCAACAGGAGTCACATGCAAGCCCTCCCTTCGAAATTCCTGCTCCATGCTTCGCCTAAATGGCACGTCGTCACTGGAGAATGCTGTGATTTTCCACGGACGGATCTGACGAGAGGCTCCAGACCCTTCGAAGAAGGTATCCGTTTCTTCGCTGGCCATTCCCTTTGGACGACAGGTGGACGCACGCCTCCACTCGAGATACAATGGAAATGAAGGTTCAACAAACAAAGCACACGCCGGCGTCCCGCTCGATTGATCATGGTGGAAGGGTCCCAAGGGAGAACCTGGTAGTTTGGTATTGGAAAGTTGAGTTTGAAGTGGAACGATGGATCGTTTTCTACTCTTAGATACAATGAAATACTGCGTGCATCTTGCGTCATATTATATTACTTAGTCCCTTCTGCTACTCAACCCCGGCTTCCAAAACAGCAAAAGTGTCAGTCTCTGAATCAAGCTCAGCCAAGGCATCATACGGCAACGTGACCATGGGTGTCGTATGTCCAATATCCACATTGAATAGAATCGGGAAGTTCTTTGACGCAAGCCGTCCCTCACAGAATAGTCCCTTGATGATGCTAGCATAAACTTCTCGCTCCTCATCAGAATCATATCCATAAGGTCGTCCCACAACCAGCCCTGCCGCCTCTTCGAAGACACCGTGAGCTATCAAGTCTGCAAACGCTGCCTGAACACGATGAGGAGGGTTCCCACCAGAACCGTCCTCGTTTGTAGCAGTTTCGAGGAAGACGATTCTGCCACGCCAGTCAGGAACAATGGCTGAAACTCCCGATAAGCGGGCGACTACAGTGAGGCAACCACCGAACAAGCGACCCCGAGCCTTTCCATGTCGCAGCCATTGCCAGTCCGTTGTCTTCACAACCTCCGGTGGCTCTGTGGATTCTGGTGTTGCAAAGAAGGGCGCTCCTCTGGGTGCATAAAACTTGGATCTGGGAATCTGTCCGAGTGGTTCTGTAGATGTAATTGCTCGAAGCAGATTATCGATACAGAAGGCAAGAGGGGTATCTTTGTCGTTGATATCATTCGCTTCCCCAATCTCGGGTACCGCACCAGGACCATAGAAAGTCCTGAGACCCGTCAAACCATACAAGAACCAGTGCAAGCCCGAGATGTCGGAATAGCCCACCACGATCTTTGGGTTTGCGCGAATAGTCTCGTGAAGTTCTTTATCCGCAATCAGGGCCGGAAGAAGCTCTGTGAAGGTTGTGCCGCCAATGGTAGTGATGATGGCGGAGATGCTGGGGTCTGAGAAAGCGGCTCGGATCTCAGAGAGCCGGTTATCGATGCATGACTGAATGCCCTTATCTGCACTGAAGAATGTCTGCACTTGGTATCCTTTGTTTGTGAGAAGAGCAGAGGCTCGGTCTACGACTGCTGGAAGCGTGGCGTTGATACGCTCTGATGGTGATATGAATGCGATTTTGTCACCAGGCTTTAGGTGTTTCGCCCGAATTGGTGAAGGCATGATGGGGGTTGAACGAATTTTGCCTAGCGCTATTTGAAAATGAAAGCGACCTCAAAAGGATATGCGACGTTTCGCTATTTCGAGTGTTGTTAGGTTGGTTGATGTTATATCGCGTAAGATTCAGTGAGGGGTCAATGGCGGATTTCAATATCTCCACTGAGGGCCCTGCGTAACGTTATGTCGTGATATCGCACATCAATGGGCCAGCTTCCCTTGCTCGATCCAGTCTGAGAAGGGAAAATGTGCGTAAGCATTATGTTTCGTGAGGCCTAGAGTACCATTGCGCCCTTCAAAAGACAGACAAGTAACAAAAGTTCCACCATTCGCCATTTTCGCTAATGCCCGTAAGACCATCATCCTTGTTCGCCCGCTCAATCTGGTTACTCCGGTCCACTGATAAGTCCCTTCGGATATCCGTCTCATTCTTGATTATTAACACCATTGGCCATCATCTCGTCGCCCATTATTTGCGTATCGACGATAGGAAATAGAGACATTGTCGTATCAAAAGAATCAAACCAAAGCATGTTCGGTGAAATACCCAGAAAAGCATCTGCTGAAATATCAACGTCAATCTCTGTTTGCTCCCCTCCCTCCATCGAAAAGCCTTGCTGCTCCTCGGTCATCTCGTTCGTTACCTGGCCCGGTTTGGGCGTTTGCGGTTGTGTTTGTATCCCATCCGTTGAACCGATTCGAGAGTTACCTTCTGGTTGCTGAGAATTTCGTAATGGCGACTTCCCGATGGTGTGAATACTCCCGAAAAGACCGTTGACGAGGTGCCGTTGACGTTCCATTCGTAACCTTGCTCGGTTATCCATGTATATGTCGCACGCATTCTGTAGATGGTCCAAAATCATAAGATGGCGCTTAGCCACAGCATCGTAACGACTGAAGCGGTCGAGAACGCCTCTCGCCGCATGAAGGCTCTTCTCGAGCGGGAATGAGTTATCAAAATCTCCAAAGATTGCGGCACCGAGGACGAGGCCAGATACAAACGCGGAATTTCCAACAATCGGTAAGCGTTTCGGTATAGTTCCAGTTCTGACGAGAGTCTGTAGCAGGTCCACTGTCCGCACTGCCGACTCGAGGCAGGAGTGGACAAGAACTTGGTTCGCTGACGAAGACCGCTTTGCAGTTCCTTGCGCAGACTGTTCATTGTCTTCGACGTGTTGAGATACCGCCTTATGTAGGAATGGAAGAGACAGGAGCATGACCGTCCAATGACCAGTGAGTTTGAGGTGTATCAGCCCAATATTTGGCTGCTCTTCGCCATTCTGGTCACGTATCAAGTCATCCTGCTCGATGCCATCAACCGCGAGACCCTCTCCACATTGTGCAGTCCACCGTCGGAGATGCTTGCTGATGCGTTCTAGTATCTCTGGAGATATCATTCTTTTTGCATAAACATCTGTAAGGATCAACTCGAAGATCATGGAGAGGTCATTGCAAGCTGAATAGTTCTGAGGGTTTGCAGTATCTCTCAACTCGGATGTTGAGGGAGGCCGACCCAATGAGGCGCTCATGAAAAGGTCCAGGATTCGAATACCTTTCCATAGCTGTTCTCTCGCACGGCCCTCGTTGGCAGAGAAGAGGGAAGCAATATCATGACGATGAAGACCGATGGCATATGCAGCTCGAACTCCCATGCCGAGATACATAAAAGCCGCGTTGCGGCGCGATGCACCTAAAAGATACATGGCGATGAGCACAAACGCTTGAATGGTGACAATGCCCGGCTCTTCTATCAGTGTTTCCACTGTCAAGTACCGGGCATAGTTAAAGAAGGTCTCAGCCAGGTCATCTTTATCTTCTGGCCCTGTTTGCGCACCAATGGCAAAAACCAGATAGTAAACCGAACTCGCAGGGTCAGCGATATCTTGGCCATCTTCAATCCACTTTCTTATGCCTTGATCAAGTCCTGTTTGGTCAAAGAGAAGTAGTACGCAATTAGCTGATTGCATGTACCATTTCACAAGGTAATCGAGTTCCTGCTCCGACTGCCGTGGCGGCGGGTTCTGAGCACTCGACAGGATCCATCCTCGCCGTGTTTCAGGTGATGCTTCGACGATGCCATGTCGCAATGGGTCATCGACAAGGGTACAATCTCCTATACTACGTCGCACAATCCTCCTAATATTCTGTAGAAAAGACAGTGTTGCAGAGTCGCCAATGAACATGTATTCACCCCTCGTATCTTGAACCAGGCGCGACATGCGTGGAAGTCTCTCGGGTTGTGTATTCGAGAGCAGCTGCAGAGAAGAAGAGGTCCCGTCATCAACATACGTCTCATCCACCGACGTCAGACCCGATCTGTTTCCGACGGTTATACTACCAGCAGGAGTGGTCTGCTCGGTGATATTACTGAGTCTATCGGGATCGGGACTTGGTAGGGATGACGCGAGGATGCGTCTTGCGCCATTGTTTGAGGCAGATTGAGACTCGTGGCACTCATGACCGAGACCTCGCTTGATGCAGCGGGCGCAGGGTCTACGACCATCACATCTCTGTTTGCGACGTTTGCAGCTCTCGCAGGCCTCGGCGCATCGCCTTCTCTCGCAGTCTCGGACCCTCCTGGTAGGCATTTCGTCGTCGGTAGATCGTGTGAGGTCCCTGGAAATGAGGGAGTGAACCGCGGGCCGCGAGCTGTCGGATATGGCCAGGTCTTTATTGGTTACTTGGCCACGAGAATGGGGTAAGATTTGGTGACATTCCCGCTGACGTAAATTGGCGCACCATTCACTGTTACCGAGCTGCCGATGGAGTGATCCCTGTAGCCGACGGTCCCATTGAGGGGTCAACGTCTGGCATTACAACAGAAGCGCTCATTAATGCAATCTCTGGTGATTAAAGTCGCGAAGAAATACTTTTTGATTGATTAATCTATATCTTATCTCGAAGCCTTAATCCAGTTTGGATAGGAACTCCTGTATTTTGGAACCAACTTCATCTGCTGTCTCGATACAGTGCCAATGACCAACACCAGGCAAAATATGCATGCTCTTGGCCGAGTCGCCGCAACCCCAACTAAAGTAAAAGTCAGCACTGGTTGTTTCAATTAATTGACCTTGCAGTAAGTCAAGTACTTACTTGCTTAAAATCTTTTGCGCATCCGGAATCGGGCTTGTTTTGTCCTCTTCACCAGAAAGAACAAGCACGGGGCATTTGATGTTTGCGTAAGGAGGAACGTTTGCTTGCGCAATCGCGCGACACAAGGCGATGTACCCCTCGGGCTTTTGCGATAGTAACAGCGCTCGAATGAATGCTTTTTGTGTCAAAGTTGCCTTGGAACCTGTCGCAGCGAATGGAATAGTCTTGGCCATTGGCTCCATTCCCTCTGAGCTCAAGATTAATGCCAGATCATACTCGTTGTACTTCAAATCAACTCACCTTTCTTGACTGTCTCTATGCGAATATTGAAGATCTCGGCCATTGCAGGCTTTGGCAGCACAGGACCAATGAGAACTGACCCGCGAAGGTTGCACTCCAGGGCGAGCTTTGGCACAATGATACCGCCCATAGAATGTCCAACGACGACGGCGTTTTCCGGTCGGATACTCAATCCTTCCAGTAAACCCTTTACATCGCTCGCGATTGTGTCAAATGTTGGATCTTCAACCCCCTCTGACAACACGGAAAGGCCACTGCCTATTGATCTTTAGTGTATAATTCCTGCAGACAAAATGAAGCAAATACTGACCATAGACATCCAACGCAATTGATGAGTATCCTGCAGTCGCGAGCTGGTTCATGACTGGTATATAAAACGAATGAGATGACCCAAGGCCATGGATGAATACCAGAATTGTGCCATCTTTTGAGGCTGCTTCAGCGTCCACTTGGGCGTAAAACAGTGTCTTATTCTGAACTTTGATGAACGGCATATTGATGAGAGATGTCGACAGACTGAGCAATAGACTGACAGCGATTGATAAGATGGGAGTATCTTTTGTTGTCGATATACTATCTTCAATCCTCGAGGTCTCTCTCAAATGCCTCAATATGTTCTAGCGCGGGTCTTTACGGCTCACATTCAGCGTCGGAAGCCGGGCAATAAGCCATCGGCAAGGGACACAGCCGACCTGCACCACTAAATTATGGGGTCTACACAACCAACTCAATCACTGATGACACTATCTTTCGCGCATTATGGGTCACACATCGCCAAAAACCCATATATCATAGGCAGTTATCACCCAGATACAGTGGGTTATCGTTTACGTCCGAACTGCCGTCGATTTTCGCCACTCAACGAATCGAGCTGCGTCACTGTATAAAGACTCCCTCTTAACAATCAACCTCCTGTAGATGCCCTCAGGTGGATGCCTCTTTTTAGCCAATAACCGACAAGTATCTTCTGTCAAAATGGGTAGCATTAACCAGCACGATTATTCCTCGGTGGAGGAGAGTAAGAGAATCTTTGACTACCTTTGCGGTCAGTTTGATGAGGTTGCTTTTCCAGCGGCTGTGAAGGAGCTCAAGAACAACATCGAGTTCACTTCAGCTCGAGATGCGCCATACTTTCCTATCCCGTTCAAGGAGACGGAGACAACCGCTGCGCTTAAGGCAGTAGAGGGTGCCGTCGCCAGTCTGCTAGCAAAGACCGTTGAAGGTGAATCACAACCGAAGAAGATCAATGTCAACTTGGAGAAGACTACAGCCTTCCTCTGCCAGGCTTATATGGCCAAGGTTGGTGGTCTTGGAAAGCTTGACCCTGGCGTCAAGGCTCTACTCAAAGGTACGTCTATACGCCACAACTGTTGGTTTTCAAGCCAAGGAACTAACTATCATAAGATACGGATTTGCTGCAGGCCCAGTCAAATCCTTACCGCCGCATGTCAGCCAACTTGTATGAGACTAAGAACGCTGGAGAGTATTATCACATTCATGGATCCTTGGAGGCTTCGACAACTCTGAAGATGATTGGTCTTGAGCCTTTTAGACCAGACTTGCAAACACATGAGAGCATCGTCGATACTATCGAGCCTGCTGTTCGACAATTCTCCATAGACGAGCTTGAGAGCATGAATGCTGCTCGTCGACAGGCTGGAGTTCCTGCGTTGAAGCACGAGGATTTTGTGAAAACTCAACATGTAAGTTGAACTTCTCATATACAAGGGCGTATCTAACAAGCAATCAGGGCAAGACAAATATGGCGCTTCCACCATGGTCTGTCGACAACCTTGAGGCCGAGACACCCAAGTGTCCCCTAACACCAAGCTCGGAACACCCAAAGAGGATATTGTCAGGCATCAAAGTTCTTGAGCTCTGCCGTATCATTGCTGGACCTATCGTCACCCGTATTCTCGGAGAGTATGGAGCCGATGTGCTCAAGATTACAAGCCCCAATCTGAGCGACGTTCCTTTCTTCCAGGTAGATGGCAACATGGGCAAGCACGCTGCAGAGCTAGACCTGAAGTCCCCTGAGGGAAGAGCTGAGTTTGAGAAGCTTCTCGCTGAAGCCGATGTCGTTGTCGACGGATACCGACCTGGCGCTCTGGAGAAGCTTGGTTATGGCGCCACTGCACTTACAAATCTTGCTAAGGAGCGTGGCAAGGGCTTTGTGTATGTCAATGAGAACTGCTTTGGCTACGAGGGAGAGTGGGCGGGACGACCTGGGTGGCAGCAGATTGCCGATTGTGTAAGTACCTTGATCTACAGCTAAGTGAGAGGTCGAACTAACCCGATTGATAGGTCAGTGGCATCGCGTGGGAGCAGGGTCGTTTTATGGGCTTGTCAGAGCCCGTCGTCCCTCCCTTCCCCATTTCGGACTACGGAACTGGATGCATTGGTGCCATCACAGCCCTGCTAGGTCTCTATCATCGCGCCACCCGCGGTGGATCATGGCATGGAAAGGCCTCGCTTCTTCACTACGACTTGCTTCTCTTCAAGGTTGGGCAATATCCTGAGGAAGTAAAGGAGAGGTTGAGGAAGGACATTGGACCTGATTTCTTGGCCCTGCGACACGCGCACAGTGTGGACCAGATCTCAGGAACAGCGTTATTGAGGATGCGACAGGTCTTCCCTGAGCTCTTCACTGGAGATAAATACGTTGAGAAGTGGTACTCTAATGCTTACAAGGCTGAGGTGGAGGCCGTACCACCCGTTGTGGAAATTGAGGGTCTAGAAGTTGGCTTCAGGAGAGCGAGTCGGCCTAACGGTGCGGACAAGCCAACATGGGATTTTGGCGAGGAGGCCGATCGCAAGCTGTCAAAGTAGTTTATCGCATTAAGCTTCAGCATTTACCTAGCCAATTGATACATTCATAGATCAATTAGACTCTCTTCCTCTTTCTCTCCCCACTGCAGATACTAATTCTGTGTTGTCGCGTGACAAGAAGTCGTTAGAATTGATGCTGCCCTTCACTTCCGTTCCTATCGCGGCGAATTTGCGACGGCTTTGGCGTATTCCAGGTGACTTGCAGCGGCTACACTAGGCTTATTTCCACTAGCAGCATCGTACGACACACTAATCTTTGGCTCCATATTCCGCGGCGTCGGAATCGGAGTCAGGGTCTCCCCCTCAGCTGTACATCCGATCAAACATGCTCCGACATCCGAAAAGCGTGTGGCACCATTCTCGCCTCTGCCGAGAGTGCTAAACGCAATCATCAGTCCCCTAATTGGTTGGGCACTTCACCCCGCAAAATGGCTGCAACATTGCCGCTTGGCCCCATGGGACACTGATGCTCCCAACACGCACCCGATGTCTTTTCGGGAGATGTCCTTAGCCGCTCCTTGTTGAGGCGCTGTTTGAATACCCGAATCGAACCATGCTGACTGTGAATTATGCGGGGTCAAGTCATCTGCTCGACACCCTCTTTGAAACAAGTCCAGTGATAAGAGGAACTTCATAAGACTCATTAGAAAGCCTCTTCTTTCATTCACTCAAGCATAAGCCCAATTCATCATCACCAACACTCTTCCCCCCATCCCCTCAACTCCATCAATACCCCACAAAACTCTATCAAAATGACACCATCAGCGACTGGCGGAAATGCCAACGGCGCTCCCAAGGAGGAGGGTCTCGGCCAGGCCTTCACACAGCAGGTCATCGACTCTTTCGGTCCCAAGACAGACCCCCGCCTGAAAGAGGTCATGACATCTTTCATCCAGCACATGCATGACTTTGCCCGCGAGACGCAGCTTACTTGCGATGAGTGGATGTCTGCTGTGAAGATGATCAACTGGGCTGGGCAAATGAGCAACGACAAGAGAAATGAGGGTCAATTGATGTGCGATGTTATTGGCCTTGAGAGGTAATTCACTACTTACAGCCTCCAATTCTATTACTAACAGTTTTCAGTCTTGTTGATGATATTACACACCGTCAAGCAGCCAAGAACGGCGTGGCCGCAACTGAGACTGCTATCCTGGGTCCCTTCTGGCGACATGATACTCCTACTCGTGAGAATGGCACCACAATTACTTTCGACACTCCCAGCGATGGTGTTGTCGCCTATCTCTACGGTACCGTGACATCAGCGGCTACTGGAAAGCCCATCCCCAATGCCTCTGTTGAGGTTTGGCAAGCATCCACCAACGGTAAGACTATATCTTGGAGCATCCTTGTTGCAAAGACTAATTCTTCCTAGGCCTCTACGAGCAGCAGGACGAGAAGCAGGTTGAGCATAACCTCCGTGGCAAGTTCATCACCGATGACCAGGGACGATACTCTTTCTACTGCCTACGACCTACTCCTTATCCCGTAAGCAATCTTGTCCCGTTAATATACCAAGTATCTATAATCTGACACTTTCTCAAGGTTCCTGATGACGGCCCTGCCGGTCAGCTTCTCCACCTCCTCGACCGCCATCCTTTCCGCCCTGCGCATCTGCACTTCATGGTATGTTCAACTGAAACCCCCAGAAACGTCGAGGATCTGATCTAACATGTTTCAGGTTATTGCTGAAGGCCACAAGTCTGTTGTTACTCAGATCTTTGATTCTGACTCAGGATATCTCGAGAACGATAGTGTCTTCGCTGTTAAGGATGGCCTAACAGTGAAATTTGTGCCACGAAAAGGAGATCCCAAGGCCGAGTGGGAGTTGGAGTACAACATGAGCCTGTCAAACGATTCATAGAGCGGTAGCATTTGTTTTTTATAGTCATAGCGAATTTCATTGGGTTTCTTTCGACCGTTATTGCTGGTGAATTGGTGACCATATAGTGATCGATCCTAGTCGTAATTTCAATGACTTTTAGCTAAAGTCTGCCGTATCTCTTTGAGACATGTCAAGCCAGCATATTGGAACCTATTCGAAAAGGTTGAAGGCGCTTTCTTCAAATCCGTTAGTTGAATGTCGTCTATTACGCCTCATTTACAGCTCAATCTCAGGCATAGGCACGATTATATTCATTAGCGGCAGAATGTCTTCCAATAGCCAAAGTTAGCAAATAATACTATGCTGGCAAAAAGCCACTCGAACTATCAATATATCAGCCTCGTGAATTTTCAGCCTTCTTCACCACCTGTGTTCGCAGCCTGAAGCTTAACCTTATAGGCAGCAGTCGAATACATGGAACTTTCAGCCGTATTTCTTAAGAGCAAATGGCACAAACAGTAACTAGACTCTCGTCCTATAGTTTCGACCAGCGTTGAAGCCCTCAGCTGGTAAGCAAAGGAAAACACTTCGTGATATTCTTGTTGTCTATGAAATCATGGAGATCAATCGCTACAGAAACTAACTTCAAGAGAGAAGCAAACACGAGGTATATTTAGCCTTCGTTCAGTGAACATGTTGTCCCTGAAATTTGATTGACTTTCCCACGTTTTCCTTGATTCAGATTGCGCCATAGTTATGCTTTCAGGGCGTGGCATTATTAGTCTGGCCAAACGGGAGCTGTTAGCCGCGGCAAACTTTTGACATTGCCAAGAAAACACAGTTTTCGCAACCTGTCTATTACACTCAATCCGATCCAGTAACACGGTTTGATGAGGTAACCTCATTGGTAGCGCGGCTATATTACGCGGGCAGAGACTGAGTTTCTATTTCATGCCCAACAGGCTACAGCATGTGATACTCTGGCTTATGGCTTTGGTCACACCTCGGCCTTGGGAACCCTGATGAGAGCTTCAGCTACACTCCATTCGAGTTTTATAGTCATTGCAACCTTGCAAGATCGTATTTTGCTTTCTTCGTTCTGTGACTTGTAATAGGGTAGTTACCCTACGCTGTGACTAAAGTTTCCATGACTTTGTACCCCGCAATCCACCAATTTGAGTGTGAACTATCCCCAATATCGACAAATAACGTAATGTTAATGGTGTTTTGATGCAACTAGATAATAATACCCCGGATGTTTTTGGAAGGCGTGTCACTTCGGTGAAGCAAACCGGAAGACATCGGTCTGGGGTAGGAGATGATTGGTACGTACATCCGACACGTGACCGGTTGCCGGGATGTCGTCCGACCCACCGCCGGCAGCGAGTCCGGAGATAAGCGCGGCTAAATGTGATTCGCTGGGCTCAAGATATTCCGCTCCTAGATAAGGATCTCGACGCGACGTGGCCAATGAGGATAACCTTGTTGGCAATGCGCGGTCCACGTTTCTTGGCTTACGATATAATAATACACCCAACACAAAAAAGGGAAACACTTTTTAAGATCTGTCAATTGAAGGAAGCAACATTTTCTCACCCTTTTCAGAACCTGCAATGAGTCGCGCAGGGATAAGGCAGCTTTCGCTGCTTCGGGCGTCGAGACAATGTCTATCTCCCCGATCCCTTGCTACCGTTGTAAGGGGGCCTATCGCTCGCTCGACACCGCCACCAGCAACTTTGTTGGGACGCCAGAGATATCGACTTTTCAGCACAACACGGCCACGAAGAAGTCAGGACGAGCAGGATGAAGATGCGGGCTCTTACAGCGAAGCGGATCACGAACATGCTGTTATTTCCACTTTCGACCTGTTTTCTATCGGCATTGGTCCCTCATCTTCTCATACTGTTGGGCCCATGCGTGCTGGCAACATTTTTGTCAACGATTTGATCGACGCCAATTTGCTCCAAAAAGTCAACAAAATCCGCGTCGCCATCTATGGTAGTCTTGCTCTTACAGGTGAAGGCCATATGACTCCTTCGGCTCTACTCCTTGGTCTCGAAGGCGCCGATGTCGAGACGGTTGACACAGGCTATGTGCCCAGCCGCTTCGAAGAGATCAAGTCCAGCAAGAAGATTTTCCTAGCACGCGGACTGGCCGCAGATGGATCCAAAGGCAAGGAAATTGATTTCGACTATGAGAAAGAATTCATTTGGGAATGGGGTCGTAAGCTTCCCCAGCACAGCAACGGCATGCGCTTTACTGTCTACGACAAGGAAGGCTATGTCATAGCCACCAACGACATGTTCAGTGTAGGCGGCGGTTTCGTTGTCAATGGTGCTCTTAGTATCGCACCCCAAGAAACCCTGTCTGCAAACGCGCCCGCTCAACTCGAAGTCGGAGATTCGGACACGGCAGCTCACCCGGCTGATTTGGCCGAGAACATGTACTACAAGGAAATCCGGCGCTCAGATGCCGCGGGAGATCGACGAACCGGCACTGAAGTCAAAGCCCTTGAGGAAGCCAATGAGGGCCCGACAGCTCTCCTCGGAGACTCGCCTGAGCCAACCGGCCTCTCTACCCATGTCAAGTCCGAGACCAAGGATACCAGCTCATCGCCGCATCCGCGGTATCCATTCCGAGATGCCGCTAGTCTGCTTTCACTCTGTCGCAAACACAATCTCACCATCGCGCAATTGGTGTATGAGAATGAGAAGAGTCTAGGATATACGGATGAAGACATTTATCGAAAGATCTTCAAGATTTGGGGAGTCATGGATGCTAGTATCCTGGAAAGTGTCCAGGCACCAACAGGCTCCAAGCTTCCTGGATCCCTCAAGCTGCATCGACGAGCGCCGGCGCTCTACCGCCGATTGACTCGAGGCTTGTATCCCTCGTCGACTGCTGATACCTCAGCTGCTCAGCTCGAGCACAAGTTCTCTTCGCCCGACGGCAACATCAACGAAGATGGCGCGGGCTCATCACCGAAAGCTCTACCAGCGACTTCATCTCCGTTGGTGCCAGAGAAGTTCAAGGCTGGCGGCCTTCGGAAGCGCGGCCCGCCACGGATTCACGGTTCTCTGGATCACCCTATCGCTCCAGCTCCTTCTCGCCGGACGACATTCCCCACCATGGACTATTTGTCTGTCTATGCTATTGCTGTCAACGAAACCAACGCTGGCGGCGGTCGAATCGTCACCGCTCCCACCAATGGCGCCGCAGGCATTATTCCAGCTGTGCTCAAGTACACCACAGAGTTCATCAGCGACGATCCTGAACGAGATATCCCCACGTTCCTGCTCACTGCTGCCGCGATCGGTATGCTTTACAAGCGAGGTGCCACTATCTCAGCCGCCGAAGGAGGATGTATGGCGGAGGTCGGCGTTGCCTGCTCCATGGCCGCTGGCGCTTTCGCTGCCTGCATGGGAGCCAGCCCTGAAACAATCGAGCAAGCCGCAGAAATCGGTATCGAGCACAACCTCGGACTGACATGCGATCCCATCGGCGGACTCGTCCAAGCTCCTTGCATCGAGAGAAACGCGCTGGGCGCGACAAAGGCCATCTCCAGCGCCAACCTGGCGCTTAGCAGTGAAACAGGCACGCAGCGCGTGAGGCTGGACGACGCTATCCGGGCGATGCGGCTGACGGCCAAGGGAATGAGGAACGAGTTCAAGGAAACGAGTTTGAGTGGATTGGCTACGAGCGTTCACATTAATATTCCAGTCAGTGTTCCTGACTGCTAGACATGGTGTTGTTTTGTATTCAGCGATAATTATCAACAAAAAAAGGGAGTCATCAGCGGCGTAGATATTGCTTTTCTAAATTAGAAGTTTCACTCTTTGCATTTTAGCTGAGTAAGAGTATCATTCTGCTTGGTGGGTATCACGTGCTAAAAGATAGATTGTCCGTAGTTCGTGTGGAGAATCGGTGAGACGAATTGTCACCTCGATTATTCTTGATTCATGGCGGATCACATGGAAGACCACCAGAGCCCTTCAGCTATGTCTCACGAACCTTGCCCTTCTTGTTTCAATTTCGATCCAGACCTCGTAACACCAGGTTCCAGCAATGATGTCAGAGTTGACTCAAAGGAGCTCGTAGTATTGGTGCTTCGAGACATCCTACAGTTCGAGAGCGCGGCGATTTCAGGTTGTGACTGTTGCGCATTTATTGTCAAGAGTCTCACATATTCAGGCTTGTTGGGGACCGAGAATAAGATGGGAATTCAGCTTTACCTTCGACTTCCGATTGGACAAGGAAATCCAGAGATATTATTCGGCGATCCTGAGCGCTCGCAAATGTTCTTGCAATTCTATACTGACTATGGTATGAATTGTCTAACCATGTAAAGACCAACGATAACGGACTAACAAGTATATCCAGCTCAAGGAGTGACTTGGAAACGAGTCAAGCCTTTGCCAGACATCTGTGATGACCATCTATCACGCGAAGGCTTAAGTTTCGTCAACGCTTGTTTCTATAACTGTATCAATGACCATAAGCTCTGCAAGCAAGACAACTCCACTTTACCAACCCGCATTTTAGACATAGGGAGTCCTGGGGATGATAAAGTTTGTCTGGTTGAATCAGAGGTTCTCAAACCTGAGAAATATGTCGCACTCAGCTACTGCTGGGGTAGAAATCCATCTATCAAAGCCATGACCGGGAATTTGGAGAACCTGAAGACTGGGATTGGACTTGAGGAACTTCCAGCAGCTTATACTGACGCAATTGCATTTACTCGAGAACTCGGGGTAAGATATTTATGGATAGATGCACTATGCATCATTCAAGACTCTGAAGCCGACTGGGAACGAGAATGCTCCAGGATGGCCGATACATACGCCAACGCTTTCTTAACCATTGCAGCCTCGTCATCAACATCTGTGACCAGTCACTTTTTGCGGCCTCAGCTCAAGCCACCACCGCGAGCGGCTCAGGACCAGTGCGCGATCTACAGCGAATCAATGAGAAGTGAAAGGGGGCCTCCGATTTTACTGAAAGTAAGGCTCATGCAAGCAACCGGTGCTCATTGGAAGTGGAGACCATCTCACAGCACGGATCAACAGCCGCTCGTGGAACCGCTCACTCAGCGAGGCTGGACGTTGCAGGAGAAGGTCCTATCAACTCGGCTTCTGTCTATATCCGTGATGGAGATGGCATGGACGTGCAAAGAGGCAATATTCTGCGAATGCGGATCCAAACTGAATCACCAGCGTGAATTTGGGGGGACGCTATTGAGTCAAATATCGCGACAAGGTGAAGCCTTTAATTTCTGGCACAAAATCATTGAGAATTACTCCAAAAGAAACCTCACGCAACCCGGCGATAAGCTCCCAGCGATATCTGCTATAGCCGCTTCAGTCCAGAAGAAGATCGGGTCAGATTACGTGGCTGGTCTATGGACTGATAACATTGATCTGGATTTGTTGTGGCGGAGGCCTTCAGCCAGTAGGATTCAAGCTGCCAACTCATCTTACATCGCCCCGAGCTTTAGTTGGGCTTCAATCACGGGAGAGGTCGATTACCTGTGTTTTAGGAACGGAAAATGGCCATATGAAAAGGCCGCTACTGTGCTGGAGGTCAATGCAGTAACAGGTCCTGAGGCGCCACTTGGAAGAGTCACCAGCAGCAAGATGATAATCAGCGGGCCACTGGCGACGGGGTATCTCGAGAGTCGGGGCCCGTATGATTGGTACGCGGTGCGTCTTGGGCGGGCTCTTCTGTGGTTTTCCGCCGATACGAGCCTCTCAACAATCGTAAACGGCAGCGAAGTCTCAGTGTGCAGAAGAAGCCGTGAGCACAAGGGAAGAGATGTTGCAGAGGAGCTGAAGCGGCTAAACCGAAAGCGGAGTTCTGGGGATACACACCACCTGACCGAGCCCACCACGGGTAATGCAGCGATTCGATGTTGGGTGCTGAGACTTGGGGCATTTCCGTTCGGGGATAAGGGGCAAAGAGATCACGAGTGGCTAGTGCTGGGGCGGTCAGCGACACAGCCCGAGCTCTTTGAGAGGATCGGACTAGGGTCGCTGAAGGATAGTCAAGAGGCGGAGGTTCTCGAATTGGAGACGATAACAACAGTTTCGATAGCTTAGTCGTCTAGGTCGTCTGAGTTAGTTAGTGAATGCAAGCCTCGCCTTCACTAGTTGCTGAATGGACCCAGGTAGCCGGCGATCATTCGACCGCTACGGCTTACGGCGGCCACATACTGTACGTGACAGTTATCACGATTGTGGGTCAGTGCATTGATTAGTATATCCTTGCAGTGCATGGACAGGGGAGGCTAGGCTAGAGGCTGTAGGTTGGAGGAATAGGAGCGAAGTAGTGCCAAGCAAGGGCGAGTGATGATGGGTGGTGGGCCATAATTGATCGAATTGTCAGCCACCGGCTTACATTCCCCAAACTATTAGAGCTGAGACTAAGGTGACGCCACTGGAACGAAAAGGGCAGATAGATGAGAGGGGACTAGGAGGGGACAAACAAGATGATGCGTGAGTGACCGTGTCGTGTCCTTTTGCGTTTATCCGTAGGTTTGCGTGTATACGCGGTAATGAGATAATTACAGGGGTCCCCGAGACATGATGACACTCAGCAAACAGCTGGAGATTACCTACCGAGACCGACCCCCATGCCGCAGTGAGAAGCAACCCAACAACAGCCAGCATCTGATCAGGCCCAAGGTAACTAAAATTCATGTCTCAGCGCAAATCGTGCGGGGTCAGAGAGCGAATGTGTAACATTTTGAGTGTTTGCCATTGGTTGCGTCGCAAATACGTTTGCTTTTTGGTTCTGCTTAGGTTTGCCAGGCACTAAATAAATCCATGACTGCACTGCACTCAGCACTGTGCTGTACCGTCGTTAGTGCAGGCAGCCTAACACCTACCTAGCCGTACCGCTTTCACGGGCCAGTTCCATTCTGTTTGCAATCATTCAAATGTGTTTGATGATGGACGGTTACACATAATTTCTCTCGCGAATTTCTCCTGCAAAAAAATACTCTATTGTCCTCCCAACCTTTTTTTTGTCTTTGGTCTCTTCTGTTGTCATGTTTCTGGTCATCCATCGTTGGCCTTTATTGTTTTTTAGTTTCCATCTTTTTTAAATTATTTGCTGGCGTGTCTTGGGTCATTTCATCCACTTTTCCTTTTAGAGTTCTCCTTTTTAGCGCCGCACGCACTACCAGCCATGGAGGAGGCAGGCTCTCGGGCCCAATCAGCTGGATTGGCCTGGCTTGAACAGTGTCAGGCCTTGATGGAAGCCAGCAAAGCCAGTTGGCCCGCCAGGCCGATACTGATCAAACCTCTTCAACTGCAGGAACTGGAGGCAAAAGCCGACGAGTTGCATCAAGAGCTTGAGGGAGTCGACTCGGACGACGAGGACAGCGAGGCCCAGCGCCAAGCAAAACAAGAGTCGTTGGTAGCTCTCGAGAGAGAGTTAAGGCCGCTTAAGACGGACTGGGACCGCACGTGCAGGGATGCTCATGTGGCGTACCGCCCCGAGGACGAGATGAAAGCAAATTCTCTCATGAACAACTTCTTCAACCTTTATAAAGATTTCGGCCTCCCCATCAACGGCAACATGGGCGTTGATACTTCGGCCCTAGGTCTCCCTGGAGATTCGCCTGATGCTGATCCGGACACACCGCGCAGGCCGCGAATGCGAATGAAGAGGGGAGGGGCGGTGCTCACCCCAGATCGTAATGGAGTTTTTGAGGTCCGTCCGATTGATTCCTCATTCTCATTCTCATCCCTCAGCCATCGCTTTGTGCTTACGCGTGCGCCCTCATCGTATGCTAACTTTATTCTCATTTCACAGCCAGAGACGCGTAAGAAGAGGAAGCGAGGCCCCAGCTCCGCCATTTCTCACAAGCGACCGCGCATTCAAGGTAACAGAAATTCCATACATTTCAACGCCGTCTACCAAAACAGACGCGCCGCCAAGAAGCACACCATTATCCGGGTCCCCGAACACGAGGATCCTGTGCGCCCGCCCAAGTTTTACATCTTACGCTGTGAGCACCACGACATCGACTTTAACGACAATCCATTACAGTCCGGTTTGGCCCATTTATCAGAAGCCCATCCCCAGCATGAGGACCCTTCATTCGAGACTGTTGTTCAGCACTTTGGTTATGAGGTTATTGGCTGCGACGATGAAAAACTCATTCAAAACAACAAAGTCGCCACGGAAGCCTTTCAAAAAGGTGACAGAGGAGCGCGAGACTTTATTCGCGTCACTGATTCGCCTTCACCCAAGACACCGCGTAAGAAAGCCAGCAACGCCGCGAAAAAGGGTAGGTCAAGTCGCAAGTCCCGCAGCGCATTCAATCCTCGCGACTTGGTTCCTGGAGATGTCTACATCATCTACTGGTCCTCATCGAAACAGTGGTATTGTGGTCTGCATATCCCCTTGCAAGATCCCGAATCCGTTGGCATAGAAGAATCCTTTGAAGCCCTGGGGCTACTTAACAACATACCGCCTTGTTATGAATACGACACCTCCAGCAAGTCATTCTCCTGGGCAGAGGGTTATGAAGATGGCGGGGAGGACGCTTCAGAACAGCACTTTCCATTCATGTTCTTTGAGGGCCTTGAGTTTCCTGACCTTTGCCATGTTGCTTGGATTCCTATCGACGAAATTCAACCTTGGGATGAGGACAAGGCGTTGATGATTGAGCATAGCGACCAAGCTTTTGAATATCTTAAGAAGCGGAAGGCAGCACAGCAGCCCAAGCGTTTGGGTTCAAATGATGAGATTCCAGACTCGGCTGATGATAGTAAGTATCTTGACTGACTGCGTATGAGGTTAGGTTTCTAACATAGCCTTTCTGTAGACTCCACGTCGGATCTTGCTCCTCGGTCACCAGTTGCAGAGTTTTTGACAGACTTTCAACCTGCTCAGAACGCTGAGGCCGTTACACCCAACACAGCTCCAGAAGCTGATGCTACTGATGAGGCTGAAGATGCAGACGTAACTGGGCAGACTGACGAAACGCTGAAGGACACCCAGGGAGCACCTGAAGAAGAACAGGGCATTCTACCAGAGCCTGAAGAAACGCAGAAGGACACCGAAGAATCATCCGAAGAAGAGCAGCAGACTCAAATAGAGCCTGAAGAAACACAGGGCGCCCAGATGGAAACCGAAGAAGCGCAAAACACTGAACTAGAATCCGAAAACGAGCAGGACGTTCAAAAAGGGCTTGTAGAAGCTCAGAAGGACGCCAGGCTTGAATCTGGAGAAGAGCAGGGCATTCTACCAGAACCCAAAGAAGTGCAGAATAATGCCACGCTGGAATCTGAAGAAGTGCAGAAGGATACCCAAATGGATGTTGAAGAAACGCCGGACACTGAACCAGAACCCGACAAAGTGACCGAGTCACCCGTACAGCCTGAAACCGTCGAAGACGAAGATATCACCATGAGTTTGGAGGAAAATCCTTCCGAAAG
The DNA here is from genome assembly GCA_013186925.1 of Fusarium succisae. Taxonomy (NCBI): domain Eukaryota; kingdom Fungi; phylum Ascomycota; class Sordariomycetes; order Hypocreales; family Nectriaceae; genus Fusarium; species Fusarium succisae. The sequence goes on along the minus strand of JAAOAW010000085.1, from coordinate 324,896 downwards.
CGCTGCTCAACAGGCAATCGAGGACAGCGAGGATGTTGTAATGGAAACTTCAGAAGATTTAACCCCGGAGCCTCTGCAGCAGAATGACTCTCGGTCTGATAGGGACGATCAGGAAATTATTCTTGATACTCAAGAAGATCCAGCCGAAAACGTGTCCTCCCCGAAGGAGCCCAAAGAAGTCACCTCAGAACGAGAGGAACGAGAGCAGGAAAGCTCATCTCACGAAGCAAGAGAAGAACGTTTACCCAGCGTCGACTTGGCGGATCTCCTAACTGCAGGCGAGGATCTGGAATTCGAATTTTCACAGTCTGAACAGAGAGAACTCGATCAAAAGCCGACACCTACACCTGTCCACGAGACAATTAGTCCTTCTCGTACAGCAAACGACGTAGTCAACACGAAACAGGAAGAAAGCTTGCCTGCCTCGCCTACGCCTGAGACAATCAGTGTTACTCGTACGGAAAACGACTCTAGTGATGAGACACGGGAGGCCAGTCAACCTCAGCGCTCTTCTGTCGCTACGGAATCTTCGAACGATGAGACTCCACGGCCACGCCTCTCGTACGCTGAAATGGGTCGGGCTTCTTCCTTGTCAGAGGGTATTCCAAGCGATGTCGTTGAGTCACGGCCACAGATTCAACCTGCTTCGAGACGAGCTCGATCAGGGACACCTAATCGCAACGCACTCGCTGCGCAGTCACGAATGTCATCGCTATCAATGTCACCTGTTGTATCTCGACCACCCGCAATTTCACCGCCAGCTACAATACCGTTCTCACCCACAGCACCGTCTGCCTCAACTCCTTTACAGCTTCCAATGATGTCGCAACCTCCGCCTTCTTCTCAATCATCAGTAGTACGGTCACCAACATCGCAACGCCCTCCTTCAGGGTTACAGCACCCAGTCTCGTCATGGCCGCTGGATAACTCATGGGCATCGACGACACCACAGCGATTAGGAACATCACCATCATCGGCTCTTGCACGTCGGCCTGCACCATCTCAGCCAATGGCAATTTCACAACCGCCGCCATCATCCCAGCCTTCAGCGGCCAGGCCCTCGACATTATCCCGCCCACCTTCATCTCAACCATCGCCTTCGAAGCCACCGTTCCGTGCCCCTACAACGCAAATGGAGCTTGCAGCGCAAGTAGCAATGTCTCCTGGACCTGCTGTGTCTAACGGCGAACAGCCACACAACGTACGGCCGACATCGCAGGTCCTGGCACCACCCCGCCACTCACAAGTAGAGAGTACACTGCCAGAAGATGCTCAGAATCGCTCTGAAGTCTTGAGACATCCTCATGCAGCTCAATCCAAGGCGCCTGCACAGGATTTGAGAAACAGTCCCCGACCTAACCAAGTTCCGCGTGCGATAAAGCCCAAGGCACCATCGAAGCCCACAGTCGAGATTGTCTTGCTTAACCGTCAAGCAGTCGATCAAGCGCGGTCACAGTCCACGACCCCTGGACAGCAAGCAGCAGCTACCAGTCCTACACAAATGCCAGCAGCTCATGAAAGACAATCAGAGCCTGCACAGATAACGCCAACGCCGCCAGTTATGTCTGCTGCCAGACCTGAAGCCCGACCAGCGCGCCGCCCGCTCCCTCAAGAGAGACCATCACCTAGACCTTCTGCTTCACCAGTAAAGAGGCGCGAAGCCCCCAAGGCCATTCCGTTACCAAAACTGGCTCCCAGTCCTTCCTCCCAGTCTCCTTCTGGGGCCGAGAACACCCCAGTAGCTCAGCCAGAACGTCCAGCACAAATACCCTCAGGTCAGCCACCTGCCAAATATGCTTCTCGGCCTACTTCCCCGGTACACCAAAACTCACCCCGCTTGCCGCCTATGAATGTCCCTCTAGAAGGACACTGTCTCCCCAATACGATGTTAGCCCAACAGCAGGCGACTCTATCGAGACCTGGTTCTTCGGGGCATGTTGGGCCACAGCCTATGCCTTCTCCTCGTCTGGCTGCTCGATCTATATCGCGACCCGGCTCTGCATCCCAAATGCAAATTAGATCACAGGCTATGCCGTCTCCCCATCAACTGGCGGCAGAAGTTCAGCGACCTCAGTCCAGTTTCCAAGGGCATCCTGGGTCGCAGCCGATGTACTCTCCCCGACAAGTTCCTGGGGATATTCCTCACCATGCTTCAGTCTATGAAAGGCAGCCAAATCATGGCCCTGCTCCATCACCGCGGCGACCCTATGCTGTTCCAGTGCAGCCACCCCCATCGCCACACCAACCCTTCAGTCATTTTCCCCACCGAAGCCCTGAGATGCAGGGCAATGGTTATGTTTCCCAGCGTCATGCATTAACTGGTACCTTGTCACCGCAGTCGTCAACAGCGGAAAATAAATTACCGCCTATCCGATTATCAAATATCTCTCGTCCTCGATCTGAAGCCCACACAGGTCCTAACATGATCTCGCCGCCTCAGACCGCTGTGGGGGCTCGACCAGGACACTATACAGGACATCAACAGCCTACGCCGCCTATTATGCAATCACCGCGTTTATCTGCGGCCGAGATTTCCAGGCCGCACACGGCAAGCAACATGCGTCCTCCCCTAGCTACGATGTCACCGATCCTAGGGCACACAGAACCGCGTAGGCCAAATTCAAGCTACACTCAAGCCATGCCTTTTCACGCCCCCTTGCCGACCATGCTGCCAAACTATTCGAGCACAGGCTATCAGTCATCAGCACCGTCTGCACACCAGTACGCCCAACCTAATCGTCCACAAGGTCACCTTCGAAGACATTCCGAGAGCGCGTGCCAGCCCCAACTCCAGCAGTATGCACTCGCTGGTAGCCCGCAGATAGCAAATTCTACACCACGGTCCTATCAGTCGCATGAGTCTGATCAGGGTCCGAGACGCAATCCGGCTCTAGATCCCTTCCTCCCCGAGCTCTCTCCTAATGTTCGTAAAGCACTCCTGGAGCTAGTTCAAACAGAAAGAGCCGATCTTGTCCCCTGCGACTTTCTCAACAACGACAACAGGTACCGATGCCCTTTTTGCAAGGAAACGACTCCGGAGCCAACAGCGCTTATCAATCACATCAAGATGAGCTGTCCAATGCTGGAGGAGACGTATAAGCAGGGCAAGAATGAGCAGGCCTTTGAAGCGAATCGGGGCAAGCGAGTCAAGCCAGTTAAGAGAAAGAGTCAGATGGCACAGGTAGCCAAGAATGCCCGAGTTCGGAGTTGATTTGTTTATTATTGATGTGATAATCCCAGGAGATATCACTTTGCGAGCCTGGAACGAATGCCGTGGACATTGGCTGAAGCATCTCTTTGCTTTTGATCAGTACAACTGCGAGCCGGTGTTTTTATTATTTGCTATTACAAAAGTAGATGCTTGATCTTGATAGGCGTGTTGAAGAAGAATTGTGGAAGCATAGGGAAGACTTTAAGCTAGTCTTATGGATCAACAGTTCACATAAGTACTCTAGAGTTGGTAATTTATCATGAATCAGTTCTCGTAACATATTCGCCCCTACCATCGTGATTGAAGGCTTTACTCGTCACTGATTGTCTGGCATCTAATGCTGTCACTATGAACACTAGACTTTTGCTGGGGATCTTCGATTATTAACACTAATTGGCTAAGAATATGTCATTATGTTCATGGCTTGGTCGTCCCAACATCGGTCGTTACGCGAAATCCAGTTACATTATTCCATGCCTTCACTTCTCGTCTGTTTTTGTGACATTCACTTCTCCGCCCTCGATACCAACAGCGTCGAAGCCCATCTGCGCAGTATCGTATCCATTGGCCTGGAGGTATTCGCGGAACTTTTGATCTTCAACGGTGATAGTGTCTTGTCCAACGTGGGGGATGAAGAAGAACACGATAAGAGCTGAGAGGATGCAGAGACTGGATGAGACCCAGAAAGGATACTGGGCTGACTCGGTCTTGTTTCCTCCAGCAGCCTGGATGTAGGGAAACACATAGGTTCCGACGAAAGCACCAATCTTGCCGACGGCAGCAGCGATACCGTAGTATCGGCCACGGACACCAGTGGCACAGGTCTTTGCAGCGAGAAGACCAATATTGTTTCCGGGACCGAGTTCACCAAGAGCTTGGAAGATTCCAAAGACGACGGCAAAAGCCGCAATCTGAGTGGAGATCTTGTCGTAAACACCGGCCATGATGAAGCCTACGAGGGCTTGGAGAGTAACACCGAGGATGAGAGTGTATCGAGGGCCGATTCAGTCACTGACAAATGCACCGATAAGAGTACCTGGCAGATAGAACATGTTGATGACGGTGTTCCAGCCAAAGACGGTGGTAAGGTTTGCGCCATCGCCATAGATACCGGCAAGAATCGAGGAGGAGTAGATACCAAAGGCGTAAGAGGAGAACTAGTCATGTTAGCAGAGGGCAGATTGTAGTGTTTTGGAAACTTACATTGTAGAGGAACCAAACCAGGCTGACACAGAGGAGACGGAACCAGTAGTAGCGCAGAACCAGCGTGTATGGTGTTTGGCGTCTCATCGACTCCTTGGCAAACTCCTCGGGCTCTTTGAGTCGAAGTCGGAGGACGAACAGGACAAGAGGGAAGACAACTCCAATGCCGAGACTGGTTCTCCAGATGGTGCTGTAATGGCCGTTATGGCATGCGGCGGCAACGACGTCTATTGAAGGTTAGTTATTGTTAGATGGGGGTTGAGTTTTAACGTACAAGGGACGAAAGCACCAATAACGAAGCCAAAATCGATCATTGAGTTTGTGAAGAGAATGAACCAACGGTTTCTGGTTCCTTTCTTCATCTGACCGCTGGACTCGGCGCATCCTACACTACCAGCTGGATATTCACCTAGAAGCCATTAGGACGAGACTCATGCATTCAAGAGTTGTATATCTCACCTCCGATACCAATACCGACGAAGAATCGCCAAGCGGTGAGCATGTTGAACATTCCGACTGCCTGTCCATGCCAGTAGGACCCAGCTGCCAAAGCAGTGAAAATGATGAGAATAACAGTCGAGACCATGAGGGTATTGGTTCGCGACCAATGATCAGCAAGGAAACCAAAGACAAGCTGGCCAACGACTGTTCCAGCGAAGGCAATGTCAGAGACGTATTTGAAAGCATTTGAGTTGGCATAGACATCTCCATATTGTCGTTTCAAGGTGGTGTTGACGGAACCAATGACCTACTCACGTTAGAAATAGAGCATGGGATATTCACAGCGGTTCTCACGTTGTTGATGTAGCCATCTGAGAAGAGACCAGCACCGCAAGCAAACACTGGGAGGGCGGTCTCCATCCAAGGCCTTTGGGGGATGTCGTCTTGAGGCGTGTGCACTTCATCAGAGGTATCGGCCTCGCGTTTCTTCCCAAACCCCATCATCGTGGATGCGCAAGGATGTATTGATCACAGGTGATACGGTTTTGGTTGTCGTGGGGAGTCACAGTTATGAGAGAGGGGGAGTCAAAGCCACGGTCACGTTCAGATCTGACTAAAACGCCAAAGATTGGTGATGCCTCGGGTAAGGAACAGACAAAAACAAAATAAGACAAAAGAATTGACTCGGTGTCACAGGATTTCTAGGACTTAAGAGAAAACGGGGGGCATCCTCGTGGTGGAGCAGAGCAATGGCTTCTTGTCAGGGACTGGACTGGACTGGGAGATAAGGTCTGGCGTCAGTGGAACAAAAACTGGGCACTGAGGAATTGACCCAAGTTGTTTTGAGAAGCTGGTAATGTTGCACCAACGAATCATTACGTACACGAGACTCGAGAGGCCAACATCATAGGAGAGAGAGTCCGGAGGTAACCGAAACGGACGGCACTCGGCGCGTTGGACCAATTGACTTTGATGATGCACATGAATCCCTTGATGTCGATTTATTGCCGAGTTTGGTCGTCGGTGGCGCCAAGTGCGTCCTCTGCTCGGCTCAAAATTGCCGATGGGCCTGTCAGAGCGCCCACTAGCACTGATATGTCAGGTGAATACGAATACCTGACCTACCTGTCAATTATGTATTACCGTTCAGCAGCAGTTGGTGAGAGACCCAGTATTAGGAGGAGATTTCAGATTTCACCTGGGGGAGGGTCACAGAATGGCTGGGGAAGAGGAGACACCGTCCTGGAGTTTTATCTAACTAGTGGCAAGCCAATCTTGATCAAGAAAGTCGATATCCCTAGATCCTTTGAGAGAATGAGTGCCATTGAGTAAGCGGGGATCAATTGATATTGCTGCTGATCAATTACTGCAAGGGTTAGTGCATCATGCATGTGATTGTTGGTGATGAGAGATTGGGCACACGAGCAATTCCTGCAACAAGATTTCATCACAGGCACTAATGCAGCAGCTTACGGGGCATCTGGTGTACATAAGCCCTCACTACTCCACCACAGTCATCAAATAGAAGCGCCTCTATAGCTCAGTGGTAGAGCGTTGCACTTGTAATGCAAAGGTCCATCGTTCAATCCGGTGTGGAGGCATTCAGTCATTCATCTTTTACCATTTCGGGCAAATTGCAATCAGCACATCAATCTATTTTCTTTTTGCCCAGCTTGTGTCAATCATATAGTTTTAGATGTTAGATGTTTTTTTTTTGACCTTATCGCTTCATTTTATGCATTACCGCAGAGCAATTAGAACAAGGTTTAGGTTCACAGCCACAACATGCAGAGAGGGTACCTAATAATTCTACCTTCATGCGAGGTGCATATAATGTCTCATCGGTCTAATGCCTCCATACTTGAATGCACATCTCACAGAGTATACACCAGCTTTCCTCCCGAAACCTTGTTCGCCCTCAATTCATCCAAGCCCTTCAGAATACCCTCAAAGCCACTACCGCCGCGGTTGACAAACGTCTGGGGGGCCTTTAGCTTGCCCTCCTCAAGCAGCTGTCGGCTGATCTCCCAAAACTTCTTCGCAAACTCAAATTCTTCAGGCTGAGCAGGAGTCTCCTGTCCCTTGAAGAATCGCTCGCCAAAGATGGAATACATAAGCGTGACATAAGGTCCATCGACCTTCGGGTTCACATCGAGCAACTGCTGCTTGTCGACTGGCAGAAGAGTAGCGTACTTGCCGCCCTCGGTGCTGATAGCTTCAGCGCTGATGGCGACGCCTTGCCCGGTGCAGTCCCAGGCGAGCTTGAGGGTATTGTTGGTGTACTTGCGAATTTCCTCAGCGACGTTGGGCGACTTGTAATCAAAGACAGCCTCGGCTCCGAGGGACTTCAGATAGTCAAAGTTGTGAGGAGAAGCCGTCGCGATAACCCTCAGTCCCGAGAGTTTGGCGAATTGGATGCCGTAAATGCCAGTTGCAGTGCTACCGCCGTAAATAAGGATAAACTCATCACTCTTCTTGCTCTCAGTGGGTAGAGGCAGTCCCAGAGTCTTGTAAAGGCCTTGGCCCTACGTCCGTGGTCAGCATTTACGCTTTTTACTCACCAGATAAAACTTACTACTGTGGCAATAGAGATACCGAGAGTAGCAGCCTCCTCGTCAGTAACGTTATCGGGCGTCTTGATCTGAACATCTCCCTTTGCCACGATGTACTCGGCAAAGCCTCCGTTCTCGAGCTGAGTTGCATCACTAGATATGGTCAGATGATTTAACCAAACGATACCCAAATACTGACGCTCCATGGACTACACCGCTGATCCGGTCGCCCTTCTTGAAAGACTTGGTGACCTTGGGGCCAACTTCCTCGACAATGCCAGCGTAGTCACATCCGATTCTAGAACCAGGTAGAGTGCGGTCAAAGTCGATATGCTTCCAGTCGGTGGGGTTCAAGCCAACGGCATTGACCTTGACGAGGATGTAATCGTCTCGGAGCCTGGGCTTCGAGACCTCCTGGATAGTGGCCTTGCCCTTCTCAACGAATACGATAGCCTTGATAGTCATGATTTCGGTTTCTGTTGTTTTAAAGTTGCGGTTATGTAAGTAATTGTAAGACTTGCTGGATCAGCACCCTCAAGATAGAGAAGCTCTTGAGAACCTTTATACCACTATGGCGTCATGGTAGTGGAACTTAGAATGGTGAGCATGCGTCATTGATTGGTTGCTTAGCCTTTAGTTTGGTGTTTAACGCTATCCCCACGGAACGCCGATTACCAATCTACCTTAGCTTGATAATCTGCGGGGACAACGCCGAAGCTCGGAATCCCTTGTCTATATAACTTCCTATGATTTGACTTTGGGGGAATTGGTGATATCATAGTGTTACTCGTATGGAGGTGTTATGTAAATCGCCCCGAGGATGATATGTAAGCATGCCACCTAGGATCGTGGTCAATTTGATTAGTACCAATGGCCCAGCAAATGACAAATTTCTCGGCGAATTGACGTCTATATCCTTTTACAAACTCGCCTATTGTCTACGTTGCGATCGTAAGTGTCTTCCACTTCCTTTTGTCCTCCTGGAGACAGCCTGCCAGGGTACCTCAATATAAACTGGGATCAGAGTTCTCTGTTGCTGATGTCTCCTCGTTGAAGTATCATAAGCTTTATCTATCAATCAACTCTCTGTTTTGAAAAGAACGACACTTGCAGGAAGAAGTGCTTCTCTTATACAGCCATTCGTGAAAGCTATATCATGGAACTACATTACAAAGGCACTATTCCCAACTCCTATGCGCGTCATCAGTGACACAGTATGCTTGATTGATTTTGGGTGGAGGCACTTACAATCGGGGTCAAGCCTCATATTCAGAGACCGTGACAGCTATCGGCTCAACAACCGCACAGTCCATATGCGAACGCTCCAGATATATTGGCCTTTTCAATGTAACCTAGGACATGATGAAAACTTCTCGATTTCACTATGAACAATGCCAACGGACTTCACTGAAGAAATAGAGCCAAGAGAGAGTTTGCTCAAGCTTCAGTGAAGCCTTGCATTAAGTCATTTGATGGTAAGTCTCGAGCACTCACTTGTTTTTTCGGCCTACAAGGCAAACGATGTTAGCGGGTTGGAGGTCTCGAGCTCAGAACTTATGTTTGTTAGCATTGACAAGCTTCCTTGTAACAAGTAGAACATCAAAGATACATAGTAGTAACTAGATTAGCATAGAGGAGAAAGTTAAATGAAGCATGACACATCATATATAAAGGATAAACGTACTTTACCAAGTCAACTTTATGTCCAAAAGGTCCATTCAGTAGGATTAATACCTTTCAGGCGTCATGAAGTCCGATAGGCGCTGAGATCTGACTCCTGGTATCCTCTACACTTTTACTGTCCCATCGGTCTTCATAGCAACTGAGAGAGGCAGCAGATGAGCAAGGAATATACATGAAGGCAGTTGGCTTCAGCGTCGTCCTAAATCACGGGTTGCATGACTTATCTCTACGAATATCAATGAGCCTCCTTACCAGATCCTAGAACACTGGGCCAGAAAAGGAAATGGCATGCGAACGAGCCAATAAAGGTTCAAGAGAATATCAGCTATCAGGGCCTTGGGAGTGGGGAGCCAGTAACGACTGGACTGGATACTAACTGGAGCATTCAACGCCCTGTATTTCTCTGCATTAGTGCTGACATCAGCCCCCACCATTATCCTGCAAACAAACCTCTGCGATGCTCTCCCTTCTTGTAACAGCATCATAACTTATTCGCCAAGAGAGTTTATAAACACTTTTATCGAAATTTTCATAGCAAAATGAACGCCTCACCAGAGCTCTTCGCCCAGCTCACTAAGAGATTGCGTATCTGTTATCAAACCTTTGGCGACCCGTCAGATCCTGCGGTTATACTTGTACCGGGCAATGCAGATTCAATGATAGTATGGGCAGAAGGTCTCATCGAAAAGCTTCAATCTTCCGAAGATGGCAAGAAATACTTCGCAATTCGCTTCGATCCCAGAGACACGGGACTATCAACTGAGTTTCCCGTGCCTGGCGGATACTCAATTGGAGATATGGCAGGCGACATTGAAGGGCTTGCAGACCACTTGAACCTCAATGATCCCTCAAAGGGCTTCCATATTGTTGGCCTGAGTAAAGGAGGACCCGTCGCCTACGCAGTCGCTGCGCGTAGGCCCCAGCAAGTCAGAAGCCTGTCGCTTCTGTACACGTCTCCCGGCGTGAGTCCTGAGCTCCCAATCAAAGGAGGACTGGATCTCGGGTTCCAACCAATGCTAGCTGGCTTCGGAGATCAGAGGGAAACGGCCATAAAAAACGGAATGACCGTTTATGACGCACTCACAACACAGCCTGATGAGGAAGAGAGAAAGGAGGTGGAGAAGGCGGTGAGACGTCTAGTGGAACGGGATATCAAAGGTGGCACATTGTACAGCAAAGCTCCGAATCACGGCGCCGCGTCGTACGAGAAAGATGGCTGGCCAGGGGTTGATACGCTCAAGATGATTAAATGCCCGACAACGGTTGTGCAAGCAGGCAAGGATCAGATCTTTGGGGAGATTCACGGAGAGGCTTTGGCGAAAGCGATACCCGGTGATGTTGAGTATGTGCTATGGGAGGATGTTGGACATGAGATGCCGCGACGGATCTGGGGCCGGATGGCCAAGGTGCTGCAGAAGAATTGGGAGAGGGGTCAAAGCGCAGACCATGTTGGCCGTGATGCGGAATAGAGATAGGTTACTGGACAAGACGAGCTTTTTGTGTTACTGTCCAATGAGGGGCGAAGTGAAACAGGACAACCAACAGGCCTTAATATTGTTCTTTTCGTCCGATGCCCCTGTCTAGGCACCTACCAACAGAACAATCAAGCCGAAATCTGATAGCTGTGAGACCTAGCTTCTATTCATAGCTTGACCGGCCATACATCCATGACAAGATTTATTTCCTCCAGTCGAAACACATGAATCAGTGATAGACACTCCACATGATGCGGTCGGTTATTGTGACCTGTCCAACATCTGAGGCAGCCAAGTACTCGGAAGCCATGATGATTCACGGACTATGAATCATAATCCTGGGAAGTCATCCGTTTTCGTATGAGTTTGTCAGAGTCTCCAAAGTAGTATAAAGGAGGGCAACAGGAGCGCTCTCAACCAAAGTGAAGCATATCACTCAACATATCTCGAGCAACTTTCGCCAACCGCAGACCCTCGATATGTTGTTCAGCACGATATACGCGGGACTTCTTCTGCCCATTGTTGCAGCCAAGGTGTCATATGATGGCTGGAAAGCCTTCTCCATCACTGCTCGCCCGTCCGACAAAGATATCCCTGGCCTTCTCAAAGGCATCGATCACGTTTCTTTGAGCTGTGGGCAAAATCACGATGTTTTTGAGGTCGCCATTCCTCCTGGAAAGCTCGATGCCTTTAAACGTCTTGGCCTTAAAACCGCCGTCGTCAGCGACAACATGGGCGCCGAGATCGCCCAGGAGGGAAGCTTTGGGCTCCACAAGGGTAAGTAACCTAAGTGATCTTGTAAGTTCATACGTTACTGATGGTCGGTAGCTACCACCAAACTTCCTGGTGATAAGGCGAAGTTACCCGATAAATCTTACTTCAAGTCCTACCATAGCTTCGAGCAGCACCTGCAGTTTCTCTCCGATTTGCAAGCCTCATTCCCCAAGAACTCGGAAGTCTTCACAGCTGGTAGGACCGTACAGAACAGAGAGATCCAAGGTATTCACCTCTGGGGCAAAGGCGACAAGGGAAGGAACCCTGCCATCGTCTGGCATGCAAACTCTCACGCGCGCGAGTGGATCAGCGGAATGGTAGGAAACATTCAACTCAGTAGAGGGTTTTGGAATTCTAACGCTTTTCATAGACCGTTGAGTACATGGCATGGAAGCTTGTCCAAGGGTACCAGAACAAAGATCGTCTCGTTCGAGATACACTCGACAACTACGACATCTACATCATTCCGATCGCGAACCCTGATGGTGATTATTGAGATGTCTCTTTTGAACGCGAAACACGAATGCTGACTGTTTCATAGGCTTCGTCTATACTATAACTGACGACCGGCTGTGGCGAAAGAACCGTCAGAAGCGAGCTGGTAAGAAATGCGTCGGCACTGATCTCAATCGAAACTGGCCTCACGAGTGGGATATCCCCGGCGGTTCATCCACTGATACTTGCAACGAGACATATCGCGGCATGAAGGCTGGCGACACTCCTGAAAACAGAGCTCTCGTCAAGCATACCAAATCAGTTGCGCAGCAGAATGGCATCAAGTCTTATATCGACTTTCACTCTTTCAGTCAGTTGATCCTCCTTCCGTACGGCTATACTTGCGACACCAACATCACCGATATCAACGAGCAGATGGAACTCGCTGGCGGTGTTGCAGACGCTATCAAGCAGGTCAATGACTTGAATTTCTACTACGGCCCGACTTGTCAGACCATCTACCAGACTTCGGGTGGAAGCAGTGACTGGGTTTATGATGTTGCTGGAGCAGAGCTTGCTTGGGGTATCGAGCTTCGGCCCCAGAGGCTGAGGGGCAATGGGTTTGTTCTTCCACCGAAGCAGATTGTTGAGTCTGGTGAAGAGATCTGGGCTGGAATGAGGTATCTCTTTGAGAACTTTTGAACAGACAAGCTTGGAGACAAGCCCGAGGCTTCCAAAGGTAGTGCAGCCAGAAATCAGTCAAATTACTACCAGGTTAGGACAAGTTACACCATAATTGATTCCTGACTTCACTAGCAAAATCTCAGATGGTGATTGAATGCTATCTCGATCAGAACAGTATTTTGCAAATACCACCAGGAAGTCATTCCATAGAAGACGTGAGCATTGTGTCGTGTCCTGGTCAAGAACTCCAATATATGCTTTGTCATCAAGCAAGTCGGTGAGATGGGTTATGGCGCCAGGTTAAGGTCAACCTTAACACCAATTCCTGGTGGAGCAATCCTCCTGGGTTCGAGTCCCAGTCTCATCAAATTCTTCTTTTTGCATCTCATGTATTTTATACCCGATTGCTGTTCAAGAAACCCAGACAGATCGAAGTGGCTGGTCCCCTCGACTCTGTCTCCAGCTGTTCGAAACATGAACAAGATCCTTGCACTCTCCAATCAACCATGACCATTTTGCTAAGAAGCTTGGAGTAACTTCCCAGCTCTCACTAAGATGTGGCTCGCCCCATAAGATCATTCCAGCATTTTCCTTTCGTTGATTTCCTCCTTCTGGCTTTTTGAACGGCGGTACAATGCACCTTGCTGACGGCACCGCAGGAGGTAAAATGTACACGAAATCACCGACCAAATCCTCCAAAAACTGTATGTGATCATATACGAGTTGCTTCCGAATGAGATTATCTCTGAGTTCTGGAAACGGGAAGATGTCGATCCAGCAGGGATGTGGCGAGGTCATCTGGATCTGAGTTGGCTCAAGGCGAGTTGGTAGTGGTAGATATTCTCGATCAATAGGTCGAACGACGGCGATGTCGCAATATGTCTTTGACTGGGGTTCAAGTGTTGGGAAGTCGAAGGCTACGATGAACTCTGCAAACAACCGCATCATTTTCTTGTTGGTCATCATGCCTCGGCAAACATTGTAGCTGATGAGGTGAAGAAGACGATGGTCAACAGAGATGACTACACCTGAGTTGGAGCTAGACTGGTTTGCTATGATAAGTTGCTGCGATGGCGACTCGTCTTCTTCTCTGGACAGCCCCATATTCTTGGCTGAAGAAGTCTGGGGTTCTTCTTCACCGTTTGCGTCGGTGCCGATCCTCCAGCGGTCAACTCGATAAGGGCGTTTGCCCGGCACATTCCTTTCCTCATTTTCTCTCCTCAGACGTTCCCCTATGATAACGTTTAGTACCAATGAAGCTCAGCGGAGATAAGGCTTCATACTCCGTGCTCTCTGATTCAGCCTGTTCTGTGCCCGCTTACGGGCCTTGCGCTCCTGGTCATTGTTGGCAGTCTCCATTGCTCTCGTCAAGAGTTTAAAGTGGAGATGAAACGATTAAAACTGCGATACCAAGGAGGGAAAAAGATGTCATCCATGACCCTGAGATATATGCCAGTCTCATAAAGGGAAAAGACGTCAGCCAGCTGACAAAGGGTTGAACTCCGCCTAACCCCCAAACTCCGACGCTAGCCTAATCAGGTAGAAACTGTCACCCATGATGCATCATGATCACAGCTACTCCGTAGGGGTCCGGAATTAAGCGGCTGTTGTCGAAAGCCTAAAGTTTGACATTGTCGTGCATGCATCACTTGAGAATCTGAGTAATTTGATTGGTGCTTCGGTGTTTAAATCCTGCAAGTTCAGTAGTAAGAGCGAGCGTTGTTGGAACATGAGGTGACTGAATCGAGTATATAAGTCGTCTTTGTCTGCGAACTGGAAGAATCGAATCTCCTCCAAGCTCCCTTCACATCACAACATTCATCTCTCAATATCTCTATCTCACATTACAAGACAAAATGTCTCGATACGCTGCCGCACATGAGGACACTCAGGGTCCGGGCGACGCCAGACCTACTGCCCTCCAGATCATCAAAGACGAGGGCGTCGAAGGCAAACTCAAGGGCAAAGTCGTCGTCATTACCGGGACTTCTTCTGGTCTTGGTGTTGAGACTGCAAAAGCTCTTGCAGAAACTGGCGCCAGATTGTTCTTGACTGCAAGAAACCTGGACAAGGCAAAGAAAGCCTGCCAAGAATTCTTCGATGCCAGTCGAATGGAGTTCATTGAGCTCGACCTGACTTCCTTCGACAGTGTTCGTACTGCTGCCAAGACCATATTGGATAGAACCGACAAGATCAACATTCTAGTTGAGAATGCTGGTTGCATGGCTGTCCCAGAACTTGAGCTCACCAAGGATGGCCACGAGATGCAGTTCGGAGTCAACTACCTCGCCCACTTCTTGTTCTTCGAGCTTCTCAAGCCAGCCTTGCTGGCAGCCGTGACTCCCGAGCTCAACTCGAGAGTCGTTGTTCTTTCTTCATCAGCCCATCAGCATGGCGGTATCCTCGAATCCGACAACTATAACTTCCAGAAGGGCGGTTATGAGCCATGGCTCTCCTACGGTCAATCCAAGACGGCTGACATCTACCTCGCCAATGAGATAGACCGTCGATACGGCTCTCAAGGTTTGCATGCGACAAGTGTTCATCCCGGGGGCATTATGACGGAGCTTGCAAGATATATGCCCCCGGAAGTCCTGCAGACTCTCGCTAGTAGCGACACGGCTAAGAAGATGTTGAAGAGCCCCGAGCAGGGAGCTGCGACGACAGTCTGGGCGGCTATCGGCAAGCAGTGGGAAAACGCTGGTGGAAAATATCTGGAGAATTGCCAGGAGGCGCCTCCAGCTGAGCAGATTAATCCTCACTTCGGCAAAGGGTATGCGCCACATGTTTATGACCCAGAGCGAGAGGCTCGACTTTGGCAAGACGCGCTCAAGATTGTTGGCTTGGCTTGAGGGTCAGGCGATAGCCACGAGAGTACGGAGTAGATACATAGTACAGATAGAGCCATTTCAATTCGATGCTGATCATTTCCAGACCGCCATCGTGATCGCCTGTGTTACCGATTGCCCCGTCTCATGGAGCGGGCTGTTGCTATAGAAAATGTCGGAGCTGGGGCCTGCACCACGTAAGACGAAGTGCGCTGTAGCGCATGAAGCCATGTCTTAGCTGATATGCACAGTGCTCGTTTGGTCAGTCAGCCAGCCACCTGAAAGTCAGCTCTCAGGCAACCAAAAAAACGACCATCGAATCCCTGTAAGAATGAATGGCTGGTTGTTGTGCTAAGGGTCGACAAATGATGCCTGTTGTTCTGCTAAAAGTTTCACGCATGGGGAGCAATCAACTAATTCACAGGGCTTGCAGCCTAGCAACGCACTAAATCGCGGAGAGGTTGCTGTCTCACACAAGTCTGGAACAAAACACGGCAGCGAGATTCGATAGTGCATCTTTAGGCCATCTTCCATCGACGCGCAAAAGCTCAACGAGCATCAAAATTACTTGGGGCATGAGTTGGACCCTCAATCTGACCGCGACCGCTTCTTTCATGTGCTTTTTCAATTACTCAAGGTCAGGTCATTACGTACCGTAATTTATTTGTTAAGGCCATGTGAATCTGGGCATCTGTATCACTCACTGCCATTCTAGCTCATTTGCCGGCATTCCTGCATTAGCCCGCTGTATCCTTGCACCAAAGGAGGGGAGAGTAAGACATTGTGCTCAGCTCGGACGCGCCGTCTGAGGCCATCAGAGTAGTGACAGCGGAGTCATCATGCAGATCTCAGCTCGTCAACAGAGACACAATATCAATAGATTCACATGCGCTCTTGGCTTAGACACGGCTCATACATACGTTAGGTATAAGAAGATGCCTCTGTCCCTTGTTCTGAAGGGCAGCAGCTCATCTCCAAGTCCATATTCCCTGACGCGATAGCAAAGTTGATCCAAAATGCTTCCCTCTTTTCTCCTCTCATCGCTGCTGTGCCTCTCCACAGTCTCGGCTCTGCCCAACCCCATTATCGCTGAGAGAGCAGCATGCGATTGTTCTGGCACTCGCGACGGTGGATCAAGCTCTAAAGATTACATCTGCCGCGATGCTCGGCTCGGCCCTACAAAGCTTCCAAAGAAGCTCCCGCTGAGCGCAACCGTGGAGAGCTACAACCGCTTCGGTGGGCTTACACCAATCCAATTCCTCCAGACATGGACGGACGAGAAGGGCAACTATAAGTACCCTCCGCAAAATGGCTTCCAGCTTGACGCGAATGGCAATGCCATCAACGGCAGCATGGTTCTCCAGGTCGGAACTCTCGTCGATCGATTTGGAAGCGAATATGGTAAGTCGTGTCGCCTCGCCTCAATCCAACAGCCCAGTCTAACAGCATTTTAGGATCATACGTCTCTGCTGCCTCTGCTCCCTACTCACAACGAGCTCTCCCTCCTTCGAACTTGGCCACGAACCCCGATACTCCAGACTTCCCGTACAACTACCACGTCTACCGGGTCATCAAGCCCCTTACAGTGGTCGGAGGGCCTATCGCGCCTTGGTTTGGCCAGCCCGGTCTCGGAGCGCAGTTCTTCACTGGTGAAACTGGCAACGTCAAGTTTCTGATTGAGCAGAACTATTTGCAAAAGGAGGATCCGTCAGCTCTTGTTTACAAGTCTGATGGCTGCGCATAATTATTTAGGGGGTTTGATTGAGGGGGACTTCATGTAATGAATGATCTTACGATGAACGACTCATGGATATATCAGTCCATTCGAGCTTCCATTCGAGTAGATAATGTCAGCCGGGAATAATACCGTCGCTTTTAAGCGTTCCATTCATTTGATGTCAGCATGCTACATAATAAGTGACGCGATATTGCATTCAGCCGTGATGTCCAGGCGGTCGTAAGGCAAACTGAGTACTCCGTATGCAACCCAGGACTGGGGCTCTTGGTGCAGCAAAGCACGTCCCGGGTATATGCAGTCTGTCTGGGAACTCTCTTGCCAGGGAATGTGACGTCGGACGAAACGATCTATGATATCGCGAGGCTCGCCCACGTGTCCCGTCCCAGCTTTAACGCTCAGCGGCGTACGGAGTAGAAACTTTCTGATGCGACCTGAAGAGGCGCGGCAAATGATGCAGTCAATTGGTGCATCTTTGCACTGCCTCGAGCTCTGTCAATTGTGGCAGGCAACGACTAAAGCATTGGGAGCCATACTTTCGTCGACTGGTCAATGATGCTGCGATGCTTTCGCTTCGACCAAGCGAAATGAACTCTCTCCCAGCCACCGCATTTTCAACACCACGAAATGCCTCAGGTCCCAAACCATATTCTGCCAAACCTTGGTTTTCACCGCCCGAGTCTTGAGTATAAATTTCTCGTCGAGCCTATCCAAGCTGCGCTTCCCTTCTTCTTTCCTCCTTAGCTCTCTTTGCCTTTTGGCTTAGATCAAGTGTAGTATCTGTTCTTTTCAGTTTAATCTCTGAAAGATGTCTAAGGACATCAATCGTGATTATTCCTATTTTTGGCCAGCGGACGACTTCCTCTATGCTTGCATATGATCCCGTCCACAGTGTCCCTAGTATTACACTGCCTCTAGGTGACGCGAACGCGCGCTTGTTGAGCTCCATCCCTTTTCATTGCTTTCTTGGGCTTGCCTGAGGGGTGAAGAAGAGTGTAAATTGTAAATGAATGTGATGATGACGTGTGAAAACCCGCATGTAGCTTAGACCTAGTCGCGCTTCAGGCGTTTCGAAGTAATCCCATATCCATGCTTAGAACTCCGGCATATGTGTATGTTAAATTCAAGGTGAACAATGTGACGATGAGCTCCGAAGGGGACACCGATCTTTGGAAGGGAGCTTACTGGCCGTCAGCCGATTTGTTATTTGCCGATGAAATACTCCGCACGCGTGGAACATTTGAGATGGCGTGGATGATCGGTTGTGTTCTGCCTGTCATGCTGTCGGTGGGCTTCATTGTAGATTGGTTGCCCGTTGACGCACGCTTTGCACGTCGCTAATTAACATTCCATAGTGTGAAATATCTTTCATATAACTGCGCGACGCCATCAACAAGGGACATTCAGCTCTGGGATCATTTAAGCATAATAGCATCTACTACCGCAGTCATCCTTTGAGCTCTGTCTGTTATTTACAGCGTCAAAGAGCAGATTTAGGGTAAGGGATTCAGCCTAGCTGCAAGAGTCACATCGTGAAATTACCCAGTAATCCCCAGCCAATGAAAGTCAGATATATCACGTGCGCTCAGGATCCTCCAGACCCAAAAATTTCCTCGCACAAAAAACACAAGGTCTCGCCAGACTTATTCTTCACCGCCAGCAAAAAGAGAATTTTACATACAACAGCGGGGATTCGCTGGTCGTCACCGACCCAACTACTAATCCGCCGGTTAGTGGCTTGACTATGGGAGAGCGGACGGGATCCCGTATTTTCCACTACCTTTGGTCGTATGTGCTTGGTAGACTGGCAACTGCAGGTCATAAGGACAGCAATCCATTCACTGTCACTGTGCTCCAGAAAACCTCTGTCGACATCTCAGTTTGTGTCAGAACCGATTCGGCTTAGAAACATGTGAGCATCTTTAATTCCGAAGCTGTAGATCCAGAGACGTCAGCGTGCTGAAGAGCCTGAAACCAAAACACGCATGAATGCCAACAGCCGTCTACATCAGACGATTCACCATCATATCACTGGGCCATCTCGTTTCAAACCTCCATCGACGTGGCATCCCATCTTTCCAAGCGAGAAGAAGCAAAGAATGCTTGGAAATGCAAATACCGGGCCGCGTAACCTTGTTTCTTGAAACAGGGCTACGGGAAAACTCGTCCATCTTGGTCAAACCTCGCATCCATCTCCACCGCGACACGATTCATGCCACGATGACATCTTGGCCCATGGCTATTGCGATCGAGCGGCTCGCATCTTCCCGTTTCCCTGCTCATCCCAATGTAGTAATAAGCACTCGACTTCTCCGGCTTGGTAATCATGGCGAGTCATCTGAACTCGGCCGTGCCGCAGATATTCTCCTATCTATAGTTATCGTGATGATTGCATGCTGCATTGCCATTATATGCTTAACCAATCTTCCGGTAGCTTCTCTAGCGCCATGCGATCAACAGGAATTAAACCGGGACGTTTCCCTCTGATAAATGAAAAACCCGCCATGAAACTGGACGAATCAAAAGATTAGGTTTCCACGAATAAAACTCTAAATACGCGTTTCGCCCATTGTTTTCGCATACTGTCACTAATAAATCTGAGGCGGCTATGGAGACACAGACCCGTTCAATCTGTTTCAGGCAAGATCTCGCCAAGACGTTGCTTTAACTACGGAGGAGACAGGCGGATAATCGGGCTCACGTTCCGATTTTTCTTGGTCATTTTTCCTTCCTGAAACATGACACAGCGAATCGACAGGCGGCTCTTCTGTCCGATGGCCGAAAAGACCCAATGGATCTGATGTTATACTGCAGACCGAAATAATGCCAGGCCATACGCCAGCTCTTAAGGCGAGACACTTGGCTACTACCCCCTTTAATATCGACCCTCTGGATGTGGCTGTCGATGACGATCCTAGCTCCCTTTGGGAAACACGGATGTTGATACTCCTTTCGATAGGGCACGAATTCGTCTACTTCCAGTTTTATCTCCGTCGACCAAAAGGGTCACCTTGTTTTGTGTATAGACTCACAGGAATAGATGCTCCATGTAGATATTATAGATCAGATGGCTATATAAACGTGAGAGAGTCTTGTTGAGATAGTCCCAAATCAGCCTTCCAGCAAGCTTCTCTTCACTTCTCGTCACTTGACCTTTGCCCGACAAACCTTCTTGTCTTTACCAGTTTCTAAACCGCAAACATGCACTGCAACCTCTCTCTCGGTGTCGTGGCTGCTCTCCTCGCTGGAGCCAACGCCCATGGTCACGTCGCAAAGGTCATTGCCGGTGGCAAGGAGTACACCGGTGGTATTCCCCACGGTGCTCCCTCTGACGCTGTCGGCTGGGCTGCTGGCAACCAGGACAATGGTTTCGTCGCACCCGATGCCTTCAAGACCGCCGATATCATCTGCCACAAGAGCGCTACGCCCGTCTCCAACTCCGTCGTTGTTGCCGCTGGTGATGTTGTCACCCTGAAATGGGATACCTGGCCCGACTCTCACCACGGCCCCGTGACTGAGTACCTCGCTCCCGTCAGCGGTGACTTTGCCAGCATCAACAAGCAGAGCCTCCGATGGGTCAAGGTCGCTCAGAAGGGTCTCAAGTCTGGCAACAACCCCGGTGACTGGGCCTCCGACGATCTCATCCGCGATGGCTTCTCATGGAAGTTCACCGTCCCCAAGAACCTCAAGGCCGGAAACTACGTTCTCCGACATGAGATCATTGGTCTTCACTCTGCTGGCCAGGCCAACGGTGCTCAGGCCTACCCTCAGTGCATCAACCTCAAGGTTACTGGCAGTGGCAGCCAGGCCATCAGCGGTGGTGGCGACTTCACCACCTTCTACACTCCTACCGACCCTGGTATCCTCTTCAACCTTTACCAGTCTTTTTCCTCCTACCCCATTCCCGGCCCTTCCGTCCAATCTATCTAAGATGCCCCCCAGATGGTACAGACAAGTGGTTTCTAGTCCCCCAGGTCGAGCTTGGGACCAAGAGCTGGGCAACGGGCATGCCCTGGGCTCTGATATTCATTGGTTGCCGCTAGTCGGTTCACGTTTTCACAAGCAGCAGAGCTGTGTTGTCCATGTATCTACATTTATGACCCGTACAAAGTTACCCTACACAATGAACATATTGAATCTAAACAAAAAGATCCACTCACAAGTAGTACACTTGTCAACGAACTAACCTGTCAAGTCTGAACTCGTGTCGTAGTGTTTCATGCGCTAAAAAAAAGTTCCCGTTGGAGCTTAAAACTCTGACCATTATAGGCATTTCAGGCTGAAACCAAGGCTTATTGTCAGCATGTTACATAATGACTGTCTGCACATGCAATGCAACGCTAAGGATGGGCTGACTTGGCATCGGCAACACCGCTGCAACATGTTGGCAAGAATCGCTGCCCGAACTCGGCAGCCATGGCATACAGAATGGCGACAAAAGCCGCGGCATTATGCCAAACTCATATATGAAAGCAGGAAAAGGCTTACTTGAGATGAGGCATCCATTTATGAGACCTGAGCATGCCTTTTTGTTGGGTCTTAGGTCCCGATGTAGTATTTAGTATTTACCAAAACACTGTATTCATTTACTGCACATGCGGCCCAGCAGTAATGACAAAACAATAACATTGTTTTTTTATAATGCGTGATATAAGTGGCTTTCTTTTAGGTGAAATTCAGTAGCGCTGTCAAGCGAGACTGTCAAGACACCACTGTGTTCTCGCAGACTTTCTCCTTTGCTCGATCAACGTAAACACAAATTCCCTAAAATACCTCGACAGTTTCTTTCAATAACCCAGAAGCATCCTTCTATAAAAGAGCCAACGACTCCTGCGATATTTATCTCTTATGTAGCACCTGATTGCTCTGCTGCTAACACGTACATGGTGGATGAGCAGGAGCAACTGTGCAGAACCAAATGCGTGACCGCTCACTCCAGGCTTGCTCTTACATCAAATAACGATTTTTCACGTGACCAGCCCAGGATGCTTACCTTCATACCCCAAAAGAACTCTGTATATCATCAGCGAAGAGTGGTGTAGGGGTATCTACCTATAACCTATAAACCTTCTAATATCCGAACCTAAAATCCTAAAAATCTCTTCCCTACTCCACTCTTCGCTTTTTGTAGTTCGCAAGTTCGAATTCACGATGGGCTGTTCTTTTTGACCTTTCGAATCATATAGCATATGCTTTGAGCCGAAGTGTTATTATCGATTCTGACCACAATGCATGCATGACTGCCAAGCTGTTGCGTGGAAGAAGTTACTCACATAGAATTTTATATCCTGAAATTGAATAGTTCAGAATGATCTCACTGCGTAGGAGGTGTATAGGCAAAATGATATTACTCTCAAGTGGCTTGGAATACTCATGCAAAGAGGCAATGCGGGTATGTATTGCTAGGCTTCATGGTGAAGTTGTCCATACACAGATCATGATGACAAATGCCAGTCCTTTCAACGCTGAAGAAGCCCACTGGTATTATTTAAGGGACGTGTGATTAACCATGTATCGTTTATGCTGGTAAGCAACGGATGATGTCGAGGGAAAGGAACATAGTAACCCTTGCGTAAACACCGACAGAAGATTCCAGGGCTACTGGGCAGGATGTACATGATCTGTGACAGGAAGTCTCCGTCTTCATAGTTATGAGCTTATATTTAACAGCCTTGATTCATTCGTAGCTGTACCCTTAGTCTTCGAAGAGATCTTTCGGTAGCTTCTGTTGTCGGTGGACCAACCCTTTTGCATGATGATGTAGCGAAAGCTTATGGGTAAAAGCTTATATCGGGGGAAAAAATATCGTGTGTCATTCGTTATCTGTGTTCGCAGCCTAAAGCTTGACCTTATAGGCGGCAGTCATCCCCGTAGTATGATGATGTAACGAAAGGGATAAAGAAGAAAAGAACAATGCTACATGTGACATATCGAACAACGGCCGCGAGGCTCCGTTTAAGTGTAAGCCTTTGCCTGCGGATGATCGTAGTTACAGTATATACTAATATAGAACACAAGGCCAAGAAAATAAGCGCATACCTGAACCTCAGGACGCCAGCTTGAACGAGAGCTAGAAAAGCAAAGAGATTGAATCTTGCAGGAACTGTTCTCAGCACTCGAATTCCGTGGCTTGGAGCCCGTTCTGCTCTACAGAGTTGAGATGCTGGCTTCTTTAACCAAGCCCAGGATTGATCCGAACTTGGTAGGTCCAAGGTATACGATACTGATAACAGCCGTTGAAAGGGCAAATGAATAGCACGAACTTGTACACTGAGGTCATTAACAATAGTATGATTAGTCTAATCTAAAACGAGGGCGCTCTTTCGGTATTTTGATGCCCGGGTTTCCCTTGCGCTGGCGGCAAACCCCTAAGCTCTATCGAATTTTCATCGCTAAATGTGCTCAAACGCTCGTGGTGCACTCTAACTTCCTCAGTCTTCATCACACCACCGGAACTCATGGACATCTTAGTCTGGCTTTGGCTTCCGTCGGAGTCGTCCTGAAGATGCTCTTGCGATTCTTGCCATCCTGACATGATGACCACAGAATTTCGACCGTAGCGCGAGTTGGGGTTATATCGCTTTGACTGCCGAGTATTTGATGCCCCGGCTGTGTTTCTTGTGTCGACATCGCGTGGTGTTGTATTGGTCCTGTTACGGTTGTAGCTTCGTGAGCTTGACTTGAGTTCTCGATACAGCATACGGCTATCTGAATTAGCAAGGCGGCCACACCAGAGGAAACAAAATTTCAACATACAGAACGGGAATGCAGATGGCCATGATGGACGCGGCAGGCTCTGTCAAGGTCCAGATCGTGAGGTCGACACGGTCATAGGTGATGTCCTCACTCTTCATGCTGACGACCAGTACAGCCTTGACTATACCAGTAATTCCAGCTCTTTGAGTATGTTAGTAACTTAGTACTGTATACTGAGAGTACTTTGTACTCACATAGCACCTAGACTCATAGCGACAGCAACGCCGAGACGCTCTCGCCGACGCATGGTCATGCGCATCAGAATGACCCAAGGTAGTAAAGCAAGAACAAAGTCGAGAATCGCGGAGTAATCTGAGAAATGTAAGTCGCCAACCAGAAGCATCGTTGATATCCAAGTACTTACAAGCAGCGAATAGTTGGAATGTGAGAAGCTTTGACTTGTCCCAACAAGTTCCAGGCACTTTTTTATTCCAAACCCTCTCAAGAGGCGTGCATTTGGCGAAACCGAAAATCCAGACCAGGTTCATCGAGACGTTGATAGTGACGATAATAAAGATGAGGAAGTATTTCATCCATGCGTTGGTAGCAATCCGATATAACGTTATGGCGAAAGATGTCTTGCTGATTGTCGTCGCCATTATACCAAAAGCAGCTCCCACAATGGTTGTCTTATTTATGGTTATGAGGTTCTCGTCACTGATCGTAGCTGCATGTCGTCCGAAGCCGAGAGATACGAGATATGTGTTGAGGGAGACAGAAATGGCGAGCGCCACCTACACTCAGGACATTCATTGGTCAGAAACAGCATAAAGAAAGGCATTTGCAGATAACTTACCCAAGCCGCGATGAGGCACCAATCATCATGCCATAAACCCTTTCCTCTCCATAGTTTGCAGTAAACACGCAGAAACAACAAGATGAGACTCAGCAGGCAAAGAGTCCATATTGACACCAGCAATCTGGTTCCTCGTTCATCTTCCATTGTAAAGTTCAAAGAATGAGAAGGCAAGGGAAACAAAGAAAGAAACGAGACGTTAAGACATGCGCGGCAAGCAATGGGAGGAGAACTAGACGCCGATCCGGATTTCGGGCAGCAGACAGCGGAGATCCTGGGAATAGTGGTCCCTGGGGTTTTATATACAAGGTCGCAATGACACTAGGCGCCCCTTGGAATTAACCTTGATCAAAAGGTCCCCTCCGTGGGCAATCGTGTCATCAACGTCAGATTGAGTAGGGATTGACAGACATAGCGGCCGAACAGATGGATTCATTACTGGGCTACGGAACTTAGCTGGGTCAGCGCTTTGATCGCGCACCCACCAGGATAGGGCTGCAGCGTGGAGATGGTGGCAACAGGAACCTCTGCAGCGCCCCTTTTTCTCCATGTCGGAGCCGACTTTTACTGGGTTGATCAATGAGAATGGCTGCAGTGGTCATTGCTAAGTTTGGAATAGCGGACCAGTGCCGTGGCTGAGAGTTCGGAGTAGGGCCCTTCTGTTGTCCACTGACACGCCGGAGAAATTCGTTCCCAGCCCAGATCTAACAAATGCCTGTCTTCAAGAGCCGAGTTTCCCGCGGCCGACCGGGTATAGCATGCGAGGATCAAACACACTGCCAAGCGAGACGGGCATTTAATCCAAGGCCCTTTTACCTTCACCTTATTCATGAACCTGGTGAAACGAGACGTGTTGGTTGCTTACTGACTTACCTGCGACATGGGTCCATGCTGATCCGGGTGCAATTCCACGTGTGTACCAAGGAACGACGATGATCTTTTCTTTTCTCGAGAAAAAAACCAGAATCATGGGACGAACCTCACATGAACCGTGTTGACAGATCTTACAGGTCAGAAAAAGCAAGCGAAAGGACCCGAGCTCGATTAATTGTCACGTCTCGGCGATGAGAACCATGTCGGATGTAACCCTAGAGGAGCAATGATTTGCAGGCCCTTGACGGAAATCATGGTTACAGAGTGGGAACGAGTCCAATGCTTTAATGAACCGCGCGTATCATGGCATTGATCAGTGACCTGTCAACGGAAATTCATCCCGGAGCTGCTAAAAGGTTCATTACAGCCCATACGATCGTGAGACCTAGAGAAAAGTCCAGCATCCTTCGTCTCTCTAGCTTGCTCACTAACCACCGAACGATCTCACTGAGGGAAGTCTTTGAGGTACCCGAAGGGAGCCAAGACTCTAAAAATATGGATTTCTTTTACGAATATCCAGAGATGGAGCGGGGGATTGTCCGGATCCCCCGTATCACTCTATAATACTGGAGCATAGTGCCCATAAGCTCTTCACGATGACACGAATTGACCAAAAGTGACTCCGTTCGGTGTCCGTCTCTCGGGGCCATCCCTTAATCACGCAACAATCCCTTAGCGAGTGACAGCCCAGCACTGGCTTTGTTCTCTAGGGGGCTACGTCCGTCATTTTAGGGCGTTTTGAGCATCTGTTAGCCCACCATCTAAGCCTATTTAGGGACTGGTTGCGATGTTGGCGGCCCTTTGCCTCTAGAAGCAATCTAAACCTTCTGCCAAGTGCCAACGGCTTTTCTTTACCTAAAGGCCCGGGAATACCGTCTTCCGGCGCAGGGATTTTATATCAGTTGATCCAGTGAGTTCATGCTGATGAGTGTTTATAATGGGGATATACCGCAGTAGTCAGTAGAGTTATTTGATGGTCGATGGAGCAATCCTTTTTGGGAGATTTGCAGCTCAAGATGTCAATGACTCGAGATCGAAGCATCATGTGGGGGAGCTGAACCTGATCGGCCACACTTGGTCGGTGTTGGAGAAAGGATATGGAAGGGATCGACAGACCTACCAAAGCATATTTCCTCCCAGGCACCGAGATCTTTTGTCGTGCCCGGTGCAATTCATTGCGAGCAACAAAGTGGTAGTTCTCTTAGGCGAAGGCTGGCTCTTCTTCGGATGCACAATCCCTGGGACGAGAGAGTGTAATTTCACTCAAGTCATGACATGCATGGTAGACCATGTATGTATTCTGTATGGACAATGCTCCGTTCTCACGGCCCACCAGGCCTCGACATCCGTTGAACTTAAAGACAGCGATCGACATGACAAGCCACTGATGCAAGTTTCTTAAACGAGCTTCCTCTTTTTTTCTTCCAGACGTTGTCTAGAAGCTCAGCTCGCGATCCTCACTCCACGCACCTTGTCCCTTTGTCAAACGCAACAAGATGCATTCCTCAAACACACTAAGCCTGCTCTTGGCGGCTTTCTCTGGTTATGCTTCCGCCCTTCCCCATTACCCTGCCCCTCCTGTTCCTGGCGTTCCTGGTGATCATCCTCCTCCTGGACCTCCTGGACCTCGAGGACCTCCCAATCCTCCTCCCCCTCCTTCTCCCTCTGCTCCCGCTCCCGGCCCTCCCCACGTTTCCCCTCCAGGCGTTCCTACTGCTCAAGTCTGCAACGGAACTTACCAGGGTAAGCATGACACCACGTATGATCATGATCTGTTCCTTGGCATGCCCTATGCCCAACCTCCCGTAGGCCCATTGCGTTTCTCTTCACCCAAGTCTCTTGATAAGGCCTGGAAGGGACCTCGATCTGCCACTGAGTTCGGATGGATGTGCATTGGGTACGGCTCTGATACCCAGGCCCTCGGTAACCCTGTCAACGAGGACTGCTTGACTATTAACATCGTACGACCTTCTGGTGTCAAGGCCGGAGATAAACTCCCCGTTGGTCTTTGGGTTCATGGAGGCGTAAGTTCCCATCTTATATACCCTATGCTATATAATGACTAACAATAAGACAGAGCTACACCAACGGCGGTTCCCGAGACCCTAGGTACAACCTGAGCTACATTGTTGACCAGTCCGTCAAGGAGGGCAAGCCTATCGTCGCTGCCTCCATCAACTACCGTGTGTCGCAATGGGGTTTCCTCTTCAGCGAAGAGATGCAGAAGGAGAATGCTGGTAACCTGGGCTTCAAGGACCAGCGCCTGGCAATGAGATGGCTTCAGGACAATGTCGCCGCCTTCGGTGGTAGCCCCGACAAGGTCACTATCTGGGGAGAGTCTGCCGGCGCTCGATCTCTGGGTATGCAGCTTGTCGCTTACGAGGGCCAGCACAACAACCTCTTTCGTGCTGCTGTTCTCGAGTCTGGCAGCCCTGTTGCCCTGTTCAGCGAGGCTTCTGATTGGCAGGAGTACTATGATGCTCTTGTCAAGAAGACTGGATGCGACTCTGCCTCCGACAACCTCGAGTGTCTTCGTGGCCTTCCTTGGGAGACCCTCAACAACATCTTCAACAATACTACCCCTCTCGACGTCACCGCTCCTACTCTCACTGCTGTTATCGACGGTGACTTCATGACCGCCCAGGCCTCCAAGCTCCTTCTGGCTGGCAAGTTCGCTCATGTTCCTCTTCTCATGGGTAACAACTTCGATGAGGGTACTGCCTACGCTAAGAAGGGTATCAACACTACCGAACAATTCCAGTCCTGGCTCTCCAGCCTCGGCCTCAGTCAGACTCAGGTCGCTACTGCTACTACTCTGTACCCTGACATCCCTGACGAGGGGATCCCCGCATCTTTCATTGGCCGCCCTACCAACGAGTATGGCTCCCAGTGGAAGCGTGCTGCCGCCTTCGCTGGCGACTTCCAGCAGCACGCCGGACGACGTCTCTTGGCCCAGGTCTACTCCGCCTCTTCCATCCCCGTGTTCTCCTACCTCTGGAACGTTTACGTCAATGGCCTTCCCGCCATCATTGGAGCTACCCACTTCCAGGAGGTCGCTTTCGTTTTCAACAACGTCAAGGGTGTTGGCTACAAGCCCAGTCCCTTTGAAGGCAAGCCCGAGACTTTCGTCGAGCTCGCTGACCTCATGAGCAAGATGTGGGTTTCTTTCATGCATGACTTAACCCCCAATACCGTCAAGACTGCGCCCAGCCATGCTACATGGCCTCAGTACACACTTGCCGAGCCTCTTAACATTGTCTTCGATGTCAACAAGACTGGCCTCAGTTACACTGCTGTCGATAACGTCCGAAAGGAGGAGGTTGCTTTCCTCCTTGACAGTGTCTTTGCTTAAGTTCGTGGCTAGCAGTCAACGTGCTGACTGGCTGTAATGTATAGTAGGTGCCATTCGAACATCCTTTCCAAGGACGAATCGGCCAGATGGTCGAAGCCCTTTTAACAATTTGTATATAGCTTTATATTTCATTCGTATTAGCGAGCATCTAGCCATGACTTGAATAGATCAAAACATCACATAGTCACACAAAATTTATCAGTAATCTGCCATAGTATCTCATTCTCGAGCAACGCAGTCGCCGATTCTACAGTCGGCACATAGTCTAATTATTCTACTCTACCAAATTCGCAAACGACTTGCCTCAGTAACGAGCAGTTATCTACTCTCTCTTGGTGAAGACCAGCTGGCATTCGTCCTGATGACACCAGAAGTCAGTTCATGATATTTTTGCTGAGCATGTAATAAACTTACCTCAGGAAACAAAGTAGCAAACACTCTAATCTCTTCCGAACGGCTGGTTGCATGATGCACCCAGTCTAGTTCCAGAGAAGCCTTGCCAATCATGGCAGCCATAGTCAGCGGAACGTACCTGCGAGCCAGGCAATCGTGGGGACCCGCTCCAAAGACAAGCCAATTCTTTGTCTTGGACTCGGCATCACCAGTGATCCATCGGTCAGGGTCAAAAGTCTCAGGGTTTGGATAGGCCTGAGGGTCGTGAAGCGCGGGATAGCACGTGGGGACAATGAGAGTGCCTTTGGATACTGTGTACTTGGGTGTGACGGGGAAGGACTTGGTAGCCTCGTAGGGGACAAAGATAACAGGAGGACGATATCGAAGAAGCTCTTTGACCACTGCGTTGGTGTAGGGAAGGGACTCGAGCATTGATAGCTCGAACGGTTGGTTCCTGTTGCCATTTCGTACGAGGAGATTCTCTTCTCGAAGGCGATCGAGAACATCGGGGCGTTGAGCGAGGACCTGGAATAGCCACGTAGTAGCGCTGCTGGAAGCATCTTGGGAAGCGAACAAGAAGGTGAACATGGTCTGCCCAATTTCGTCGTCTGTAAACTCACGGATCAAGTTTCGTGGTTTTTCAATTCCCTCTTCTCCTGCAGCAATACGATCGTAGTATCTCTTGGACTCCATCATGTGCAAAACCCATTGATCAACGATACATCGTGGCTCAGCACCAGAAGCCATGTTGGCCTTGCAAGCCGCAGCACACTTTGCAAATTCAGCCAGCACGGCATCTGCGGTACGCTTTCCCTTCCAGCACTTTGTAAAGGGAACATAGACGGAGAGAGGTACGTTTACTAGCTCAAGAGCGGCCGCGACCTCATAAAAGTCGCCAGCAATTTTCTCGACAGCATCTTGAGATATGTAATCTCCAAAGAACGTTCGACAAGAGAGAGCACAATTGATCTCTCGGAAGAGACGCATAAATGCCATAGGCTTCCCCTTGTTGGCCTCGCTTGCTGCTACGAACCGGCCGAAGTAATCATCGTATACCTTCTCCTGGACGGGCAGGTAAGTGCTGAGTGCTTTGTTGACGAATAGCCCGTTGAGTCCTTTGCGGTACTCAGTGTGTGCCTTGCCTTGAAGGAAGACCCAGGCGCTTGGTCGGAGGAGGGTCTCGGCCATGGGGACGATGCATGGTTTGGCATATGTTGGGGACTTGAACACTTTGTGTGCGATATCTCGGTCGGAGGCGAGGACGACGAATCTTGCAAACGATGTAAGCGGCTTTCACTGTGAATAAGAGGGCTATGAATTACTTGTGGAACACCGAAACGCAGCTCAGAGGACCGCTAGCCCATTGAGCAAGATAGTGGTCGAACTTGGGATAGAGTGCTCGGACGAAAGGGCCCATGAAAGGGATCTTGAAAGCTGGACCGGCAATTGGGCCCTTACGCCAGAGATACATACATTGATCGTATGCAATCAAGACAACTAGGATCGTAAGGAGTATTCGAGTGTTGCTGTAGCCATTGAGGTAGCTTGACAGTAGCCCATTCCCGTTGGATATATCATCCTTCAAGGTCAAGCTGGCGTTGCTGGCTGCTGCCTCAGCTTTGGGACTGATTATGGATGCCATTCTGGGAACGAAAGTAAACGACAAAAATCAGCATTTGAATTGAACCTGGTACAGATCCGGGAGGATAGAGGTCTTATAAGGTAGGACTCAAATCATGCTGGCTCTAGTACAGGGGTTATCTGGGAACTTAACATCCAGTACTGGTCGGATCTTACAACAAGAATACGAACTCTCTGAGTATGCCTCGGGTATTGGGCGGCATAACCCTATAATACAGAGGATCTGGCTATTTTGACTTGATGCGCCTCCCGACGTGGTCATCGAAACGCGATGGGCTGATATTGCTAGATTCGAGATTACTGCATATGTACTAGACTCCGATCTCCAAGGTGGAGAAGATGGCTTGTGTGTCTATATCATATCAAATCTGTCTCAACGCTCAGCATGTCGTAATTGAGTCCCTCTGAATCGGTATCATGCCATGCAAAGGATGTCTCGCTTTGTCTCGTACCGAGTTCCATCCCCATACGCCGAGGGATCTCCAAATCCATTTGCAAGCCATTAAAGTGCATGCCAACCTTGATTGGAGTAGAATACTCCAAAATCATTGCTGTCAAATATGCTTACTGTTGTTGGTCCCGGCTATAGCCTGATGCCTCGCTTCTTTATTGCCGCTGCAGCATCGTTTGGCATCCTGACATTGCGGAGACTAGTACTCTTTAGGACTAGTCTCCGATTGAAAATCATGAAACCCGAATACGCAATTGCAGCGCCGCCGCAGCCAGTTTGCGAATCAACGTGTCGTACGTTTTTCGAGAGCGCCTCAGTGTCCGCTTTCAGGGCGTCCGGATTTTGTGTTAATTATTTCAATTGATATTTGTGTGTGCTCATGTCAGAATTGCTTCACACTGTTGGCGGAACACTTCTGCACGCTCTGTCTCTAGCCACAGAATATTCTGTAAATGGACAATAACATCATCCCAAGACTGCAAACCCATGGCATTTGCTGCAATTTTGGCTGCATATATGAGCCATTGTATATCTGTTGGGTCCGTAGCCGAGACAATTGTGACTGAGAGTACCCAGATCTGCAAGGAACCGAAGAAGACACTGCCCGTTTTACCCGCTAAAGGTTGGAGCTGGCCCTTGAGACGTTGAATGATCCTGTTTACCAGCTCTGTATGCGTATAATAAGTTGTGCCATGTATGATGAGCATGTAGAGTGTTATGGCGCATCGCAGACACTCCGATTGAGGCGAGTCTCTGAGTGGCGGAATGAGCAAAAGCTTGTGAACTACGAAACATGTAAGATCGTGAAGTTCTGTGCCCAATAAACTCAAGGCGTTCGGTTGGTGAAATATGCCACGCAAGCGAGTCAAAATATCTGCTATCTCGCGATCGAGGAGGAGAGCATCAACAACAGGGTCTTGGATCTCAAGGAAGGACGATGCTAGAAGCCATTGCAGTGTTGGACCAACTCCATCTCCAATTCCAAGGTCGTCCTGTATTGCATATTGAGGGGAGCCTGTGACGAGCAACGATATCCTTTAAAGTGAGTTTAGCAAGTCATTCGCGGGGATGGGAAGATATGACTTACCAAGCAATCATCCTCGCGGTCAAAGGGCTTACTTGCTTCACTTGATCAAGTCCACCTCGGATCCCAACAATACGTTTCGCCCCGTCTATATGCGCTCTACTGGCGTCAATATTCCCCTTTCCATGCTACACTCGAGAGTCAATTAACAGAGTTATAATCGGTGGCGCTGAAGAAATTACTCACTTCAATGGCGGCCAAGGTGACAACAGAGTTCAATGTCTCATCCTGGATCGCCAGCAACGAACTCCCTATCTTCTTCCGTATCAGAGATACAGAATCCACCATGAGAAGTTCTGATATAGGGAAGCCTTTCTGAGCACGCCTCTCTTCATCTAATGACGCCGTCTGTATAGAAACATGGAACAATGCTGGATCTGCAAGAGCCAATGGCCACCAAGAGACGATGAATGGATTTGAGGACATGTTGAGATCCAAAGGGTAATACTGAAAAGAGATATTTGAGAGAACTAGTCCTTGAGTCAGATATTAGACCATCTTGAAACTTAGTAGACAATACTTTACAGTGCTGTATCAATCGTTGAACGTGAACTCTTGGAAGTCTGGTGGCTGGATATGAGTCAAACGGATCAAAGGAATTACCAGCCGGTGCAAATAGTTCTAATGAGTCTCGAGGGGCTGGATCCAAGTCTCGACTCTTCAAAGAATACGTCTTCACATCAGACTTAACTATCGACCTGCTCCGAGCCGGCTGTTCCGGTGTTGACGATGATGTTGCTAATGATGAAGACAAAGGCACGTTTGCGTAAATACACGTGACTTTTCTCTTGAGACATCGTGAACATTTGGGAGTTCCGAGATCGCAACTATGCTTCGCCTTCGCGCAGGCATTACAAGATCTTCGGAGCGAGGTTCGCATTGTTAACCGAGACGAGTTAGATGATAGTGATACGTCGTAGAGGAGGAAGTTTATTAACGCGGTAGCAATCAAGTGGAGTTGTCAGTGAAACGGTCTAGCCTCTTTCGGGCCTGACCGTTAGGTGACACTTCGGCCAACTGGACCATGCAGACTAGACTACCCTGTACCCTTGGCAGAGATCGACTGATTTAGCATGCAAGCACGCAAGGCGTGCCGCTTCTGGTCGAAGCAACGAGATCAACGGCCATTTGTTATGTCCTCATTCACGCAATAAAGCTAGCTATTGTTGAATCTTGAAGATATTTCGGCGAAATAAAAAAGCTCATCCCCTTGACTGTCCCAAGGCGTCAGGTGAATAACAAGCGTAATTTTCTACCCTTCTTGTTTGTCTTGATAGACAGGCCGGCACCGGATGTTATTTGATTCCGTTGTCGATCTTGATTATTCATCCGATGACTTACGACTGTCAAGGGGATAGATATTTTTACTCCTTGCCGTGCGGGTACGCCAACCGATGCGTAAGCCGGAATAATCCCAAGCAAGGAACGAGGTATTAACGAGGTACAAGAATTCGGGATATAGCCCCGCAGCAGATCAGCCAGGTACAGTACAATAGTGCTATGAACTAGGACCCTTCAAGTTAAAATGAGTTACATTTACTGAAGCTTTCCCTTTCCATCGTAGACGTTTCGTGCCTGGCTCCGATGAAACCTTTATGGTATACCTTTAGAGCCAGCCTTTGGATAGGTACGCGGCCCTAAGCCAGAGCATGCTGCGATTCACCTGTACCCAGTAAGGAGGCTTTGAGACTCAGATGTGACCAGCAAAAAGGTTATTCATTAAACTATCGTACATACTCATCTAAAATCTAAGTAATTCGTAATGCGACGTAACCGACCATATCATTCCCAACTAGAAGCGTTAGCTTACCTTCCATGTATCATCAACCTGAAACGTATAATCACTAACATTCCCATCGGGATGCCACTAGCCCCATTTAGAAAAATGTTCTCCATGTTTGGGAACCTCATCGCAGGTTCGCCCGCTCAATAAGACTTAGGCCATAAGGTCTTTTGCCAGGCCCGGGGCAAAAAACGCGAGTCTGATGCCATACAAATCTCGAATCAGGTTGAGCCTGGCCTGACACTCTTTAACTTGCCCGGGGCTACTATGCGGGCTTTCGATAGCGATGGCAAGTGGCCAGACCAGATGGTACATGATGACGCTCTGACGTTGCGGTACGGGAAGTGGGATACCCTGCTCGTTGACTTCGCCCATCAGATAAGGCAAGACACTGCAGAGCCTCTGAGTCATTGAAACAACTTGCTTTTCGGCAATGGTGGCGGTGGTCTGAGCGAGCTGAACCTGCGGACTGCTCTTTGAGTCCACGAGCCGCAGGAGGGTTGCAGCACATACATGCAGCCTCCCGAAGAATAGTATGAGGTACATGTTGAAGAAGACCCACGTGCACGCCGTCCATCGCGATTGAAAGCTGACCAAGGGCTTATCATTCGGAGTGGCAGGTCGCTTGTCCGCTGTTTTCTGAGGTTGTAGTCTTGTAGGCATGGCCTTTTCAATCATGGCCAACTCAGCGCCGATTGCCAAGGCTTCTTGGATAACCGGAACGAGTAATTGCCGTTGCTTATTCGGTGTCGATGTCGACTCTGCACTCGTGATTCGCCTAGCTGCCCTGTAGAACTGTCCAATGCGAGTGACGACCAGGGCTAAGCGGATCACTGGGTTTGATGTGTCAAGCTGTGAGTCGGGGACGACTAGACAGTCCATATCGTCCTTGGCCATGAGTGAGGGGATTTGCTTATTTTGTGTCTCAGCATCCATGCTATAAGGGTCCTGTTAAGGCCTACTAACCATTTGAGTGAAAATCCATGAATGCAAGTTCGACCCTTCGACATCTGTTATCACGCGGTGCCCGACTACGTCGAATAACTTGGAAATGCCGGCCATGTGCACGGCCTTGGTCGTTTGGCCTTGGCACTCGATATCCTTGGGGGTTCGTCAGCGAGTTGCAGATCATTGCAGCAGCACATGATTTACCTCGATCATGCCCAACAGCATCAGGGATGCCAGTGTTTCATCTTTGAGGGGCCGCCGAGATGCAGACAGATCTCTGTTGACAGTCCTCAAAGCAGCCCCGTAGTAGTATCGTGCGGTGACATAGAGCGTTGACGACTTGTAGTGTCTCGAAAGTGACATGTGAGCTGCAGCAAGGAGGGCTGGGCGTATGCACGATGACCGGCTAGAGCTCCTGTACATGTCCTCTAGAAAATCGAGGTGCCCCTTGATGACGCCTGGCGCCGGCAAGACGCAATACTCGTGCAGGAAATACGAGATGGACTCATCCTCGAACGAGGGTTGGGGTTGTCGACAAACCCCCGAGCCTCTGGACCTCGCCTTTTCGTAGCCGAGCCCCATGCCCAAGACGCGGGTCTGCGCGGAAGAGCTGCCGGGCTCATCAC
Source organism: Fusarium succisae (assembly GCA_013186925.1). Classification (NCBI taxonomy): domain Eukaryota; kingdom Fungi; phylum Ascomycota; class Sordariomycetes; order Hypocreales; family Nectriaceae; genus Fusarium; species Fusarium succisae. Next base: position 289,172 of record JAAOAW010000085.1, on the reverse strand, counting down.
GAACAAGGCTACGCCCAGGCTCTCCGTGGAATCGGAACGCTAATGGTCGATCATAGCCAGGGCATGGAGCCTTGTAGAGCTCGCAACGTCGACATCCCGGGCGTCTGCCATCGCACTGGTAGGAACAGGTTAGGATAGGGGCTGGACCGTTGACCTGTCAGATTCAGATTGATTGACCAGGAAACTTACCTTAATCTTTCGCTTCCTGCAGCGGCTGCAGCCCCGGCTGAGGGTTCCAGGGAAGACCATGTCGTGTCTTGGGGCTTGGCTCGGCTAAGGATATTGGTCAAGCCACTCAGACTCTGTGGATTGTTGGTTGGGCTGAAATGTTGTTCTTGGGCATGTGAGTTTCTCAGTGGAGCTCTGAGCATCAACTCTTGGAGATTATATCCTATGAGAGAAGTTTCTGGCCATTGCTTATCTAGAAAAGACCAATCAAGCTTGGCATGTCTCGAATGGCTGCCTGAGTAAGCATGTATGTCATTTATCCAGGATCACATTGGTGGAATTACGGCCCTTCCATGGTTAGTAGCGGTCCTTAAAACGTCAAAGCGTCGCAACCTAGGCTTTTTGTAGCATAGGCCTGGTCTTGGGATACGGGCCCTGGGACATTGGCTACCAAAATTACGAGCTTTGGCGGCTTGGAGTTATCGTTGTATCAACTCTTTGATGTGCGCCACAGCAAGGGCGCCGGATGAACCGCACCTATTGGAACCTACGAGGCGTTCCACGCTTGCCCTCAAGCAGATGAGAACAATGGCTTAGGCCTCCGGGAGTGTCAGCTCTGAAACCGCGACTGCTATCCCAGGCCAGTTTTGCAAGGCAAATGAACTGTCTTGTCTCATTAACCACGGGGCAGCCGTTATCTTGAATGCTACGTTGTAAGATATCTATCATTTATTAGCCAGGACCGCTGTCACAGCCATCGGGGATCACTGGACCCACTGGATTGGGCCTCCGATACCATAACGCTACCAAGCTTCCTCGGGAAGATAATCTAAGATCAAGGAGTCACTCTGCCGTATCTGATCGACCTGTTAACCGGCGTTTTAAATACAGGGTCAGGAAAAGGTTTCAACGGTCTCGCCCCATCCGATTCGTCCGGACCCCCTGCCATGATCGCCTTGACTGCTTAACCAGTAATAGTGTTGACTGATAATAACTGCCGCGACATTGCGTGAGGCCAAGACACGTCCTCACCCAAATTGTAATGTTTTACCTTGCCGTGTAGTGACGACTCCCTGGACGATACGTCAACGGCTTCTCATAGTGCATGTATGTAATATGCGGCGTTCCGATAGTGTATCGCCGTTCTAGACTTAGCACTTTGGAGTCAGGGAGCCAGAGCTAGACCCAATCTGTGTCCGTCCCCAACGTCTTAGCGCGAGGGTATTTAAAGAGAAGCATAGAGCCGTTTTGTTCCCACGCGTCTAATTCCCCGCCTTTATCTTTATCTCCGGTGACCGATTGTGAGCTGAGCCTCGCAAGGACAACTGCTCTGCACGCCGTGACACGCTCTACGCCGGAATCATGCCGTCCAAGTCGCACAGTCAAGCCAGAAATGGGAACCGTAGGAGGTACGAGTCTGAAGCCTCTTCTCTTTGCTCTGCCGAACCTTTAAACTGACCGAGCTGACCTTGTGCAGCCATACTAAATCACGCATGGGCTGCTTGACGTGGTGTGTGGGACTTTAAAGACTTTCGATACTAGTCGAACATACTAATCAGTATTTGTCTGGTCCAGTAAGCGCCGTCACATCCGCTGCGACGAGAACTATCCCCAGTGGTAGGTGGGCCGTGCCTCTACACTAAGACGACGATCAGCTCATGATTCCCCAGCCAGAACTGCACTAAGCACAAGGTCAAATGCTCCTTTCACGATACACCGTCACAAGAAGAGTTGCTCCTTCAACCTTCGCCTGAGAGTACTCCATCAACGTCTTGCACAACCTCTAAACCCCGTCGACCTTGGTCGGCCAAGGCCAGGGCAGAGGTAAGGCAGTGGAGAAGGACAGGGTCAATGCCTATACCAGATGATCGTATCAGAATAACCCTGCAACCAACCATCTACTCCGAAGACGACTTGTGCTTCGTTTACCAAGCAGCAAGTAACCAGCATAGACTTACAACGATGGGAGTGAGTAAGCTTACCGTTATATCATCATACTTGCCGAGGTTTGTTCGTCCAGCGGTTTCTTATCACATCATGTTGACTCTCTAGCTTTTTTCGTATCATCTCCTCGTCTCGGCTGGCGATGAATGGAGTCCTCGCCCTTTCAGCATACCAAGTTGCGTCAGTTACTCACTGCCAACATGCCCGTCGAAAAGAGTATCAATACCAGATGCTAGCTATCCAAGACCTCAGGCGATGTCTGTCCAACTTTAGACCAGAGCATGCTGATGGAGCGCTCGTTGCCTCAATGGCACTACTATGGCTCTGTGAAGACATGTGAGTGCGCCTCGCTGAGGCGATGGACGGAAGTGTTGACATGACCAGGTCGAGCCGAAGACAGATTGCAGAAGGGATCTCGGCGGTAAGTAGTATCCTTCTGCCACGCGATACACCAAAACTCATAAATTCTCAGATTTTGCAAACATGCCATCGGTTAGGTCACCAATCCGGATTTTATCACATGATAGCAAAAGCGTGGCGTCAAACTGCTCATTTGCACACAACACTCAAGACAGGATGCGGAAAGCCGAACGGACTACGGCGTATAATTGTCGAGATGCAGAAATTCAAGGCTTTCTTGAAAGAGCAAGAGCCGGACGATGACACCTGGAGACAGCTGCGGCTACTCATCGCTCTCGCCGAGGACTTGATCGAACTGGAGCCGTCGACGCCCGCCGATAAACAATTCGAACGAATCCGGCTACTGCGAGATTACAAGCTCTGGCTCCCTCTGAATGACCTCTTGACCGGTAGGAACTTGTCGAGCACGCTGATGGTCAATGCCTATCTATATACTATAGCTTTATACGCTCAGCGCCAGACATCGCAAGCGTATATGATTGACCTGGGAGTCGACCTGCCCAGTTTGCTGGATGAGACGTTACGGCAGATCACACCTGTAAACTCGTACATTGGGCCACTCAACAACCTGAAAGCCCTGGTATCGTCATTGTCATAATACTGGTAATATTGATGTTTTAGCAAGTTCAGATTGTGGCGACGGAATGGAACAAATGCCACCAAGCAACAGGCAAATGATAATAGTAATAATAAACACTGGAGCTACTGTACCCGATATCAAAAGTGTTGACTGTACACTGGCTCAAGTGAATGTAATGAGTGAAAACTGGGCCTAGGGCGGTCTGTTGCTTACCAAACTCCCCTCTCAGCTCATTAGCCAATCGCAATTCCACTGATAGGATTGACAGAATTGCATCCTGGATCCTACTCCTTTCACTAAACATCTCACCGCCGTTTTGCATCGAGATGACTGCACGAAGAAGCCTGAGACTCGAACAAGTCACCCTTGACGATGTACCCGTTCTCACAGAGGTATGGTTCGCAGCTTTTACCGATCCTGGAATCCGACGCATCTGGCCTGATACACCGGCGGTACGTAACTGGTGGACCCAAGGCAATCGCCACGACTTGACCCATAAACCGTTTCAACGCTACGTCAAAGTTGTCGATCCAGACTCTAAAGATGCTAATGGCCGTCCTCGCATCGCGGCTTTTGCCAAGTGGGATACTTCGATGCCCTGCGAGCGGGGTCGACGATATCCGCCATGGACTGAGGACCAGCCTGGTCAAGTCTGCGACGACTTCATTGCCAAGGAGGAAGCGGAAAGACTCCGCGTTATGGGAGACCAGAAGCACTACTGTAAGGGCCCACTGGACCTTGTACTGTACCCCGGATCTGCTAACCGCAATTCATCTAGATCTCGATACGTTGGTTACGCATCCTGACTACCAACGCTGCGGAGCTGGCTCAATGCTTATGAAGTTTGGCTGTGATCTAGCAGACAAGGATGGAGTTGCAGCGTATGTGGATGCGAGCAAGTCTGGGGCCGGACTTTATAAACGTTTTGGGTTTGTGGATGAGAGCTTACCCGGTTCTGGCGACGTCGCTTCCATGGTTCGACGATAACACCCGTCGGTCTTTGTAACCTGGGCTGTGCCGCTGCAACGTTGTAGTGATAAAGAATTATGGAACAAAGCATAAACTACTCATGTATTGAAGTTGAAGCTATTCAGACACGCCCTTTAACATATTGTTTTTGTGGGTCGGCAGAAAACCGATACAGCGTCGAGCGAGAACTACACAAGTCTGCTTTGGGTGAGATCGGCAGCAGGGTGAAGAGTAGACCAACATTCGCGTTCCAGACCAGCCTTACCGGAGATAATCGGGGAAATACTATACCACGTTTTCTCCCGACAGCTCACGTCGCACAAACCAACCATACAGGGTCCATCCTAGCAAGAATTTATTCTACGACTGCAAGACATGCCAACTGCCGAGACGTTACCAACTGCTGGTGATAGGCGAAGATACGACCTGTGCCGCTTGGAATACTTTGCAGAGGCTGCGTCCAGTCTTTCCTGTGATAGGCGAGGATACGAAAATGGCGTTGCCTGTCGTTTTTCCAGAAGCAAAAGATTTGATTGCAAAGAAATACTAGTAATAGGCCTTGCTATTCCTTTCTCATCCTCTGTGCACTGGAATGCTTCCCCTTCAGAATTCAGAGTTCAGAGGCCCAGGCTCAGCGAGAACATCAGTGTCATTTTCAACAGCACAATAGCTGGAAGCGAATCATGGATAATTTCGAGTCGAGCAAAGCGTCGCACGTTTAGTCATTAAGAGCTAGCTGAGGGTTAGAAAAGTTTCACACTCATCAACATCTCATTCTGTGAAGTACTACGCGATTCAGTAAGGTATACATTGTTCGAAGCATTGCCAGTTTTGTAGCGTTATGAGCAGCTCTATTGTGTTACAGTAAATTAAATAACAGTATTAAACTCAATAGAAATTTCTTTCATGAGCCTCGTGGAAGTTATGAGGATTTAAATAAGCCCTTGAATAGGATATGTGACCATTGCTATAATCTCTTCTCGATTTCAATAACGCTCACTTTATTCCATTGTCCAGCCCAATGGAAAGCTCATCATGCAATTCCGTATAGCATTGAAGGCAAATTGCGTAAGTCCGGGTTGAATCTCTGATAGGCCTTCATCTTTGCAATGCTATCGTCCGGGTCTCTCCTCAACCAGGGACTTTGGCAGTCCCAAAGCATAACCGCGATCCCGGCGGAGTACCCTAGATTGCCAGAACTTCACAAAACTGCTGTTAGCATTTCGAACACAGTTTTAACCAGATTTCTCCCAAAGATCCAGCCCCCTGCCATCTCATGCCGCGTAACCAATCATCCACCGTAGCATCCAATTGCTGACATCTGTATGTCGGTTCCTCAATAATCCGGACCGAGGTCACTTCAAACGCGAGATATTCCCCTCTTCGTCGTACATCTTCATTCAATGTCATCATGAGCTCCTCGGTAGGCGGAGTCACGGGGCATCATCACCTTCGTACTCAATGCGGTATCTGTGGCAAAGCATTGTTGGCTGGCGTGAGCTTTGTGACTTGTTAGTTTTTGACCACACTGTTCTCATGTTCTTCCATCGGCTAACAGCAAGTTTGCAGTGCTAGGTGACGGCCTTGAACCAGAATCAGGAATTTGTCTAGATCGTGCGGTATTCCCCGATTCTCGGACCATCAGGGTTGGCACCAAAGTCATTTGCTGGGCACCGAGCTGCCGGCGATGCACAGACACTACCGAGGCATTAGGGTTACATTCCACATGCCTGAATCTGTTCCAAGAACACTGCAAAATCGACAAGGCGATCGATAGACTGTGGATAACAGTTGGCAAGAGGAACCTCTGGCAACGGGCTCCAATGCTTCATCTGGATCGTGAAACAGGGCTTGACATAGAAATTGTCCGCGAGAAAGCAGAAGCTTACGGCATTCGACTGTTGAAGCTCCTACCAGCAGAGCTCATCCAGATGGTACAAGAGTATAGCGATTCGGCGACATTCTGGCGTTACATCCATGTTCTCAGCATAGCTCGGGAATTGTCCCGTTTGCAGTCAGAGGCCGCTCCACCAGCTACTTCGATACCTTTGTGTAATATCCTATCCTGGACACGAGGAGATTATGCTGCTGTGTTATCAAGCACCTGTACGCCAGTAGTACGATTGACTCTTGATCACAGGGGGATACGGAAGATAGAAAGATTGTCGAAATCATCATACGAACCCGGACGTCGCTCGGATAGGGAGGCATTTGTCATTGCGCCTGCGATATGCTTTCAGGATGTCGTGGCTGTGCTGAAGGTGACGAGGTTGCTCTGGATATTCCAATGATCTGAACTGACAGGACACCTAGTTTCACGTGTTGCAGCTTGAGCTCCCTGCATCCCTGTTGGGATTTCATATTTGGGACACCCCCAACCCCCCTGGTATTGAGGACTGCGACTTTTACGGCCGCGTGACACCGTCCATGCAATTCAAGACCACCAACTTACGAAGTGTAACGGGCCTCACGTTTTTCTTCTCCTTCAGCAAGCTCTACGCAATACACGCGCATACACATGCGAGGCCTTATGCAACGAAAACATTCGAGCGCCTTCCTGCGAAAAGACAGGAAAGCGTCGTATGGATATACCTACCGATACCGAGAGATGAAGAAATAACCGCGATTGCGATGCGGTTGAAGGTTGAAGGGGGAGCTGCTACAACGCAGAAGCCCTTTTTCATGGTGATATTTTCCTTTCGTGATTGACTTCATAGTACTAATGAAGACAGGTTCGTACAAAGCTAGCCGGGGATGTGTATGTAGGCCCATGCCATCTCAGGCAGCACAGAGATGTTGTTCTCAGCCAGTCAAGCCCAGAACTACTCATTCACAATGTTGCAGATGTCGGACCAGCTACTGTATTCGGAACATATCCGCGGAAGCAGCAACGGGATAGCCTACCGTCGTTCAACAACCGCTGGCCGAATATGGATCCTCTCCTTCATATGATGTTCGAGCATATGTACCTTTCAGTGGCGCCATTAAACGACGTGACTGGTATTCAGGTTCTAGAAGATGAGAACTTTGAATGCAAGGGTATGATATTTGACTATAGCAACGGTCCCCAAAGAGCCTTGGGGGACTGTAGATTTGGTCATTATCGGGCGAAAGCGTACGTGAGGCCCCAGCGTTTGTGCTACTGTCATGTCCAACCTACACCGGCGATAGTGCGGGGCGTCCATGTCGAGATTGGAAGTGAGTCGGACCATGCGCACAGCGGTGATGACTGGAAGTGCTCGACGATGGAAGGGATTATCGAGTTTTGGTTCTCCAAGGAACATTCGGTCATCGTCTGCCACTCCATTGAGATCACAGGAGCTCCATGAGGGGTCTGGATGCTTGGCGGCCTTTGCTTCCTTGTCAGTTATTTTGATTTGGTCTTGATCAACATATTTGCAGATGCAGAGACCCTCAGCTCACTGCTGGTATACGTCAGTGTGTTGATGATCCCCAAGCGCGAAATCGTGATTTAGCTGGAGTTATAGCAACTTATCGGCCCAGCTCAGCACGGACTTGTCAGCTTGTCGACACCAACAATGGGGAAGCAGCCCAATTGCCGTGATAGGATATGTACGCCAAGAAGCAGCCGATCAAAGGTTGCACCAAAGCTCGGCTTTATAAACAATTCACTGGTCGGAAAACACGGCTCATTGCATATGATGTGATGTTTGCAAAACACAGATTGAACAGTGATCGTCCGATGGCCTGATCGAAGCGGTCTAGTACAACGCCAGACTGACTGCACACTTTTCTACATTGGGCTTTGTGATCTTCATTCCCGGACGTCAAGTCCGGCTAGTCCAGCGTCTGTCCAATAAAGAAGTGGTAAGAATCAGCCCCGTTGACATTGCCAATTCGATAGTCTGAGACTCGACAGGCGCCAAGCAGAAGGGCTTAATGTCAGCTGTGGAATTGCACACGGCCGTTGCAATCCTGACGTTGTCATTTTGACACTTACGCAGCGAAGCAGTCTCACAGAGGGCAGCTTTGTGCGCGTCATACCTGCAGCCACGCCAATATGGAAGAATTGAAAAGTGATGAACATTCTACCAAAGGGAGTAGGCCGTAGTTACTACGTCAGCCGTTGAGCATTCCCCGGGTTTACACCATTACCTCCACCATCCCCGTAAATACTCTTTGCGTTTCCCTGTTTTCACTCACACCAGGTTTCTTCTTTCTGCTTAATCCTTCCTTTCAGGGTCCAGGCCTCGAAGAAAACCAACCAGTCATCGCGCTCGAAAATTCACGACGCTGCGAAAATGGCAAACGCGGCCGAAGTTCAAGGTGCGAATGGCTTCAATGGCTACCAGCACCACCATAAACAGCAGAGAACCCACCTCAGCGAATTCGGCACTCACATGGTAGCGGCGTCTGGTGAATTTGTCGGCACTTTTTTCTTCTTGTACTTTGGCTATGCCGGCAACGTTATTGCTGTTCTGCAAGAGCCTGCCACCGGGCCTAATGGCACGTTGGCCAACAACACCATTATCTGGATCGCAATGGCATACGGCTTCTCCCTCTTGGTCAACGTTTGGGCCTTTTACCGAATCAGCGGTGGATTGTTCAACCCTGCGGTAAGCTATTTTACACGTTGACAGGCTCGATGTGCTGACGGCTCTGCCCGTAGGTCACCTTTGGTCTCTGTCTTGCAGGGCAATTGCCATGGATGCGAGCGCTGTACCTATTCCCAGCCCAGCTCGTCGCTTCAATGTGCGCTGGTGGTCTAGTCGAAGCCATGTTCCCCGGAAGTGCCTCGCAGGCAAACACCACGCTCGGTCCCAATACTTCGATAGCACAGGGGGTCTTTCTTGAGATGTTCTTTACAGCTCAATTGGTCTTTGTCGTCTTGATGCTTGCGGCGGAGAAGTCCCGCGATACGTTTCTCGCGCCAATAGGCATTGGTCTCTCTGTTTTTGTGGCCCTCATTCCAGGTAGGAAGCCTCCCTTGTTATTACTTCTTGGCACGATGCTGACTGTCGCATTCTAGGTGTCTTTGTTACAGGCGGATCACTGAATCCTGTACGTTCTTTTGGCTGCGCAGTTGGTGGCAGAGACTTCCCTGGTTATCACTGGCTCTACTGGGTCGGACCTCTTCTTGGTGGTGCTCTCGCTGCTGGCTACTTCAGGCTTGTCAAGATGATGCACTACGAGGAAGCAAACCCAGGGCAGGACAGTCCAGTCGACGTCTAGGAGGCGGCGACAGAACATCAGTATGTTTGAGCAAAAGTCGTGGCTTGGGTATGTGTTTTTGACAGCAATCTGCCACCTGTCATTTACATCAAGGGCAATATCATGGAGAGTTAAACACGGTAATAATTCGACGGCACGGCGGAGTTGTTAATGAAGCGTTATGACCTATTAATCACTGAATGGTAAACAAAAGACTCAAATATCGCTCAAACCCAAGAATTGCCATGATTAACCCTTTCTAAACATTTAATTTACACCAAATAGCCCATATAAAGACCTAAAATCACGCTTTGAGTACCAATGGTCCCTGTTCATCTTGGAACACAACATCCCACCAATTCTGCTTCTCCTTCTTGGCCCAACTTGACGTGCAAACGGTGTCAAAGTCGGTGTTGACCATACCACGCTGAGCAGGCATGAACCGCCTGATAGTTCGGTATGCCTCAAGACCCCAGTAGATAGCCCGGCCTTCGGGGATCTCGACCCTGCCCAGAGGCTGCTGTCGGCGCTGAGTGAGCTGCGCGTTGACAAGCTGGCGGAGGTAGGGGAAGAACCACATGCGATCCCACCACAAGACTCTTCGGGTCTTGAGGTTGTTGATGTGGGCGTTGTGATGGATGTTGATGGGGATGGCGGTGGTGAAGAAGTCAGCGTACAGGGTCATGTCGCCCCAGTTCAGTGTGCGTCGGTCCTCTTCTGAAAGGATGCGCGCAAGAGGGTTTGTCGCATTGGCAATCTCCTCGGGGACAGCAGTCAGACGGACGGGCTCAATCTCGAGCTCTCGAGATCGGTCAGCAATGAATGTCTGGTTGTTGAGTGTCAAAATATCGCCGTCATCTTCTTCGAAGACAGTGGGGATGGAGATGGTCTGGTTGTAGTCAAGGCCGACGTGGAACTCGAATTGATCGCGGACCATAGTGGAAACATTGTGAGAGGGATCAATGGCATCGCCGAGCTCCCGTCGCCATGTGCGCCACATCTCTTGCTCTCCCCAGATCTCACCGAAGAAACCTTGGTCACTGTAGAAGTGATCGCCCTGCTCAGCCTTTCCAAGCTCGTAACGCTCTTGGGCGCGACGAAAGTACTTTCGCATATCGCCGACAGGTCCAATGAAGGCACCACTGTTGATGTACTTGGGTCGGACATCGACCATGCGCAAGTTGGGATCTTGGTCTGTCTCGGGTCCGTAGAGATCCTCACGGAGAGGAGATTCTGGGAGAGCATCGCAGTGCAGGTTGGAACCAGACTTGGCGCGAGGCCAGCACCTCTTCTGGGCGGACACCATGATGGTCTGCTTCATGGGCATCTCAGACTTGTGTGGCCATTGCGCGCGAAGACGCTCGTTGGCCTCTTCGTTGAGAGCATGATAGCGCCAGAGGAGTACACTTGGGGGCAGCTGGAACCAAGAGTCGGCGCTGTCGGCGACCATGATAAGATCATCCTCGTTCAAGTGGTCCTTGCTTGAGCTGCCTTGGCGAGAGCTCCAGTCAAGATAATCGAGGACACCAGCGATCTTAGCCAGATGCGAGCCACTCTTGCCCCAGTTCAGGATGACGGGGGCGGGATATCCAAGGGCAACTGCTGTAACAATGGCCTTGCAGACGTTGACACCGGGGGCGTTGGCTGGGAGGAGGATGACGAGACGGCGGTTGAAGATGTTGCCGCCCGTCTTGGGAGGGCTGACCATGACGGGGATGCCAGCGGGCGAGACGGGGGAGACAGGTGAAGCGGGAGAAGCGACAGGCGAGCTTGCATCTTGAGTTTCGCCCATCTCGAATACGTCGGCCGTTCCATCGGAAAGGTATTGTCGGCCCTACAATTGTCAGTCAGTCAATTGAAGATGCCATCGGTGATCGCGACGTCGCTTACCTCTAGAGCTGCAAGAGCCAAAAACGTGGGAATGAGAAGAATAGCGGCCAGCACGAGCAAGAAACCTTTCGTTGACAATCGCAAGAACCTCCTCGGCATTATCTGAGTGGTCTCAGCCTTATCCTTGACGACATTCGTCGTCGGCAATTCTTGGTATCCGCTGCTGAACATTTGGCGGAACCAGCTAGCACCCTCTTGAGTGCCCGTCATGTTGAGAGAGAGGAAGCAGATTGATTCAGATCAGTAACAAAACTGACCAAGCTTAACCTGCGCTGTCAAAAGAGTGTTTAAATGAATGAAAGAATGAATGAATGATCGAACCAAGGACGTCGAGGGGCATGCTGAGGGGTTCCGCAGTGACATGACTACTAATATACCAGGGAGTTCAACGGTGCTAGATGCGCAGAAAAGGAGAAAAAAAAAGCCACTGGAATTTCCAGACCCTCCCTTGCACGCAGTCCATTCCCTCACCAATTGCACATTATTCGACTGATTCAAATCACTGGCATATCGCCACAAACAGGTACCTCTGCCCATTTGTTAGGGAAAAAGGGACAAAGTGGCTTGCCAAGATCTTGGTCTGCTGAATTATCGATTCAAGGGAGGGAAAAAAAGAATACCAGGAGGAAAACCGACTCCACCTGTGCATGGCACTATCGCCGGCCTAAACCCTCCTAGAATTAATTGCTGTTGGACCGTGTCTCAGCCCCAGAGGCTAAAATCAGGGGTTGGACTCAGCGCCGTTTTAGCGTGACGAGCGCTACACAGCAGCGGTCTAACTAACGGACAAGCTTAATCTTACAGCGCCAAAACATCGCTGTCGCCAAAGGAGAGGATCATGATGGGAGCGACGCAGGGTCTGCCAAGCAGACGATTCTTGATCTCGTGAAACAAATCTCCAGTCTTGAAGATCAAGTCTGAGCACAAGATGAGTGGTTGCTAGAAAGATGGAGTGCGGGTGATTGCTATAAAGTTGCCAGCCCCGACCCGGAGTTTAATCAGTTCGCGATGCGATTATTTAGGTGAGCATTCTTCCCTTGCGCCGGCCAATTCGAGCCAGCAAACGTGACCATCATCGACATGATGCTTCCCTTTTCTTTTTGACACTTGGGTGTTCGCATCAACGTGTTTCCTCGCAGTAAATCAACATATCCCCACGGCATGCCTGTTACATGACCTCGTCAGTTGCACGTCTCTGCCATTTCTTGGCCAGTTCCATGATCAATCAACTTGAGAAGCCATATCGCTTCTCCAACATCGAGCGCCTAACTCAGTCCAGGCGCCCAGCGTTTTTTCTTCTGTCACTGGCCCCTGTCTTCAGGTGCGCCATCTTCCCCAAGCTATTGGCATTAGTGCCCGACTGGCCTTCACAGCATAGGCAGCACATGCAGGAACAGGAAAACGTCGGAGTCCTCATGATGATCCTTATCAGGCGACAGAAAATGTCAAATTAGTCTAACAAGAGACTAGTAAAATTCATCGCTACTCTAACGCTATGACAATCGCTAATGAGACCACATTTTAAGGCTGAAATGCATCCAGGTTATTCGCCCCGATTTGAACTCCTTGCATTCTTGGTATAGTATCAGAAATTTCTCGAGGACGCGAGGGAGAGGAGGAAGTGTCCGATGTCTGAGACGTCACCAATCACGACTCCCTTGGACGTCTCCCCCATATTAGACATGATTTAAGCATGTATCGGGATCGATCGATGCTCAAATCGTGAGAAGGAGGATTGAGATTCCGATCTTATCGTGTTTCGGACAGCGCCCACATCCCGGGGCTGAGATTCTGAGTTCCGCCAGTACAGGGCCATGGGAAATGGGCGATCGGCCTGTGTCCAGAACCCCTCCCCACCAACCGCGCGCCGACGATATTCGCGTGCCCCCTGAATTAACCCCTCCACGTCCTTTCGCTCCGACGTGCGCTTGTCCCATTTTAATCTCAGCGCGTTAAAATCGTCGCTGACCAATATTGGTGCTCTGACTGTTCCCGTTCCGTCTGAGGATTGCGATGAAGATAAGAGGAGTTTGTATGTCTCAAGCGTGAGGAATGGGCTGTAGACAAGTGTCTCCTCGTCCATTATCCGCCCAGCCTCACCCAGGTTTGCAATTGATGGTGTTTTTAGTACCGAGATATCGAGGCTCTGGAGAAAGGTCTCGTCGGCAGCTGTGAATGTTGGGTCTTGGGCGTAAATTCTCAATCTGCTCTTATCGCCTCTTGACAACGTTAGATGAGATGCGATAGCCATCAGCACGACTAGTTGTTTGATGCGTCGCTGTTGGTCCTTAGCGTCCAACAGGCTGCCCAGACCCAGCGAAACAATCTTGGTGATGCGCGGCCGGTTTTTTGTTCGCAGCATGTCTTCAATTGTCTTGGCCAGTGCCGATTGGTCGTAAATGTCCCTGGCATCTTCATATAATCTGTATAATTGTTGGAGTTGTTTGCCAGATCCGTTGCCTTTTCTTGAAGTTTGTGATTTTTTGCTGGGCGTGTAATGATCTGCACTTGTTAGCAGTCTGGACCCAGCGCCGTTGATTGAGACGCTCACCATCGCCATCGGCAACCTGCATCTTCTTTGAGTGTCGCATCCTTACTGAAGTGCTGTTTGTAGTGTTTTTTGTTTGTGCGACTGAAATTTTGCCGTTTTAGACAATTCAAGAGATGATCTTGGCTGTTTGGAAGTGATTGATGATTGTTTATTTGTACTAGAACTGAGGGCAAGGCTGCTTCTATTTAACACAACCGCCGGGCATTCATCTTTTGGTACATCTATCTGCGACATGCCTATTCTGTATCTTTCATTGCGTGCTCGGTGTTCGGCCTGTTGCTGCGCCTGTCAGCAAGACCTTTGTAATCCTCTCGGACAACGATGCCGTCCGCATAAGCAGATTTTGGCGGAGGATGGGTTTGACAACAGATGCACCAGTCATCCCAATTTCTAAGCTAACGGCCGCTAACCAGTTTCGGATCAACTTTACAAATCGAACAAGATGACAAAAGCTTCAATGACGACAAACAAATCTGGGCTCATTGTGGAATTGACTCATTGAGATGGTTCTATTTGATGAGATTTCCGGAATTAAGCTGGAATTAAATAGAATTTTCTCTCATCCATCCATTTTCCAACAGAGATACATCGACCATTCTCGCTGCAGATTCAGCAGTCAGCAAATCTCCGTCACTGTCTCCGTCATTGTCGTAGATAACTTGTCCACGATAAGAAATGGATAACACGGCTACCGGCTCATATCTACAGCATCATTATGCCAATTCGGTAGGTGAGTCACTTTGAATCACCACGATATCATTCCTATAATCTCTTTTCGTATTAGTTGTGACTCACGCGATAGATTCGACTTCAATCCTTCAAGCAATTGCAGATTGCGCACCTCGGACATTCCAAAGTCCGAAGTTTCACTCGCTGATCTTGGCGCCTTTCGCTCACTCGTACCCCAAGCGTTCGCATTCAATTCCTTGGACAAAGCTCTTTCTTACAACTGCAAAGCCAGCTTCCTTAATGTGATCCTTCTCGTCTTCCATATTTTGACATGATTGATGAGGTTGTAATGTCAAAAGAACTAATTGCACGAGCCCTATTCGGGCAGAAACAAAAGATACTTCACTAACAGGCTCCAGTGTGAAAGAAACAGGTTGATGTTAGTGTCGCATCACCATAAATGCTTACACCCAATATGGACAATTGATCCAATCGCAAAGCAATAGCAAGAGAAATTCCACGACAACTTCAGGACGACTTTCGCAATTAATCCTATATTGCGACCCTACTGTTGGCCACCACCACCAGTAGCTATGGAGACAGACTCGGAGTCGAAAGCCTGGGGCTCAGCCCAATTACCCTGCAATATATCATATCCCTGGCTAGGGAAGGAACTCACGACATTGACCCTGAATGGCAAAAATACTTGGGTAGTTTAGATCATTGACGTTCTCAAGAGTGCGAGACCGGTTATCAGCAAGATGCAAAGAGTAGATTGCCGGGTGAACTGACAGGAGCGCGCGCATGTTTCTCCCGGCGATGTTTGCGAGGCAAGCTGAAGCCTCTTTTGACCTCTGAACCAAATGACAGCGTCGAGCTTCTCCCCAGGCATCATGGCCAGTTCCTGCTTGTCGAATTCAATAGAGGAATTGTCTGAAAGGGCGGTGCAATCATTTCCAAAGGATACCGGCTTAGTCTGTTTGCCTTGGGATGCATCGTATCCCTGAGTGCCAGATGTGGCGGTATGGCCATTTCGACTACTGCTAGTGGCCTCTTTACTTATAGCAGCAGTACCAAAAGTGTACACCACAGTGATGTTTCTATATATACACGGTCAGATGGATATCTCAAGGGGAAGAAAGAAACCATCAGGAACAGGGGTCTTTGGCCTGCAGAACAATTTGCTTGATGTTGGAAGTAGTGCTTCCCACACGGCCGATACGGAATCGGGTGTGATGAGCCGATGTCAAAGTTCTCACCCGAACAATGCTGGACGCGAGGGAAAGTGGTTTGAATGGCATCAGGAGCGAGAGGGCGCCCCGAAAAGAAAGACGCGGCCACACCTCGAGAAATTTCTCAATAACTTCAATTCGACTGTCAGTGCGGAAGACTAACCTAAGAAGTGAAGCTTATATCGTGCACCTTAGGTCCAAGGGCGATATAGCCAAGAACAGTGTTGGAACATGATGTAGATCGGATTCCCATTTCTAACCGGGTTACTAAAATTCATGGTCATGACTATTGAGATCTGTCTCTTATTCCAATCGGTTCCCACTCCGGTCTGCACCTTGCTCTTGACTCACTAATTCCATCCGTTTCGCTCATAAAGAGGAAGCTCAGACAGAGTGATCCTTCTATCCTTTTCTCATCCGACTTAAACTTTGTGACCCTGAGACGAGGGACTGTTGCCTGTAGTCGCCTCCCGTTGAAAATGTGGTTGGGTAATTTCTTGAGTGCCTGTTGTGCTTGGCTTCGCAATGGAAACTCAGCAATGCAGTCACCGTGATACTTCCACTTGACGGGAATGAACTGCTTGAAACGTTAATACAATATAAAACTCTTGAAGCCTTGATCGTGAATTAATGCTATAACATCTTGCTTCTCGGCGTTGGCGGGCATAGCGCTCAGAAAGACGAGTCTTGTTCATCGTTTCAGCATATCATCGCTACCTAGATAGGTATTGCTCGGAGAGTGGTCGGCTGGTGGTGTACTGGGTATGTCTTTTGCTAACTACAGGATTAATAGAGCAATTAGCACGCGTTGTAGCCAATGCCAACACCTCTCTCTGCTTGATACTGTCACCAATGCGGATGGAAGCACAGGTGCCCTTGTGAACCTCAACTAAATTCTGTCTACTGATTTAAGCTCACAGTCATAAGTCTCACCAATATCTCTCTCGTGATTAGGGGCTTCAGGCTGGCCAGTCTTATAAGAGTTTCACTTGATGGCCGGCCAGGCGGTTCTTAGAAGGCCACTGTTTAAGATGATCTATAAAGTTCAGCACCTCTTGAACACTATTGTTAAAAGAAATCTTATGTCTAAGATAACCATGAAAAGCAGACAGCTGGGGTTTGGTAGTTTCTTGAGTTGTGATTAATTGTGATGAGAAACTTACTGCCTTTATGAGCTCTCCTTCGTGGTGTAGTTCTCTCCCGGGTTCCACCCAGCCTCCTTCTCGCATGTCTCCATGCTCTTGTAGAATACAACCTGGGGGACTGCATCATCGGTCTTGCTGGTATCGCAAGCTGAGTTCTTCGAGGATGGACAGCCTGTATTCAATGAGGCATAGCGCGAGTCCATCGGGGTGACGGTGACATAGTCCTGAAAGAGGGCTGTATGTAAGCCCGTTGTTCCTCAGGACTGCCTTTAAGTGGTCGCGGTCAGATAGAGGGCGTGCTAGCGACCTTCGTCCGGCCAAGAACAGGTAAGAGAGAAAGGTAAGAAAAGGGAAATGTATAAGGGTAAAGGAAGTCAGGAAGGATGCGAGTGCGTCCCGGGTTCTGCTCGTCTGATAACGAGGACAGATCTTTCCAAAGAACGCACTGGCTTTAGACAATTCGGTGAACTTGGTGAAGTCTCTTCCTATGGCCAGGTTGGCTGCCGTATTGGGTGGCGATGCGGGTCCCGTCCGATGGCGCGGCGGTGCCTTTCTGATCGGGCAACTCTCAAATGATGAGAAGATAATCTCATTGATTCTTCTGTAGTCTATAATTAGTGCTGATTTTCAGTACGAACATCTAGAGTGCTCATATACAGAGAAACGGTTTCCTATCGGTAAGATGATCATAGAATGACTTGTTCATTTAATTATCTCAAGATGAGCGATAACATATTTCTAACTGAACCGGTTATCCGTCCATGGAACCTTCATACCCATAAACGACGACCTAGATGACTTCCTCACCGGCTCCTGATTCTGCTGTCCGTAGTTCGCAGGTCCAGGCGGCGCATAAGGCACAAAACCAGGGTCCGGCGTAGTCTGGCTCGGCGCCGCATAAGCCTCCGGAGGTGAAAGCGAAGGAGCATTCTCCGGCGGAGGAGTCTGTTGTTGCATCGGCTGATACGCCTGGAATGCGTTGGCCAATGATCCAGGAGGAGTCGAGTGTCGCACATTCTCTCCAGGCCCCCCGGGTTGGTAAGGTCTGTACATAGGAGGTTTAGCGCCCGTGATTGGCTTCCTTCTTATAGGTCCCTTTGACTGTTCGCTCGTTGGTGTGATCAGCTCAGATTGGCGCTTGTAGAGCGGGTTTGGACTGAAGTCGAGGATGTCCTGAGCGGGGCTGTATAGGTCTGCAAAAGAGCTTGAAGAGGGACCGGATGGCGTGATAGATGGTCTTGTTATCGGTGATGCGATATGGTGACTCGAGGTATTATCCACCACGATCTTCTCAGAAGCAAAATTGACAGATGGACCAGCTCTCTGAGTTTGAGCCTCAGGCGATGTTGGCTCATAGATTGAGCTTCTTCTACTCTCCTCTTGCACCGGCTTCGGGTCATCGTAGTTGAGCTCCTGCTTCTGGTTCTGCACACTTCGAATCACTGCAGTTATGGAAGCATCGCCGGAAACCATTGCAACCCTAATTGCCTCCATCATGTCTGAGATGTGGTTGGTCAGGATCTTGACGCATTCTTCTCTGCCCGCCTCAAGCGCTTTCTGCAATGCATTGAGACCTGCCTTATTTCTGACCAAGACATCGGCCCCACGGTCAAGCAAGAACTGAACTGACTCATGATCACCGCTCCAGGATGTCAGGATCAGTGCCGTGTCTCCTTCGTTATCAGCATGATTGATGTCGGCACCAGCGTCCAACAACAGGCGAATCGAGTCACGAGGTAGATATATCGCCGTGTATGTCAGAGGAGTCGAATTATACTCTCCTCCGACAACCGTAACATCAGCCTCAGCTTCTAGAAGCTTCTTGAAGATAGCTTCTTCGCCCTTGCTTGCCGCGGCGATGATGGGGTGAGAGAATTCGCCTCCTCCAAGGTTAGGATCAGCGCCATGCTCGAGGAGAATATCGACAATATCTCCTTTACCAGACTCAACAGCCGCTTGCAAAGCAGTACACTTGGACATGTTGGTATTGGACGTCGTTGCGTTGACGTTAGCCCCGCGCTCCAGGAGAAGGTTAACAACATCGACATGACCTTGGTCCGCAGCAGTTTGGAGAGCCCATCCGTCTGCGGAGTTGATGTCAGCACCAGCATCGAGAAGTAGCTTGATTATCTCGATTGTGCCGTCAAAGGCAGCTGCTGTCAAGGCATTCCCGTATCTGTAACCCACAGTTAGCTCGTTATGCCTCTCGACTATCTCGGTCAGACTTACACTTCGCCAGTTGCATTCGCGTTAGCTCCATATCTCAACAGCAACTCCACCGTCCTCTGATTCTCAAAGTCTGTAGCTTCATACAAAGACTCATCTAGCGATTCAGGTGATATATTACCCTGAGAATACTCCCACATGGCTCCCAGGATACGAATCTCGTCATCACCATCTTCTCCCTGTGCTGTTTGTAGGAAGGTTTTGTCACAGCTCAAGCCGGGGCAATGATCCAGGATCAACGAGACGATGGCCCAATGGTCCCCAAAAGATGCCCCATCGAGAGCGTCCTGTTTGAACTGCTGGTTGTGCTCAAAGTCATGGAACAGCCGCGAGAAAGCTTCAAACCGACCGTATTCTGCAGCTTTGACGAGGGCGATGCCGAACTCTTCAGCAGGTAGTTTGTCGGAATATTCCTTGATCAGAAACTCGAACACTGCAAGATCGGCTCTCATAGCTGCTAGAGCCAAAGGTGATGTGATAACCTCCTCCTCTTCTTCTTCATCGGAGTCAGAGTCGGAATCAGAGCCCGACTCTGAACCCTCATCCTTGTCACTCTCTTCGTCTCCATCGTTGTCCTTAGCTTCCTCGTCGTTAGCCTCTCCCTCGCCATTCTCGCCCTCAGCCTTGTCGTCTTCGTCTTCATCATCCTGAGTGACGAGCGAGACATTATGGGTTACCAGAAGCTTCACGACGTCAGTGTTTCCAGACTGAATAGCCGCACAGATTACACCTCCGTAAGCACCACAGCTAGCATTAGGGTTCGCTCCTCGTTGTAGTAGTTTACTCATAACCTTGACGTTCCCTTCGGCTGCTGCTCTGTGCAAAGGAGTTATGAGATTGCCCTTGATGCCTTCATCGATGTTGGCGCCTCTGTCAAGAAGCTCCTCAGCAATGTCATCATGCCCAAAAGCGGCTGCGTAATGCAGCTATGTCATGTCAGCTCATACACGTTGCGGCCCAGAGTCTCATCTTCTCCTCTCCAAGGAATGCCATCACTTACCGGCGTGTTATAGTCTGAATCCATCGCGGCTTTGTCCTCATCGAAACCGTGATCCATCAAAGCCGCGACCAGGTCTCTAAATCCAATTGTAGCAGCAACATGAAGTCCAGTCAGCTTCTCCCGAGCATAATAGGCAAAGGATCCGGTAAGTCGGTTGTGTTCAGTCAACCAACGGCGTCGAATAACGGAATCCGCCTGCCAGAACTTTTCCTCCAGGCTCAGTGCTTCTGCGAGATCAGCAGTCGCTTGGCTGGCGTGAGATAGCCAATGCGTAACAGCATAGGCCAGGGCTATGTCTTTGAGATATGGAGCTTCAGGATCTTCATCCACCTCATCTTCTTCGTCTTCCTCATCACTTGACTCCTCCGAGGCGACAGAGGCGTTGTCGTTTTCGGATTCATCGTCGTGATTAGATTCATCGTCAGATTCCTCTTCATCCTCTTTCTCAGCGGCTTCTTGATCGTTTTCTTCTACTTCTCCAGAGGCAACACTCTCCCCGTCATCCGGACTTGCTTCTATAGCACCAGCGACCTCACCCACTACTCCGTCTATTTGCTGAGGAATATCGGAAAGTGGAAAGTCAAAAGTCTCTAGGATATGACTAAACGACCTGAAACCCAGAATGCCATGCTGCAGCTTGATATCTTCGCTGGTGAGACCAAGCAACACATGTGCGTGCTCAAGAAGATGGGTCTTGACCACTGGTTCAGTGAAGCACACCGTCTTCTCTTGGAGACCATTTTCCTTCAGTACGATTAAGGGCCTACACTTCTGAATCAGATCATGTAGCTCTGAAACTTCCGCTGGCGAAGAATCGAGGCCAGCAAGGAGACCAAGCTCAGCCTCAGTTGGATCTTGATAAGTAAGGACCAAGACACGCAGCATTTCCTTGATCTCCCCGGCCTTACCCCTGTTGTTATCAAATATTTGTTGCCATGCAGAACTGAGCAGAGCATCCAATTCCTGTGGAATGACTTCGAGGAGACGACGGACTTGAAGGTCGTTCTGATGCTGAGGAAGCTCCTCGAGATGATCGCATGTGATGTCAATCCATTGCGTGTTCTGCGCCCGCTTGCCAATAACACTGCTGGCAAAGTATGCAAGAGCTCTGCTGTACTTCTTATGCTCAATCAGCTCTAGCACCTTGTTCTGCGCGTGCCTTCGAAGCTCGAGCTGGACTTGATCTCCATATTTCGCGTCTTCAAGATCAACTAGTCGGACGGTATCCCTCTTCAAAGCCCGATCAATGTCCCAGGATTGGCCGCTTGTGATCATCCATCGAACAAGTGGGCGTCTTCCGGTACCGTCATGCTCGACCTCGGAGCTGAGCAGGGTCAAGAGAGTGTTTGTAGACACAGCATCTTGAGAGAGGGTTTCGATGTTATTGATGACAAAGTATACCCTCGCCCCAATAAATACATCGTCAGCGAGGATATCTTGAAGGACCTGCCATAAGTTCTCTACAGTCAAAAGAGGCTGTGTTTCTCTACCTTTCTTCTTGAGAAGAAACTTGGCATGCGTCGCCAGAAGCCCCTGTCGTTCCAGTAGTTGGCGAATGAGAGCTTTCAACAAACTCTCAGCTGATCCATAATCGGGTGTCTTGTCGCAAAAGAAGTAAGAAAGATAGTTTCTCGATGCGCCTGTGTATGGCTCATCTGTAATCTCCTCTTCGTAAACCTCCTCATCCTTGGTCAACTCTTCGATCTTTTCAATAGCTGATAACGCAGCGCTTGTTTTGCCGCGACCATCACGGCCACGGACCCAGAGACAATCCTCTTTCTTGACAAGTGACGTATCTTCGCCCTCGCTGGGTTTGGCTAACCAACCCAGAAATTCAGGTTCTTTCGAGAACCATGGGGAAGTGGTTGTGTTCTGGGCAATGCTTTCCCTCTTGCTTTGGACTGGTGCACCCTCTAGAGTTCGTAAAGCAAGGTTTATAGTGGCTGGATCGGTGCGTCTTGTTGCATTGTGCCGATTCTTGACTCGCAGATGTGAGCCGTTGATGAGTCGTTTCAAAGGCCCTCGGACTAGTGTGTAGCGTTCATCCTTTGAGCTATCAAACTTGACCAAGTCTCGATGATTCGCAGCTAAACCCATCGTCTCCATCACACCATCCAAGATGGATGAGTCTCTCGTGACGAACTCTGCATACTTCTTGGGCATCGGAATGCTCAGCGCCGACAAGAACTGAGGCATGCCAGAGAGATCCTTAATCGTCGTAGGGTGCTCTTCGTAGAACCCACACAGCTCGATTTTGGGCGTTGTCTTGATGACTAGTCTCACGAACTCTTTCCGAAGCTCAGCCAGGCTTTCGTCGTCTGGTCTCATCAACTCGAGGAGTTTGGAAGCTGTTGCATGGCCAAGTTTCTCTCCCACTGAGGAAAGCATACATGCCAACGAAGCTGCTTCAGCGCCCTTGAAAGGTGTTCCAAAGAATGCGCAACCTGCTATATCTTCGAACATATTTGGGAAGAGATCTTGTCTCGTAGCAGCGATACAGATAGCCTGGCAAAATCAGAACAAGTAGACAGCGTCAAAACGATGAATCATACCTTGGCTATGACAAGCCCTCCCATACTGTGACCAATAAATGTGATTGGGCGAGGAATTGCCATGTTCTATACTGCTTGTCAGGCCAAACTCTTTGAGTCAAGTCGAAAGACTTGGAAGCATACCTCTCTACTCATCTTCAGCCCTTCGAGCAGAGTCTGGGCCAGGTTACCGAGAAACTGCTTCACCTTGATGGAGCCAGTCCAAGAAGATTCACTGTGATACAGAAGAATTCTAGCGTTTGGAAAGTCGCGAGCTATGCCCTCCTCACTGGCCCAATTAAAATCGCTCGTAGTCGATTTGAAGCTCAGTAAAGGATGAGCTCCCAGACCAGGCACAAATACAATACTGTTAACGTGTTGGTGAGTCAATTGCTTCAGTCTTCATGATTTGGGCTGATGCTTACTCCATGTCCGTCTTTCTTGTCGAGTCTGGCTCGGGATAGAGCTGCTTGATCCCCTGCTCGACATTCTCATAGCCCTTCTTCTGCTTGGGAGCAGCCCCAGGAGGGCCGCCGCGTCGTGTTGCTGTTCGACGAAGCGACATATTAGCCAATTCACTTGAAAGAGTGAGATTTCGAACGTACGTTGGTGTTGATCTGGCAACGTTCACGCCTCCTAATTTTCGTCTTACGGAGGAGTACGTAGTGGCCACTACAGCTCAGCTCCCGTTTCATTCTTGGCCCCCACCTTAGCTTACTGGGGGTCTAGTCTATGTATGTCAGCATTTGCTGAGCTTTTGACTCGGCGTTATGCGCTTAACATTCGTTCTCCAGAGTAAGCACTTAGACGGGCAATACCTCGTTAGTGTCTCATCGATCGAACATGGTGCCACTGCCCGGTCTGGTTGCTCCTTTGGGCTGAGACGCAGGGTGTGCCTAAGTAAAGAAATTGGACCGTCAGCACGGCACAGCGGCCTATCCCTTTTCTCGAAGTGATAGGTATCTGTGGGCACAGACCGGGCCGTGTGATCAAGACAATGGGGAACGCCGCTTACAGCCCAATCATGGATGGTGCTATCGGCCTAAGAGCAGGGGTTGCCTACCAGCCTTATGACTGATCCTTGCCAGCTCTCCTCTGTAATTTCCACTCTTTTCCCTCTCTCTATTTACGCGAGCTTTCCAAGAGACTCGCCAGCGTTGGGGCTTTCGTTCGTTCTCTATTTATGCTCCTTGAGAAGCTTAAATCTTACACCGCGTCGTTGATACTACTATCTCACTATGGCTAGTCCACCGCCGCCATTTACGGTGCGCATCTTACAAAAGGACTTCCTTATTAGCGACGGCTTGGAGTCAAAGGATGAGTTTAATAGCCTTCTCCCTGCCAGCAACCGCTTTAACGATGACATTGTCGTCCCTACATCGGACCCCAACTTCCTAGAGCGGGAACTATCGGTTTCGCGCCTCAATGACGTGCAAGAATGGCTCTGGGCTTGCGGGCGCCCAATGCCGCCCCGGCCACTTCATCACCAACGGCTCATCTCACGAGAGATCGTCATCAGCGAGCTCTCTGAGCTGCACATGATCTGGTGGAGAAACCGCATTTTTCTCAAGCCTATACCGGCTTATCTACTTGACCCCGACTTCTGGGTCAGCAACATCAGCGACACAGCCCATCTCGACGTGGCCGAAGGCAATATTGATGCCTCGGCGCGGGGATTTCTTTTCTCCTACGCTGCGCTCATCGCATACAAGAGCGACTTTCGCATCGCAAAGGAGCATGGATTACTACCCGAGGAAGTGACATGGGAGGGCTGGAAGGCATTGACAGCTCAGGTCCTCGAGAACCACCGTTACGATCGCGTCAATCCGCGCTACTGGTACGGCGAGCTGCGGTTGAGCAGGTTGAACAAAGTCTACGCGCTTCGCAAAGGATATTTGCTGCGCGGCTACTCACGAGTCGCGTCGCATACAGTCTACGGCGATCTCATTCGCGACAATTTCTCGGTGCTTGCTGGTATCCTCGGTTATGTCGTGATCGCGCTCACGGCGATGCAGGTCGGATTGGGTGTTGATCGGTTGGTCGAGAACCAAGCGTTCCAGGATGTGAGTTACGGGTTGACAGTGTTTACATTAATTGTGCCGCTTATTGGAGCGCTCGTGATTTTTTTCTTTATCTTCATCATGATTGTCAGCAATTGGAGGGTCACCAAGGCATTTGAGAGTCGGCGCCTAAAGAAGATGAAGGTAAAACTCTTACGGAAGAAGTAGATAGAGCATCTGTCAAATAAAACACAATCAATAATGAACAATCAATTCACAGACTCATGAAGGGTATTGGCCAATAAAAATAAGAAAGCTACCCTCTGTCAAGACAAAAGGTTTAGTAGTCTGTCGCCTCTCATATCAAGAAAAGTTTTTAGTATTTCGAGGTATGAAATGCTTGTTATGAGGTGCCACAGATTCCGTCGTATGGATGATCACGGCTGGGGATCGAACCCAGAAGATCGAACCCAGAATCTTCTGATTCGTAGTCAGACGCCTTGCCATTGGGCCACGCGACCTGTTTCATTGATAGGAGCCGCTCAAATGAGCAACTAGATCGCTGCAGCATTCAGATTCGCGCATCGAAGCATTGCTTGTTAACTGGTGGAAAAATAAGACACCCCACACAGAAGCCGATGTATGATATAGAAAATACGAAAAGTGTAAAAAAGCTTACTGTCTAAATTATGGCCTTTCCCATTAGTGTATATAGTGACCCGATTTATAACGGTTTAGCACTGAAATCGCCTATTGGTAGTGTTTTGTAGGGTAGGTAGTTGAATGAATGAGGCGCGGAGCCATTCCGCCGTCTTCCGCTGCTGAAACATGTGGTCGTGAATAAGTCCATTATCTTGCTAGGTATACTTCATCGACAAAGGGTACGAGCTGACGGATAGTTTGAGAGATGGGTTGGCTCCACCAGAGTTCCATCTTCTTTCCTTGAATAAAGCGTGGCCACTATTGCAGTGCAGTGCAGAGCATACGGGGAGGGTTAATACACACTAGAAAATGTGGCCATGGTGCAAAAATGAATTGATCTAAAGGCCTGCCAAGATATACTAAGCTTAACTAAATCTTGTTGTTACTTAGGATAGAGGTCTTAAGCTTTCCTGCCTCTGCTAGCTCTCATGAAGAATGTTCATACGCTTGTTAATTACCTCGTCACGATGACCACCAAGTCAGCCCTGCCTTGGCTAAGGCGCCCGAGGAAGATGGTCCCAGGACCATGATATCGATTAACATGTTTCTTACTGTCATATCTTACACTATGATCCGTCAATATCCCCAAAGCACATCTTCTTTCGCAGCCTTGATCAGCCACTCACGGCAGACATAATCCACCCGTTTCGAATGCATTGGTATCTCAATAGGCGAGACATCTAGAAGCCCAACTGGGTCGTGGATATTTCCGCCTTCCGTATCGATGATGGGTGAGCTAAACTCATGATTGACAATGACAATTTTCAAGGGCCGAGCATAGGTCGAGTCACCTCCAAACTCGGGATTCCAAAGCTCGCTGCCAATAGACTGCTTGATGTTCCAAGTCTGAACACGAAGCAAGTAAGGTCTTGTAATAACCAGATGATCGATGTTTCGGTGTAGTGCAACATTGTACCAAAGTCCTTCGTCACTCAGGTTGATGCTAAACCCAGCGACCTTCCGTAGCTTCGGCCAAATTTGGCTGATGTTGAGCTCACCATTCCAGAACTCTAATGAAGGCAGGCCGCCTAAGGTGACGAATTCTTCCAGGTTGACCAATGCTTGCAGACCTCGAGAGAAGACTTGATCAATATGCGCATCGATGCTATGCTGCATAGCGATTCTGCGAAATGGCAGGTCAACGATCAATCGGCGGATAGAGCCGCCGAGTTCCAGAAAGACATCACGGACAAGCGCGCAGGCTCGTATGGACTGGATTTCCTCGAGGCTGAGTCCGAGATAGATGGACGACACTGCAGAAAGTGTGACGGTTTTGGGGAGAGAGTCATGGCTGCAAGTCTTGGAGTAGTTTAGGCAACGCAAGAATTTCTGGAGTCGGGGTATCGAGTCAAGATGTATACAGTGCTGCCGTAGAAACCTTGTCGCGGGCTCATACGTCGCGCGGCATACCCTTGTCCAGGCGACGAGCTGCTGAACTTCGGGGGTTGCAACGTCAATAATCCTATTGGGTTCACCGGGCGGGATGGACGTTTCAAGGATCTGAAGGACGATCTCGAGAGGGATATAAAGATTACGCGTCATGTTGATGGCGTATAAGAGGTTGGTGTTACGTATCCATTGTTTGTTGCGTTGAGGCCGAAGCCCTTATTAGGAGGCTGTTGTTTGGTTGCCTGCTAGGCTACGGTTTAAATGTCAACAAACAACGGCTAATTTCTAGGTACCTAGCCAAACGAGATCGACTGATTCAGGCACCAGAATTAATTGTGCCGGCTATAACTCGGCCATCAACTTTGGTGGAACAGGTATTAGAAAGCGACCAGCGACTACTAAACCTGTCTGGCTGTTTAGTGCTTGTAGGCGTGGCGATTAACTGGGTTCCAGGCGGGGGGCATGTTCTAGCGGTGGAATCGCCTCGTGGCGCCATACGGGACCGTCCTTCTTTCACAACAACTACGCCAGATAATTATGTCGGGATACGGTATCGAATCAATTTTTGGATATTTAGCTCTTGATCTGAATGGTAGACTTTATAAGCTTAAAGTTGATTCATGGCAATGGCGCCCCGAGGTACTTACTCCAGCACATCCAATGTGGCATGCCGCATGAGTCAGACGCTGCGAATGAAATCATAAGATTGCCCGTACTCCGTACAATAGCGGCGGAGCTGATTCTGCGAAATGCGGACATATTACGGAGTTTGATCAAAAGGCATCGGTTGACACCGTAGACTTTATAGAAAGATCTTGACGAGGCTTTAACTGAATCATTTATGCCATATTTCAACCTGTTTGTAGCATAACATCATCTCTCTATAAAATACTCTTAGACATCATGAGCTCTACACCAGCCACCAGCAGAGCATTATTTGCCGACGAGGACGGCAAGCTTGTCGTTCGCCATGTTCCTTTCCCCAAGCCCCAAGAAGGAGAACTTCTCATCAAGGTTCTGTACTCGGGCGTCAATCCCGCCGACACCAAAATCATTGACTTCTTCGGCCTGAAGAACTTTGTCATTGGAACAGAGTTCTGTGGCGAGGTGGTCGAGTCGGAGACCCTTGCCTCCACGTCCTTTAAAGCAGGAGACATTGTGGCTGGGGTGCTTTCTGGGGGCCAAAACCCGCCCTTGCGTTGGGGAACGCACCAAGAGTTGATGACAATTGTTGCATCATGGGCCTGGAAGGTTCCCGAGAACTTACCGCCCCAAGACGCTGCTGGCCTTTCTACAGTTGGTAATGTTGTGACTGCACCAAAAGCAAGAGTGCCCCCTTAGCTAACACTACATAGGACTGACAGCGGCCACCGGCCTTTTCAACGACATCGGCCTTCCGCTACCACTGAGTGTTGGAAAGGGTACGACCGATGAGGGTGTCGCTGCCCCAGAGGGAACTTTGGTGATCTGGGGCGGTGCGACGAGTGTTGGCATGGCTGCTATACAGTTTGCCCGGGCAGCGCGAGTGTCATCCATCATAGCCATTGCATCATCTAAGCGACACGAATATCTGAAGTCGCTGGGTGCAACGCAGTGCTTTGACTACAATGATAGAGATGTAACCGAAAAGGTCAAATCAGCCCTGCAATCAGTCAGCGGAACAATCTGGGCCCTTGATGCGCATGGATCTCCCGAGTCACAAGCCCTACTCAAGAAAGCGATTCCTCTACACGATAAAATCGTTCTAGCATCGGTAATGTTGGGCGGTGACGCGGAATATAAAGAAATTATGGGCGTTCGTCATTTTGATGTCGAGTTCGAGTTGCCTGGAGGTCAAAAGATGTCCTGGCCAAAGGATATGGCTGCTGCTGATCGACATTGGAGGGGCTTTCGCTGGGCTGTCGAGAATTATGGTGTCCCTGGCGGGTATGTGCCAGCGCCTGTCCGAGTCTTTAAAGGGTCGGGGGAGCATGCCATCAAGGAAGTGTATAACGTGAGGAACATGAGCAATTTTGGAAAGTTAGTGCTAAAGCATCCAATCCTTTAAAATGACTGGAACTAGATCGTGGGTGACGGCGCATTATTTCAGCGACTGTATTCGCTGGTATAGTGACCCTCAAAGTTCCATACAATTATACGCAAAGCATAATGATCACTGATGGGCCAATGTAGCCACTTAATGATGATTGCCAGTGAAGTATATGGATGTCATTTGTAGGTCACGAGGCCCTTGGCCGAGAGCTTCTTAGCAACACATGGAACTTAAAAAAAAGAAAGGTTTTGAATGTAAAGTATAGATATGGCTATCACCTATATAAATAGACACCTTGGGAGCAACAATGCCTCTCCATCCAATTTATCTCAGAGATTTCCATTTGCATCTTCAAAGTTCACGGCCATCACCAACACCCAGAATGACTACCGGCACCGACCCTTCTAATGAGTCTCCGTGGTACGAGTACCTTCAGAGCGACCTCTTCTGGGTCTTGACTATCCTCATCATATCCACTGCCTTCTGGTCAGAATCGCAACGTGTGTTACTCTCCAGTAAAGACGAAGGTCAAGAAGACACCCAATCCAGCGAGACTCCGCCGAAGCCAGCCTCTGGCATCAACCTCAAAGACTACATCACCTCGTGCAACCGCCAAAGTCTCGTCCTCTTGCTCTGCGCCTCGGCAATCCCTGGCCAACTAACCCACGGCTCGTATGTCCTCACAATTCTATGGCGATTATCTATATCGCTGGTCCAGTCGAACTATCCGGTTAGCACCAGGCCACATGTGTTGGGTATTATCATGTTCTGTCCCATCGCCATCCCTCTACTTGGGGCCTGGTTCGCGGTAGTGTGCGCGGGGTACGCGATTGTCTCGACACAGGTTGAACTTTGTATCGAAGTAGGGAAACTCAAACCCAATACTCAACCTGCTCTTCTCTCAGTGCGTGAAGAGGAAGTTTGATGACGATGAGATCTGGAAGGCTGGTCAGGAGGGTGAAGGAGAACTAGCCTCGGTTATAGAAGTTATCTTAGCAACCTAAACCCCCTCGGCTCATCCGTTGCTCCCCACCTAGCATCTACACGAGATGGGTTGGGAGAAGGATTTGTCAACTAAACTAAATTGAAGATGAATTTAAAAGGTCTCTAGCCTCATCTCTTGACAGGAATGGCTTCTAAAACATGCGAACAATTCCCTTCTCCTTACAAGCTACCCATAAGCTAGTTTCCGTATGAAGATATTTCTTACTTAGGGTTTCGGTACTACCATCACACCTAAACAACAGGGCAGCGTCGCGGCTCTCCAGCAGATGTATGCTGTCTCAAAGGGCTTCGTGGCCATTAATCGTGAGGACCTGGTCTGATTGACAGATTCAGAGCCAATCTTGTCGACATGGGGCAAATGTATGTCATCACGGGATCCAAGGAAGTATAAACATCACCCTGTCGTGTAATCTTGAAATCCAGTATGCTTCAATTAGATAGCTCTTTTAATAACTGTGTTAAACCCCATGGCAGGTCGTCAAAAGACAAAGTACCACTCTCTAATCCTTCAAAGACTTTCTCGTAGATATTCGCCACCTCCCAACTATCCCAAACCCCTTCACGTCGATTCATAGACCGTAATATCATGATTGATCTGTTCCGGATTTCGGCGTCTGTGCATGAAGCGCAAATTGTAGAAAGCTCGCGAACTAGATGGCCGTCGAAAGCGAACATTGGCCGGGTTTGAGAGTTTTCTACTGCAATAATCTGCTCAATCTTACCAAGGATTCTTTCGTAGTCGCCCTTCGCGAACCCTGTATTGTGAGGGTCTGTATTGAGAAAGGCTGACCATGTTGTCTGATACAGCGACAACACAGCCAAGCGACGTTTCTCCAGGGTTCCAAAGGGATTTATCTGGACAGACGTGACAAAGAGTTGCATCTTTGAACTCCATGAAAGGAAAAGGGGGTTTATTAGATCGAGGGCATGGATGAATGACTCGGTGGCGGATTGCGCAAGACTCTTGCAGCCGATTATTTGATCGTCCTCGGGGAGGATGTTACTGCCAAAAAGGCACTCGTCGAAGAAGGAATTCAAGGCTGATAGAGAGTCTTCAGCATCTGCTATGGTTAAGAAAGGCGTTTTGGGATTACCCATATCTATCTCTGGGGTGCACTGAGTGATTTTGGAGAAGGAGGTATCTCCCGTGAAAGCACCAACACTCTTTCCGAGAGAGGAAAACATTGCAGCCAATGTTTTCAACAATCCAGTGTTTCCTAGCTGACAGCTCATTCCGTTCGGCGATGTTTGAGGTGATCGAATGGTGCGTAGCGATTCTAGAAGCTGGTGACCGGCGCGAAGATGGCGCACCGAGTCAGCATAACGACGGTGTAAGTTCTCGATACATATAAATATCGTACAGCATAGTAATGCGGTTTGTATGTTGGGTGCAGAATTCTCTGCCATAACTGGGCGTATTAGGGCAATAGCTTCGCTGTATTTGAGATTCGCTTGATAGTCGTAGTCGATGGAATGGTCCACGTTGTTGAGGTTCCCTGGGTATGACGCGAGGAACCGCTGATGAGAAGCCCCCAGTGCACATAATGCGTGTCTGATGGCAATATTTGAGTGGGATAATGGTAGTATGATGTCGTGCCAGAACTCTCTTGAGCCATCAATCAACTCAAGGTCAGGGATCACCCATTCTCTTGTATGGTAATAGAGAGCATTATCAGCTGTATTGACCAATACTCCGCTTGTCAAAGCTGGGCGTATTGTACTGGGTCCGCTGGTCACTTCATCTGACTTCGTATGCAAGGGCAGTTCAAAAGAGGAAGTGCCGCTGACGTAAAGAGGCTCAGGACTACTCTGCGAATAGCCATCGCATGTCCATTTGTCCCTCAAGCAACGAAGGCAGGACGGTTTTGCTTCGTCGCATTTCAAGTGGCGACGTCTGCAACACTAGATTAGTCTCACAGCTTGTGCCATTCGCTCTTATCCGAGTAACTGACTTGCTAGATTAAGAGTCAGCCGGAGTTTCTTCTGCCGACCCGAGGTCACAGAAACTTACCAAGTTTTGCAACCTGTTCTGACCTTGGGAACCTTGGCCCTGGTTCGCTTCTTCCGTGGTTGATCTTGAGGTTGTATGGTGGCCATGGTGATCCATTTGTTACGAGAGGGCTAACCAGAGCTACATATCGGGGAGCCTGAATGGACTTATAACATGACCAGTATGTATAGGGCTGTGCTAGCTCGTGATAGTTGACTCGCCCAAGCGTTTGCTGCAGCCCCCATGCCCGCGGGCCACAGTAGCCTGTAAGCTCATTGGTACTGCCGTAACTCGACCCACCATGGACCGCTGTTTCATGTCGCCGACTCAGCCGAGAAGCGAAATGCTGTTAAGCGACTTTTCCTCTTTTGAAGATGGATATTTCGTATTCCCGAGGGATCTAGCTCGTGTCAAGAGACTACTTGCCGCATTTGTACTAATGCGTGTTTTGAGTGACAGTTTTGTCTTAATTTATCCCCACGCTAGTCCTCGATATCCCGACTACAGGGCTAGTCAACATCACAGCCACCACGGTTATGTCACAGCGGTATTGAGGCGCCCGATGGTCATTGGGCATCTGTGCCACTATGGAACTTGACTTCCTCCCATGCTGAACCAGCGCGATGAAGTGCGGAGGGTTTCCACAAGTGGCAATCCCTGTAGGTTAAAGATATGCTTGGAAATAGGATTGGAGCTAGGCGTCATTTGGATTGTTACGACAGATGCAGAGCTATCGTCACGTCTTCTCAATGAAGACTCTCGATGGCCAAGTCATGGGGCCCCGTCGCCAGTTTCTTCACACTATCCAGAACCACGGTTCTATCATTATAAGTAGTCAGATCTTGCTGACGAACCAGAATGGCAAATCAACAATCACCATGCTTCAACTTAAGAAACTACCATGGTCAACAGCCGCCGTTGCTCTAAAAGCAGTCCTCGTTATTTTTGGCATCCTCCTTTGTTACCAAGCCTACACATTCTACGGCGAATGGAACTGGCCGAAATCTTTTAGTTATGTCACTAAGCAAGATCCTGTTTCCCTTGTTCACCCCCATGGTGGGAGCCAATGTTTACCCTCACTGGACTCGCCCCTTCTACTAGAAGCCAAGACCATACGAGATGCATGCCGGCATATGCCTCCATACCCATCCTCAGACGTACGAATCGGAAGAGTTACTGCACACTTTGGCTCAGTTCAGGAACACTACCAGAAAGCGCTGCGTACACATGTACTGCATAGCATGATCCATGATAACGACCTGGAGGTTATGTGTACTCCAGTTGTTGATTCACTCTGGAACAAGCCTGCCTTCATCCTGTCTCTCCTCTTGAAAGAGATGGTGAAGCCTGCCCAAGAACGCTTGGAATGGCTGTTCTGGGTGGACCGCGATACCCTCATTCTCGATCAGTGTCGCCCTTTGTCGAGCTTTCTCTCACCTCGCGACGCTGATGAGTCTGACGAAACCGAAGACACCGACGCTTTAGAGCCCGAGCGAAGAGACGAGACGAATCCCGATGACATAAATCTCTTGGTGACGAACGACTGGAACGGACTTAACAATGGCGTTTTCTTCGTCCGGGTTAATCAGTGGGCAATTGAGCTGTTCAGCGATATCGCTGCATTTCGATACTACAGGCCCAACGTCTCGCTTCCATTTACGGAGCAAAGTGCGATGGAGATCATTATGAACGAACCAAAGTTCAAACCCAACGTTCGAGTTGTCCCCCAAGAGTGGTTCAACACGTATCCTAAAGGCTCGGCCACCGACTTCGTTGAGAAGGCGGACGAGGATGGCTTGAAGGACTATCATGCAAGACGAGGGGATTTCCTACTACATTTTGCAGGCAGAGGTGGAAGGGATAAATTGATCGATGAGTGGACCGAGATGTTGGAGGGTACAAGAAGTATATGGCCGAAAGAAGAGGTTCAAAGGAATGCGACAAAAAGCATTCGGGGGTTTTGGTCCGGGCTCTGAGCCGTGGCGCTGAGAAGCGATCCGAATCAGGTCTCATCAACACATACAATTAGAATTTAGATCTCAGAGCATCCTTGTTATCGACTAATAATTTTAATATTAAAAGAGTACGTATTTACAACATGCCAGGACCAAACTATGTTGCTTGCATCTATTACTGAGTTTAACAGCGGTTGATCGTGAAATAGTGAGCGCTGTGTTGGCAACTGAATACCTAATTGCAATGCCAGTTGTTATCCAATTAACACGGTTCCGTGGTCTAGTTGGTTATGGCATCTCGTTAACACCGAGAAGGTCCCCGGTTCGATCCCGGGCGGAACCACGTTTTTGCCCCATGACCATCGAGTAATTTGCATTTTTGTCCCGGCCTGATGTTGAGGACATTACCAAGGCAGGCTGAATTATTGCTGAGCGGTGAGACTCAAGGTGAAGCGGCAAGGCATGTTTTTCAATGCTGAGTGCCCTCCAGGTATAAACGAATCTTCTGGACAGCCGTGGCTTGAGACACCTTCCACCAACATCTGCCTCGCCCATACCAAGCAACTGATGAGGCTTGCCTGAAAACAGGGCAATGCAGTCGCTCATGGAGAAGAGGAACATTCTTTAGCATTCAGGATCTGCAATCAGCCTGCCAAGGCCGATCGTTGAGGCCAGACTCTGAGTGGCGTGAGACGCACGAATCAACGAGAAATTAGTTCGCTAAGTCCATGGCGTCTAATAACCACAAAATTAAGCCTTTCAGCCTCACAGGGGAAGACATGCTGCTAAGCCATTTGCGACTTACTAACGCTCGTCAAAGTCAGCCCTACCACTGATTGTCTTTGTCTCGGGTTCATACCATACTTCATCCGGCAGCCAGAAACGAGCTGGTGATGCGTGACATGGAGAATTCCGCGTAGAAGGACTCACACGACAAAAATGAGGCTGAGAAGCTGAAAGCCCTCATAGGGAAGACTGAATTTGGGTTGGAAGTGGCTGGCTGCGACGATGTTCTGGGTCCTTGGCATCTAACTACAAGTATGGTGCCTCATGCGAACGACGGCGAGTTTTGAGTATTTAATACAATGCTATATCCTGCCATCACCAGATAAATCATCATTGACTTATCGAGATCTACTCAACAGGGTTCTGCAATGAAGGCCTATTCTCTTTCCATACTCCTTGGTGCCATTCTCTCTCGCTCTGATGCTGCTGAGCAAAAGCACATCGATGAAGCCTGCAATGATGTTTCGGGAATTATCGGATGTAGTAGCACTGTTTCGTATCCCGACTACCCGAAAGCCATTTATGGTAAGGTAACGCAGCTTCCAACTCTTTCCAAGCTAACATTAATGGTGCAGACATCAACGGCAATCAGATTCGTACAGAAATTGTGCCTAAAGACGTGGATATCTGTAGCGCTGTCAACGAGGCACTTGGCAGCGACGACTTTGTGAATAACGCCGAAACTTATTGCTCCTGTCTCTCAAATGCCATTTACTGGGGCACCATTTCGAATGCTAAACCCAGTTACGACGGTCAGATCAACGCGCACTTAACGGGCCCGTATCTTGACTTGATATCCAGGGATGAAACAGTATGTCAAGTTGATCGTGTTCTTTCCGTCACTCTCTGACCATTCAAAGTGTCTTTCCGACAGCGGATACAACATAGTCACGGATAGAGCATCGGTGGTTAGGAGCCAGTTTGCAGCTACAAATGGCTGGATCTTTATACGAGCACCCGAGGTAAGACGGCCCTTTGACACGTTGTTGTCATTAAAGCCACTAACAAAGTTCCAGATTGACGTGGCAACGTACAAGAAGCTCGCCAAAGCAGTCATGTCCTGTTATACCGGAACATGTGATGGACCGAAAGTTCGTGCCTTTTTCGCCAGCTACGTTCAAAACTCATACAGCGTCACCGAGAGCGATTTTGTCGGGATGCTCAACAAATGGGTTTCCTTGTTCGATACTCTCAAGAAGAAGACAACAGATGTTCAGACCTATTCCAAGCAAGTTCAAGCTCGTCTCAAGACTGTTTCCGCCAAAGTCAACTCAGTCAAGGCCAATGTCTGCAAAAACAATGCCTGTAAGGGGTCGACGCCAGCCAACGCGTTCAAGAAGTGTAAGACATATATCATCAAGGCATGGAACATCGACTAACTATCGATAGATGCAAGCACGATCACAACAGTCAAGAGTCTGCAAGGTGTTCCCAGTGCTGCAGGGAAGTCACTTGCAAACATTCCTAAGATGACGCTGATCACGCGGAATGCCATCAAGTACACCACAACTCCGGCAGATGAGGCATACTATCTCAAGTTGATGAATGAATATCACATCAACTCTCTGAGAGACGTCATCAAGGCCTTCAGGGTGACTCAATATCTTCCCCAGGCAGCAGAAGACTTGAAGAAGCTCACTGGGACTTTCAACCTCATCAGCAACCATGCGGGCGCCGCAAAGACTGCTGCTACGTCCATCAATCAGATTCTGTCTGTCAATTGGGCTAAAAATACACAGCTTTCTAAGACAGCGTCAGGCCGCAAAGTCCGTGATGGTCTTATCAATATCCAGAAGAGCTTTAGGAATGATTTGAAAGGCCCCCTTGACAGTCTCATCAAGGCCAACAAAGCAGTAGAAGACATTCTCGTTCAGCTACCTCTCCGGAAGAAGAGACTCGAATTTTCTTCCGGTGGTGTCTCTTACAACCGCTGGATCAACGCTCAAATGCCTGTGCCGTGCAAGAAACAGAAGACATATTCACGAACCATCGGGGGCTTCTCGGCGAGTATGCCGTACGAAGAAGTCCAGGCTTGCGAATTCGGCCCGCAAAAGGTTTCATTCATTAAAACAGTCATTCCATATATGAAGTATCGCTTTGTCTGATATCTTATGGAGCTTTGATGAAGCATCGTTGGATGAGGCTTTTATAAGGTGTATAGGCAATTTGTATGGCGATCTATGGACTCATAAAGGCTAAGATAGTTTATCCTTACGAAATGAATCTTGAAGCTGTTTGGTAGTAGCATTGCTGCGTTCTGTCCCCAATGTCTGCTGGTATGTGAGGGAGAGTAAGTCGCGTATCCACTGACCGAGACATGATCTCGATTCTCCAGTGTCACTCGCCATCTACAGGCTAGTCGCGGCTTAGCCCTAATCTTATCTTTCACCGCTGTCTTTGCTTTTCATCATCTTCCATTCCTTTTAACGTCCCGTGATACCCTATTACCCCATGAAAACACCAACCCCGCAAATTGCTCCATGATCCGGGGAAATTCGGGGCGCTAGTCCGGGCCGGCTGCACACCTATTAGCTAACGGTTTCCTCCACAGGCAAAATAATCTGAGTTTTAACTCCTACACTTTGACGCCACTGCATATGGAAATTAATGCGGTAGTAGTCATGGGTTAACTATTACCTAAATGTTGAGACGCGGGTCGAGAGAAGGGAAGGGAAGAAAACTCTGCAACACGCAGGGAGGGAGGAATCTGGATGTGCCGGGTCTATAAAAGGTCTCAATGCCAAGTCTTGAGGCTTAATGTTTTTGTAGGATGATTTGACAAGGTTTCGTAGTCTGAGATTATCACAAAACGCTGTACAGAAGACACAATGGCCACTAAAAGTATTGAAGAGATCCGCTCTCACTCACCCAGTCCTTCGGCTCTGACTTTGGGCCAATGTATCGGCAATCCTGTATGTAACCTGCCATATCTCCTACCTAAACTGCAACTAACGTAGCTGAACAGTCCCCGTTGGCCATGGGCACCTTCGCCACTACGCTTCTCACTTTGTCTTTGTCCATGATGGGCTTCCGTGGAGTTGAGACCCAGACCATCTTCATTGGCAACCTTTGCTTCGCCGCTGGCCTTTGCATGTTTGTCTCTGCCCAGTGGGAGATGGCCCGAGGCAACACCTTTGGCTACTCTGCCTTGAGTGCATATGGTGAGTAAATGGTTCGGTTCTTGACGTTGCAACATGAGATTAATTGTTTGCCCAGCTGTTTTCTATGGTGGTTACGGCGTCATTCTGTGCCCATCGCTTGGTGTTCTTGAATCCTATGGCGGGCCAACACCCGAATATCACAACGCTTTAGGATTCTACGTTCTGAGTATGTATATATTGGTGCTCATAATGATTCAATAACTAACATTCAAATAGTCTGGGCAGTCTTGACACTATTTTTCATGCTTGGATCAGCTCCCATGTAAGGACTTTGCTATTTTATGTTATCATGGCGCTGACAAACTTTAGTAATCTGGTCTCCTTTGGCATTTTTACCACCATCTTCTTCTGCTTCACCCTTGACGCGGCCTCCAACTTCGCCCATGCTGACGGAAAGGTTGAGGTCGCAAAGAAGCTCATGAAGGCTGCCGGTGTCTTCGGCTTCATCTCCGGTCTTTTGGGATATTACAGTTGTGCGGCCGCGATGTGTGCTGATGCACTTCCATTTGAGCTTCCTTGCGGGGACACATCAAGATTCTTCAAGAAGACTCGCAAGCAGTTGTAGTTTCTTCCAGTTGCACATCACTGGAATTCATAATACAGCAGAGATATAAAGCCACGGTATTATATGAACAGAATGTTATAAACATTGATAAGGCTACCAAAATTTAGAAAACAATTTGCCTGAGCATGAATGACGGAGGAAGTTAAGCCACTGCGCCCTTGGCCACTGCTCCATACGCCAGTTACCTCGTGTTGTTTGTTGCGGCTGGTCTTAACTTCGCTGGGCTGTTGGAACAGTACCAGCTACTGACCCAAAACACCACGTGAAGTTGCCAGCCATCGTTCTGGTGCTTCCACAGTAATGCCTCATCGGCAGTTGTTGGTCGAAACAACGGTAGAAATACTCTAGCACTCATGAAACAACTGCCATGAGGCTGCCTGTAACAGGTAGGCGTAAGCCTTGCGAACTGTTCACCATGTGAAGAGCTCACTATGTTCCTGACGGACGCCGTGAGGCGGAATACCCGGTTATGACCAAACTAAACGTGCCGTATAGCAAAGGGAAAAGCTTTTGAGTTTGTACTGCTCCCAGATGGATGTCGTAATTCGTGCTTGTTAAGGTGTTCGAAGAAAGGTCTAGTTCTTAATCATGGGAGCCAAAAGGCCTCTCCTTTGGGGATACCGTGAGGCTCCAATGAGCGTTCCCACGAGACGGAAGTCGTTAGACCCGTTGTGATGATAGTTGGATCTTTGAACGGGGTTCGTCAAGAGCTCTTTTCACGGCAGGGTTCTTGAGTTCTCCGCCAAACTTCTTGGGGAGTCGGTCATCGTCGAAAAATGAATACTCCTACAATCAATTAGCAGACATTCAGGCGAATAGACCAAGCACATACAATAAGCCACTCTGGCTCAACAGCTGTGACCAACTGTAGGTATTGGATACCAGAATAGTGTATCTTGAGGCATATGACCCACCTGTGGTTCAATCCGACAAGGCCGCTATGAGGATCAATGCCAAAGGATGGTTGTACCGCACAGTCTAGCACTTATCGTCGGGTGAATCGAACATTGCAGTCTTGGTGGAGAACCCAGCAAGAAGGCTTTTGCGGATGTTTTCGCCGAACTTCCCATCTGTCTCTGACATGCTCAATGGTACGCTGTTGGTCAGGAAATTGCGTTGGACATGACCAAGTAGCTGACAACGGATAGCCAGAACCTCAGTTGCTAGTCTGCGGTTGACAAAGTATCCTTTGCACCAGCCAAGCAACTCATCCTCGGATAGATCATTCGACATCTGCCAGTAACCTGTCAAGGCATTTATACGACCCATAATATCTGACTCTGGGTGATAAAATGTCCTGTGCACCACATCCACCGCACAGCGATCATTGATATAGCACCTGCTCCCATAGTTAGCACTCGATGACCAACCGATATAAACGCATGACGAGACTAGGGCCATACTCATAAGTCTCTAAGGTCGCCAATCGCCCGAAGACATATCTCTTAACATTGCAACGGGCATTCACCGATTGGTTGACGCCATTGGCTGGAAACCGTCATGGCAGAGTCAAGTTTCTGCTACCCAAGGGCTGTCTCTTCTCAAATGCCAGCCATTCCAGGCCATGGTCAATCCACTGTACGCTTCCGTGATCTGATACCATCTCATAAAATCACATTAATTTATTTATGAGGCCTCAATCATCTATTGTCTGTTGAAGCTATAAGGGACTGCACGTTCGTGGCAACCAATGCACTTGAAAGGACTGAGCTCTTAGGCTGTATTCTTCTCGAAGATACTCAAAGCGGTATTCTCAAACTCACGCCCAAATTGCAAGACTGATTTCCAATGGGGAGGAATAGCTCCTGCTCCATCTCGAGCTCCCAGTATTCCTCCTGCGATCGCCCCGTTTGTGTCTGTATCCCAGCCAATGCGAACAACATCTACGACAATATCCTCTAAGCTGCGAGGATCAAGGACCGCTGCTATCGCGAGACTCAGTGACTCGAGGACGTATCCACTGCATCTCCCTCCAAGTTCAGGCGCAGGTCCCATTGAAGCCATTGTTGCTATATTGAGTGATTTGCCGAGTTCAATCGCCTTGTATACTGGACCTGGTCCTCCTTCAAGAGTTTCTGCGACATTGAGACCTGCCTCGATGGCATCCTGAGGGTCAACCTGGTCGATGAGTTTCGACACAATCGTGTTGTATGCTGCACATGCGACTGTGCATCTCTTGTCGTCGTGGGTGATCTTGCTGATACGAATGCTTTCCTCGACCAACTTCTGGGGATCGCGTTGGAATAAGCCGGTCGGGATGCAGCGCATCAGGCTTCCATTCCCAGCACTACCTTGCCCAGCGCCGGCGCGGTCGGGGTCTTGCGTCTGCTTGTAGCGCCTGAGCCCAGTAGCGGTCGCCCCTCCAATATCCTCAGGCCGACTCCCCGGACGCCTGTCTGGCCAGTCGCCGTGAAGCCAATTGATGAAATAGTCGCCAGCGAGTTGCGCGATGTCGTCGCCGTCCTTATAGTCGTGATATGCAAGGAGTACCCCACGAGTCATATCCGTATCGTCTGTTGCATGACCCTGCGACCATCGAAATGGGCCTCCGCCCACGATGTCACGGAGACCAAGAGGGTATTCACGGGCGATGTCGGTATGAGTTTTGAACTCAAGCGTTGCGCCCAGCGAATCGCCGGCATGGACACCCAGCAGCGCGCCGATAACGCGGGACTCGCGGGGCGAAAGTTCAGAGTCGGTTTGAGGTGAAGGCATGTTTGTTGCTTGTGTTTGTCTGTTCTATTGTCTGTTGGCGATTTGACGGTTCAAATCTCATTGAAAGAGCCAAATAGCG
Organism: Fusarium succisae; assembly: GCA_013186925.1. Taxonomy (NCBI): domain Eukaryota; kingdom Fungi; phylum Ascomycota; class Sordariomycetes; order Hypocreales; family Nectriaceae; genus Fusarium; species Fusarium succisae. The sequence continues at coordinate 248,296 of JAAOAW010000085.1, read as the reverse complement.
GGGGCTGAGCTGGGGCTGAGTCTGTCAGCCTTGAATCGGATCCATGCCTTGCTGCCTGCAGCGGACAAAGCGGGACGAACACTCGCAAGTGACAGGCAGCCAGGCCATGATATTGCTGGAAAACATACTATTCATCGGGGCTCAAAATGCGAGATGGTGCGACTGTCGAGCTTGTCTGTCGCACAATGTTGTAGTGAATGAGCCCTCGGTAAGCGGTGGGGCACCAGCCGCGGAATGCCTCAGCTTTCCTTGCACTGAGACATGTGCTTCGCAAAGATGTCCAACTCTTCTTCTGGGCTTTCCACTCGAAATACAAACTCATCAAAATACGCATGCATCTTGAGCAATTTGACTGGCTCGGAGATAGCTATCATTCTTTCGGACCATCCATATACGCACGCGGCAGCTCTGCCCTACAAGTGGATCCCCGATCAACAAATGTCGTCCAGATTAGTGGCTAGGCCTTTGAAATGTCGCTTGTGGCAGCAACTAAGAATCGGTGATAACACTAATCTCCAGGCGGTTTACACCTAGATCGCAGATAATTTCTAAACCCGAGGCCATGTCGTCAGACTAAAAGTTCACTAAGATAAGGGTAGAACATCTTGCTAAAAAGGAAGACAGTATTTAGAATAGATTCATCCTTTTATTCTCTTCTAGAGTTCTTGTCAAAGACCACGAAACCATTCATAATACTCAACATGTCGCCGACAAAAGGTCTCGTTCTCGTCACCGGCGCAAATGGCTTCATCGGTGCACGTACCGTCGAAGCTTTCCTCGCCGCCAACTATTCTGTCCGTGTTGCAGTGCGAAGTCAATCCTCAGCCTCCAGCCTCCTCTCAGCACTCCCGTCATACGCCTCCTCCGGCCAACTCACGAGAATTCTAGTTCCCGATCTGATGGCCAGGGGAGCCTTTGATGAGGCTGTAAAAAATACCACCGCAATCGCTCATGTCGCGGCGCCAGTTGACTTCAGCAACACCAATATCGACTACGTCATCGGTTCTTCGCTACAAGGGACTCTCGGAATTTTAGAGTCCGCTGCCAAGGAGCCTGCCCTGAAGTCGTTTGTATATGTGTCTTCAATTGTGGCTGTCAGAGGCTGTAAACCGAAATATCCAGAGAAGGGTTACACGGAAGAAGATTGGAATGACCAAATTGAGGATGCGCTCGCCAAGGCCGGCTCGGAGGTGACAGGCCACCAAATTTACGTCGCAAGCAAGGTCAAAGCAGAGCGCGCATTCTGGGAGTTCCGACAGAAGAACAAAGATCGCATCAAGTTCACAATGACAGCTGTCAACCCGGTCTGGGTTGCTGGACCGCCGCTGATTCTGCCTGAAGACCCGGAGAAGTTGAGTGAGACAGCCATTGTTCCTTATCGCATCATGAACGGGGAAAACATGTCGTCTGCTGGACCTGGCAATGGAACACACGTTGACGTGCGTGATGTTGCACGACTCATGTTGTTTGCAGTTGACAAGAAAGAAGTCGCCGATGGGCAACGGTACATCGCTGGCGGGAATGGCAACTTTGGAAACATCCAAGCTTATCGCGATCTATTGCGAAAGGCTTATCCGGAAAGACAAGGAATTATTGGAAAAGGCGAGCCAGGAAAGGGATACCTGCGGGACTACAGTATTCCCAATGGTTCGTTCAAGGTCGATGCTAGTAAGGCGGTTGAAGCAACAGGCCAAGGTTGGATCCCATTTGACGAGATGGTTCTAGAGTCTGCAAAGGCATATGAAAGGTATTTTTAAAGACAAGGCGCTGTTTCGGTCAGCGGATAAACTTGGGTCAGGGAAGACTTATTGTGTTGAGAAGAGACCACGAAAATGGTTTGGTGCCTCCCCTAGCTAGCCTCGTCTGTTTCAAGTATGCACATACTTATTCGTGACCACACGAGCCCAGAGTTGTATGATATCGTAGTTATGTCTCCATATGTGCAACGAAGTCAACACTCTCGTAGTTCAGGACTATGTAATGTCACATGCGCGAGGATTTCAGCGCTTGAAGGTGTATCTCTGCACTGCCCTCTATCCTCCTCAGCAAGGCTGAAAAAGGCTTTCAACTGTCACCCTGGCCAGTGCCGAGCATCCTAACTTGGTACAGCTTGAGGTGAACTTATACACAGGCTAAGTATCTCAGCTCTTTACAAGTATTGGCATAAGTCCAAGGCGGCACAGAAACATGCATACCTGTGCAAGTGATGGTGGGGATGGGAAAGGCGGTAACGCTTGTGCTTCGGTTGTATCTAATGTTTTTCAACGCATCGCATCGACATTTAGACTCTCCTGACTGGCAAAGAGTTTTCTGCCTCAGCAACAGCCCTGTGATAAAGTTGTCGGAGGTTAAAAAAGGCTTCAGCCCCAGGGCGCAAAGGTAAAGAGCACCAATAAATACGTATGGGCAATATACTTATCGCCATCACTGTTGCCTAATATCTTGCTTCTGGCTGAAAAGCTAGTTATCCTGATAACAGACTGTAAAGGTGTATAAACTGGTAAGATCAATCGACCAATTGGACATTCGGTTATGTTCAGGACTAAGCTTTCAGTTAAATAAAGTTTCATTAAATGAATCACAAAGGATTTAGACACAGAGTATCCCGTGTTTCAACGATTGTTTCGCTTACCTACAGCACGCTCCAACACTCATAGTTCCAAGCACCTGCTTCTCTAAATCACAGACTTCAGCCAAAGATCAACTCCTCAATCCCGCACTACTTATAGTCAGCATGCATTTCTCTATTATCATTCCGGCCCTTCTCTCCTCCTCAGCCCTTGGGCTCGCCGTACCCCAGGCCGAGGATTCAAAGCTCATGGAACGTTTCGACGGCCCTGGGGCCTCTCTGGAGGAGGGTTTCACCACCCCTCAGGATACTACTCCAGACGAATCCTACCGGGTTCATATGGACGACGATGAAGTCGCAAATCATACCAAGGTTGACATGAACCTTGAGTCGATAGGCGTAGGCGACGACACTTCGTCGGCGTTCTGGCGAGTGACCTGTGAGGGCTCCTCACTTAATGAAACTGATGCCGACATCGCGATCAACCTGTTGATTACCGGGTGCGGAAGTGGCCACTTCGATGTACCGCCATACGATCACTACTACATTATCTCCGGGAAGGTGGCCAGTTACTTTTGCAACAACAGCTCTGGACAGCCCACTTGCAACGCAACGGTTATTCGCGAGCAGATCCGGGACCGTGTGAGTGGCCGATGTGGCGATTACAAGGCAGGTTGGGCACGCTGGGACGGTTCCAATGGTCACGTCAGCGTGGGTTACCAGAACGTTGATAGCGAAAACTTTTTCTGCGGCCGGAATCACTAACAGAAGAGGAACATTCGAAGGAGTGGGTTTGGGCCTTGCTTCTGATTATGGTGAGATCGTGCAATACCATAGCACTCTCAAAACATGCATAGACCAGAAGATCCTACTCGCTCTTGGGCGTTCAAGATAGACCGAGGGAGGACAAGGGATGCTCGAACTCGGGGGAACAATTAGAATAAAACGCTTTGTATTTGAACATTTAGCCACTGTGGTTACCTCTATATATTCTGGCGTGAGCTCCAAATGATGACAACTTTAATGTGAGATGTGTCTTTTGACACAAAACAAGGTTAGATCCAGCAAAAGTAGACAATGGCCAACGCCGCATGTTACGATGGTGATGACCTCGTGAGGTAGCATAGGAAAGAATATTAGCAGGAACGGAAGTCCTGAAAAGTCAAGCCTTATCCCCATCGCACTCCCACATCACGATATTTCCATTTCGTCGCCTCTGTAGTACCTCCATGACCCCATCGAGTCAGATAATAAGGATGGACGCTGGTACCAGCTTCGGGTATGTAAGCGGTCTCAGGAAGCAAGAGCAAGACGATATCAGAACTTAGTACAGGGCGTCAGACTAAACTCAATAAAAGATATCCTAAGCTTATGATAAGTTACCTAATAAGTGTTTTTATCGTTGAGGATAATGTCTTGAGCTTTCTTTTGTCCCCGGGGAGAGGAGGAATACACGTGACACAGATTGCGGGGTCAAACTCATGAGGACAATTATCCATGTCTCATCCCCGGATTCGCTTTTCCGTCCAACCTTTACCTAGTTTCATCCTCTCTTTTCCGTTCGGTACAGCCTCAGTCAGTTTCACCGCATACACGAAATTACCTCTGGACGAGTGGATAGACGTGGCTCCAATGACTTCAGAGCGCTCCATACTCCCAACACCGTCAGATACCAACAGCATACATGTAGCGAAGAAGCGGAAAAAGAACGCTGAGAGGGTCAGAGTGACAAGGGCGTGCGATGGATGCAAGAAGTAACGCAACCCTAGGCAATTTGTAGATCAACCATGAGCTAATCTGTGTAGGCGGAAGATCAAATGCAATGGCATGCAGCCGTGCAAGTTCTGCACCCGGACAAGGGCCTCGTGCACCTTTGACTCGGCTTATGCGAGAGGTCGTTTGCCGGTGATACCCTCAGCAGCGGATGAGGTTGAAGATGAGAGCATAACCGTCTCGGCTCAAGATACAATGCCTCGGAGTGAGAATACTAGCCCTACGGATTTGACGCAGCAGTACATTACAACCAGCCAGGGTCTAGAGTTACAGGACTATGGCATGTCATCCCATCTCATGGACCAGAGCGGCACAGGCTCGGGCTCACGGGCTGTAACGTCGGTGCAGCAGTCGCCCGAGCCATCGCAGGAGGATCTTCAGGGTCACTACATCGGGCCAGCCTCTGGCGTCTCATTCCTTCTCAGGGTTCAGAAACGAATGCATCAAGCAATATCTTTCTCTGGACCAGGAAGCATCTTTACGTTTGGTGATGCACCTCTTCAAAACCCTGATTATGATCCAAACTTTTGTATGATGCTTCCCAAAGAAGACGCCCAGCGTTTGGTGGATCGTTACTTCGATTTTGCTATGCCGACATACCGTTTCCTTCACCGACCCACGATTCAGGAATGGTTCTCTGAGTTTTATGAGACGTTGGGTACTATGCGTGACCCAAATAATTCTGCCGCCAAAGTCGCGTTGCTCTTCATGATTTTGGCCCATGCTAGGGTGTATATGCCAGAGAACGACAGACCCGGACCTTCTGATCTGAGGTTAGACGCTCATCCATTACGCTATTCTGTGCTAAGCATTTTACAGCTCACGGTATTACTTGGCAGCTGAACATCAACTCTCGAAAGAGAGCGGTTCAATACGACTCACCAGCGTTCAGGCTCGTCTCCTGCAGTGTTACTATCTCGGAACTCAATCCCGGGTCAACCACTGCTGGAGTCAATTTGGTATCGTTACAAACCTGGCTCTTGCTATCGGTCTGAATCGAAATAAACGACCTGGCATTATAAGTGGTCTGAATCATATTGAAGTCGAAAGCCGTCGACGAACCTTCTGGTGCGCATACACTCTCGATGCATATCTCAGCGTATCTCTAGGTAGGCCACGCAACTTTCACGATGACGACATCGACACAGAGCTTCCGGCCTGTGTTGATGATAACGACATAACTAAGGATCACATAAACCTTGCTGCGTCAACGAAAGGCTATTCGGTTATGCTTGCTCCACTTGGGCATATGAAGTAATAACCCCATTTAATTTGCAAGATGCATACTGACCCATTCATTGCCTAGGCTTGCACGCATCATAGGCCAAATACTGCGTGGTCTCTACTCCGTCAAACCTATCTCGATCTCCAGACGCTTAGAAGAAACACAACTCGTCTCTAAGGCCCTCGCAGACTGGCGAGCCGAGTTTTCCCAGTTTCTCGATGCCGACTACTTCAGTACATCCTTTCTCGTTCCAATCGTTCAACGCCAACGCAATGTTTTGAATCTAACCTACTGGCATGCCATAATACTCACGCATCGACAAGCTGTCCTCAACAACTTTGCAAGGATATCACGTCAGAATAGAAGAGGCAGTGAGAATGATGCTGCAACTCAAGAGAGTGTGAAAAGGTGCCTTGAAGCTGCCATCCAAACAGTCGGCCTAATCGATGAAATGACCGACAACGGACAGATGTTCCGAGCATTCTGGGTTCGTGCAACTAGTTAATTTCATGATATAAAAGCTGACCAATATCAGGTTACGGCATACTTTGCCTTTACTGCAGCCATGGTTCTGTATATCTACGTGATCCAAAAATGGGCTTCACCCCCTGAGACATATAGTGAATACTTTACAGCTGCAGCTCGATGCCAATCTCACATGTCAACCATGATCGAGAAAGGCTCCTTATCAGAGCGATACTGTTTCCTGTTGGAAGAATTACGGGTGGAGGCCTTGCGACAGGTCAATCGGATGCATCCAAACGTATTTCTGGACGGACATGCACAAGACAATGCTTTTCAGTCCAATGTCATACCGATGGATACGCCAAGCGACAAGACATCTTATACAGACTTAATGGGCGAGAATGGGCTGGACTTTAACGGCATTTCTGGAGTGGATTTCGAAACAGGTTGGTCCCAGTTCGCAACGATGGTCTCGTCAGGCTTGGGTAATCTGGATGCCTTCCTTGATGATGATGTCTTTCGGCTTTAGGAGCAACTGTAATACATAAGCTTTGCATTCGGCCTCTGATGGACCGAGGATGGTGACCCTCAACGCATGTCATCTGATGACGGAATCTTACCAATCAGCGGGCGTAACGGATATGATCTTACCTTTTCCAGATATCGGATCTAAAGCCGAAGCTGCATCGGAAAACCGAATATGAGGCGCTGTGCCCGGGTCGGGGAGGAAGAAAACTCGGGGCCTTGACCTTAAATGACAAAAAGACTTAAGTAAATTCGCTTGAATTTATAATACTTTTGCCAAGTTTAGTATACCTTTTGCTTGGTTTATTTTAATACCCTCTGTCATAGTCTGATATTTTCTTACTCGCCGAGGCTGGTGATAAATCCGCTCGAGGTCTTGGCTGTAGAGCGGATGCGGGGAACCTCGCGTTAGCTTCCATGTTCGTCTTTACCATTCCTTGAGTCGAATAAAGTCAACCTGTTGAAACCACCAGAGGTACTTATTATCTTGCGTTAACAGACATCGAATTGACTCTAAGGTTGTTTATCAATTCGTCCGCAACATATCACACCTTCCAAAATGGCATCCGCAGTTTCAAAGCGCCTCGAAGGCAAGACAATTCTCATCACCGGAGCATCCTCCGGCATCGGAAAGGCCACAGCCTTTGAGTTCGCCCGCACCAGCCCCAAGAGCCTCAAGTTGGTCTTGACAGCGCGACGAATCGACAGTCTTCGTCAAATTGCCGAAGATATCGTGAAGGAAGTCGGCGATGGCGTCAAGGTGCACCCTGTCCAGCTCGACGTCAGCAAGCCTGAGGAGGTGCGCTCTTTTGTCAGCAAATTGCCAGCAGAGTTTAGTGAGATTGATGTCTTGGTGAACAATGCGTAAGTCTCTCTATTTCAAAGATTGAAGAAGTGACTCACTGACATATTTCTCGCAGCGGTCTTGTCAAGGGCGTGGATAAGGCTCCTGAGATCAAGGAGGAAGACATCAATGTCATGTTTGCTACCAACGTCACGGGCTTGATCAACATGACGCAAGCTATTCTTCCCATGATGCTGAAGCGCAACAACGGCGAGGGAGCCGGTGACATCATCAACATTGGCTCTATCGCAGGACGTGAGCCTTATGTTGGCGGCAGCATCTACTGTGCGACCAAGGCTGCCATCCACTCATTCACCGAGAGTCTGCGAAAGGAGCTTATCTCGAAGCGCATCAGAGTCATCCGAATTGATCCTGGCCAGGTAGAGACCGAGTTCTCGGTAGTCAGATTTTACGGGAACAAGGAAAAGGCTGATGCAGTCTATGCGTGAGTTTGCACCTCTGCAGGTCGATGAGGAACCATGCTAATCAGTAACAGTGGTTGCGAGCCTTTAACACCGGATGATATCGCTGAGGCAATTGTATTTGCTGCTGGCAGAAGAGAGAATGTAGTCATTGCTGATACCTTGATATTCCCTAACCACCAGGCTGCGGCTACGATTATGCACAGAAAGAGTTAGTAGAGTACTATTATAGCTAGACCAAGACACCACTGCAAATAGACATTCTCAGACAATGAATGGTCGGGTGATTCACCGACAACATGATGCTGTGCAAAGCTCTCAAGAGGGTCTTCAATTATTTCTCATCGAACTTTGATCAGAGCGACCAATCGCGACTGTCAAGTATTGCATTGCACAGCGTAGAAGTGATGATCGCAGTTTGTCTAGGCCGCTATTCTCTGTTGCTTCACTCACCTCTTTCAAAAACCGAAGTAGTCACTGGCATCTTCCAAGTCGCCAGTCGGATCTGGGGACAAACCCAGCCGTTCGCCGTTAGAGTTAGACAACTCCGGTCTTAGGGCCATGCAGGATGACTGACTACCTTATCTCTGCATGCATTCAACCTAATCTAGAGCCCCCGGGTATCCTACGTCCCTCCGCCCGCGACCTCATACTTTTCTCGGCAAATCGATTTTCGGCTTCGGGTATTTTTCCTCGTGGAACCAGGCCTAGACCGAGTCAGGTGCAGTTGGAGTAGCGTTGCATTCGCCCAACGGCTTGCGGGGGATCGGCAATGCTCACTCTCGCTTGTCGGAAAAAGACATTCCCAACCACCTCGTAGTTAGCTTTTCCGCAATAGCTCCTAAGTCCCATGACTCGAGACTGCGTAGCATGTGCATATTGCATTCCCGTTGCTAATTATCCAGCGTCGGGTCTGGATAAACGGGCATGATCCGCTGACCACTGCGCTTATTCAAGAGTCCGCTGGCGACCTGGCGAATGGAATCCGGTGACTATTGCGTCTCCCTCCCGTGTGGAGACGACGGATTCATATCATGGAAGAAGGATATTGAGGCAAATTCCCACCTAAGCCACAGTCCAGAGGCTTTAAGTACCTGTAATCTTCCAAAAGCATCCTTCTAGTTTACTTCTACCATACACAATATACAACACTCAAACTCCGTTCGTAAAGTCGATTCGATAGTCACTATGTCTTTTTATAGAGCTCCACCAAGCGGCGTCTGGGCACCAGCGATCACATTTTTCGACCATGAGACAGATACACTAGATACCGATTCACAAGCAGCATACTACTCTTATCTCTCTAAAACCGGTCTTGCGGGCCTTGTTGTGCTCGGAACAAATGCCGAGACCTTTCTGTTAACGCGCGAAGAGCGCAAGGCATTATTACAGACGGCACGTCAAGCATGCGGGCCATCATTCCCTATCATGGCTGGCGTTGGTGGGCATTCAACCAAGCAGGTCTTGGAGTTCATCAACGACGCAGCTGATGCCGGAGCCAACTACGTTTTGCTTCTCCCTCCTGCTTACTTCGGAAAGCAGACAACACCAGAGGTCATCAACAACTTCTTTGACGATGTTGCGAAGAACAGTCAACTGCCTATTGTCATTTATAACTTCCCCGTCGTTTGCAACGGTATCGACCTGGATTCTGCCACCATTGCCGCTCTAGCCAAGAAGCATAGCAATATTGTTGGCGTCAAGCTGACTTGCGGAGCTGTCGCAAAAATAACGCGACTTTCGGCAGAGCTCCCTGAGGAACGGTTTGCGATCTACGGTGGACAATCAGATTTCCTGATAGGAGGACTTGCTGCTGGTTCTCACGGCACCATTGCTGGATTCGCGAATGTTGTCCCCAAGACAATCGTGCATATCTATAACCTTTACCAAGAGGGCAAGTTCCAAGAAGCCATGGCTCTACACAAGAAGGCGGCGCTGGCTGAACAGCCTTGCAAGGCTGGAATTGCATCAGTCAAGTATGCAGCAACTCTGAGCACAGCCAAGGCCGCTGGGATCAAAGGTGCTGCAGAGAAACTGAAGCCCAGAAGGCCATACGTGGAGCCTACGGATGCTGCAAAGAAGAGTATTGAGTCGCAAATTTCTGAGATGTTGGACTTTGAAGCCACGCTCAAGCTACCGGCTGAGAAGGGCAAGTCAAACGGCGTGACGAATGGTGTATCAAATGGGAACATGAATGGGACAGCAAACCGTGTGGCGGTGCATTAAAACACGTATCTACCAGATGAATAGCATATTTATTCTACGATTAAATATTGATTCAATAAAACCGGCAACAGACAAGCAATATGTACAGTATGTTCTCTCATTATCTCGAAATCGGTGACGCTTTCCAGTGCTCCAGTATAGTTTGGTGGGGGTCTGATATAGTGCCCCCAGGCCCAGGGTACTGCTGCAGTAGCCCAGGTGCCGATGAGCTGCCCTAGCTGGGTACAGTGCCAGCCTGGTTGGGGTCCATTCAGGTGCCATAAGGTGCTCTCTGTGCTGATGCAGCCAGGCTACTCTCAATTCAATCAATTTTCGCGTACTCTAAGCGCCAAACAGCAGAATGCTTTTGCAAGAAGAGTATTGGTAGACTAAGAAATAAACATTTCATCTTACAGGGCGTCTCAGTGTTTTCGTATTTGTCCAAGCTCGAGCTATTGGTACTAGCGTGTGTTGAGCTGAAAACCATCAGCGGCCTCACCAGCTCACCTGGGTTTCGCTACCTATTTGACAGCACAGATTCAATGGTATCTGTTTCAGGCGTAAATAATTCCAATATCTGAATCAAATGAACATCTTTGAGTGACAGTTTCTCAACTCTATCAACTTATTTAAAGCCTTCAAAGGTTGCATTTTCCCACGTCTTTATTTGTATGATCATCCACGTTCGTGGCTCGACGATCAGCACCAACGCCCTACTAAATCCCACTAGAGTCTAAGCTTACAGCGCCACCAATTTATCGACAAAAAGAAAACAAGGGTCTTCAAGAGGAGAGCATTAGAAACTCTTCTAGTCCCTGTCGCCGCTCACTCAGTTGCAGTTTCAATTGTCGCCCATTTCGTAACTTACCAAAGTCATTCACTTTTTTTAACATGATCTCGTCATCATTCCTTACCGGCGCGTTGGCGGTTTTGGCCATTCACAGCGTTAATGCTGGGCCATGCCGCCCCTCATCTGTCTCTACCGCCGAGAGCTCCATGTCAAGCAGCCCAGCGACCACGCTTACTCTGTTCACCACTACTGAGCCTTCTGCCACTACAACGCAAACGGAAACTATTTCTGATGCTGCCTCATCGTCTCAGACCTTGGCCGATGGCACCACGACTACCCAAGCCGCTCAAGACACCACCACAACAGCCATCGAGACTACATCGGCCACTGAGCCTTCTGAGACCACAACTGGAGCAACCTCTGTCTCCGAGGATATCTCAACTTCTGTGACTCTGAGCGATGATACCACGACCTTGCTTGTCATCACTACGACTACCCAGGCTGTCGAAGACACTACGACAACAGCCGCAGCTACGACAACCACTACTACGGCTGCTGTGCCGGACGAGTGCACTGTGAATGCCGAATGCGAGGCTCTCAACGGCGGAGCCAATCCCATCTGCGATGCCGGCACTTGCGTTCCCGACGATGGCCAGGGCGCCCCATGCTCCGATGACAGCAAATGCACTACCCCCGGTGAAACCTGCTCGGACTCTGGTTTCTGTCAACCTACTTCAGCACAAGCCTGCCTTGACGCAACCGACTGTCTCTTAGATGTCAACCCTATTTGTGCTATAGGACTCTGCGAATGTCCCCAATCGACATCTCAATGCGCACCACGATCTGATCTGCAACTCTGTCAGTCAAACGCAGGGTGTTCAGCTGACGCTAGTTGCCAGCAGGGTATCTGCGTCGATGAGGTTAGCTGCGGTAGTCCTTCTGATTGCGATAATAACTTGGATCTATGTGTTATTCCTGGCGTTTGTGTCTGCCGGGGCGGTGTCTGTGCCCTTGGTGGTTAAGGGTGTTTGACTACATTGTTCCATGTGGTTTGCACGTGGGAGGCGCACGGCATTTGGGGGGCTTCCTTATCTTGAACTGAGTATTATACTCATTTATGTTCCTCATAATATCATAATTCAACTATGCTTGCGGCCACTGGCTTTGACACGCTCACAAAATGTGAGTGACTCTAACCACTATCACTAGTAATCTGTATCCACTCAATAGTCCATCCAAACATTCCAAAGTCTACAGCACATGCTTGAACAGTGGCGACCTGTCTCCCATGTCAAACAGCTCCTCTTCAGTGTACTTCCTCTTAGCTTCCTCGGCAATCTTGGCCTTGCGAGCATTGGCGATCTTGTAGCTCCACTCCAAGAGGAAAGCAACAATCAAGCCAGTACCTCCGAAGGCAAGCGACAAACCGAATCCAGTGTAATACTTAGGCTTCTCCTTCTCAAGATACATAAAACTACCGACGATACCACCGACGTTGCCGACACAGTTCATCAGAGCGATACCAATGGCACGTCGAGATGAGGGGGCGATGTTGTTGGCGTTCCACGAGGCAGCGGCGGCTTGGATGGGATAGATACCAATAACAGCGAGAACGACAGCAAAGTAGGCAACTCCCTTCTTAGCCTCGAGTTGGCCATTGAGAGAAATCATGATCGAGTATGCGACTGTGACGATCACCATGGGGATGGCGACGAAGGGCATACGCCAGAAGAATCGGTCAGAGATCTTGGCGAAAACAATTGCAGAAATAGCTGCGGCGACGTAAGGGGGGGCTGAGGTAAGCTGAGCGTTCGTGTTGCTGAATCCCATCGCCTTGGTGATGCTTGGCAGGGTGAACTTGGTACCATAAGAGAGAGCAGACTGGCACAGAAGGAAGTAAGCCTGGACGTAAACTCTCCAGTTTGTGAGCACCATCCGGATGTCCTTCCATCTCACTGTCGTTTCCTCTTGGAAGCCTCCTCCCTGCTTGATGAACATGGAGAGCTCAAGGAATCGGATCTCCTCGGGGCTCAACCACCGCGTAGACAGAGCAGGAGTATCGATAAGGAGAAAAAAGCAGCAAACACCGAGAACAACTGTAGCCATTCCTTCGAGAAGGAAGATCCACCTCCAACCTTCGAGACCGGCGACACCGTCCATCTCAGCGATTCCAGCTGCGAGGAGGCCAGAGAAGGCACCTGATAAGGCACTGGCGCAATAAAAATATGAAATGCGAACACTAAGGTCACGCGGCATATACCAGTAACTGCAAGTCATTAGGATATGAACGGAGTTGATGCTGTTTTTGAGCTTACCTGCAAAGGTAGATAGCACCGGGGAAGAACCCAGCCCTGAATCGCGGCGTCAGCATCAGCACCGGTATATTGGGTCCAAATGACCACTTGACTTACTCAAAAATACCAAGAAGAACGCGAGTAGCCATGAGGCCACCAAAGTTTTGGACAAGTCCAGTGCAAGTCATGACGATACCCCAGCAGACGCAGAGAATACCAAGGTACATCGAGGGGCGCTTGAACTTCTTGAGAAGGATGTTGCTAGGGACTTCGAGAAGTACGTAAGGAACAAAAACTATCTCTAAGTCAGCTCATATTGTTCTGATCAGCGAATTCGGCTTGACTTACAGATAGACAGAATGGTGTTGTACTGGACACCTGTGAAAAGAGTTAATATCAGGTACCATCCTGGCTACAAGAAAAGGTTCTCTTCTTACCAGTCATGCCCAAATCTTCCACCATGCCTTCGATCTTCGCATTGCCGATATTGGCGCGATCAATATGGCATATAAGATATAAAAGTGCCAGCATTGGTACAAGTCGAACATCGACCTTGCGAAAGACCTTCTTCCTCTGCTCCTCTGTGTAACTGTTGTAGAAGTCGGCATCGACAGGATCCAGACCAAAGACGCGAAAACCGCCGATCTCGATGGCTTCGGAGGTGTTTTCGAGATGGTCTGGCTTATGGTCGCCGACCTCAATGTCGCTCTTGGAAATTGAACTTCGAGGAGCCATGATGAAGATGTTGCTGCTCTGGGACTTGCAGTTGAGGCTCGTGGCTGAGAGCTTAAATCAGCAGACAGAACTTAGCTGCTCTGGGACTTGAAGCTCAAGAGTTGTGTTGCTGGATGGCCGAGCCTTGGAAGTGCTGAAGCAGGCTGGGTATTATAGTCGAGGCCACGATCTGGAAAAGCAAAGGAGGTCATTGCAAAGATTAGCTCAAGCGGGTGCTCCACACTTCCCCAGACGAAAACCAGTGTAACCCCAGGCTTGGCAGCACCCAAAGCGGAGTGTCCATGTTTGCCAAGTGCGGGGTATGATTTCTGATGGTCTCATTGTACGGAAAATATCACCCCCAACGCTATCTACTGGGGGGATCGACGGAGCTGTTGATTTACGGAAAAGCATCTAGCCAAGCGGTTATCCGTGGTGGATCTCTGACCAGCCACATCAATCTTTCAAGGAAACATGTCCGATGTGCTTTATCCTCTCGATCCGGATATGATTGCAACTCGTAGAGCGAGACACCAAGTAGTCACGCATGATACCCGTGATGGTTGCTCAAAGGGAATGATGTTAACCCCGCAAGCAACAATGACATGACAGCTCAACCATGCACAATCCCGGGATAAATAGTCCACCACTCAAACAATGCAGTTCCTATCAGTAGACTCAACAATCACAGAATACATACTGAATCACAATCATGTCTCAACAAAGCATCATCAAAGACATTGTCATCACCCCTGTGGCCTTCCATGATATGCCCCTGCTGAACAGCGTGGGTGTACATGAGCCATATGCTTTACGCAGCATCATCGAGATCATCACAGAAGACTCATATGGCCTTGGCGAATCATACGGAGATTCAGCACATCTAAACCGCTTGCAAAAAGCAGCGGATAGTATCAAAGGTCTTTCTGTCTACAGCACAAACGTCATCTACCAAAAATGCGTTGAATCTCTCAAGACCGACACCAATACTGGTGGAGATGGCATGGGAGGCATGGTGACTACTGCCTCGGTCGCTGACAAGGTCTTCTCGCCATTCGAAGTCGCATGTCTTGACTTGCAAGGCAAACTAGCTGGTATATCAGTCAGTGATCTTCTCGGTGGAAGGGTGAGAGACCAAGTCCAGTACTCGGCCTACCTCTTCTACAAATGGGGCGGACACCCTGGCCACGAAGATGATGAATACGGGCCTGCGCTAGATCCGCAAGGAGTGGTAAAGCAAGCCAAGAAGATCATTGACGAGTATGGCTTCAAGGCCATTAAGCTCAAGGGGGGCGTCTTCCCTCCTGCGGAGGAAGTTGCCGCCATCAAAGCTTTACATGAAGCTTTCCCTGATGTGCCTTTGAGACTCGATCCAAACGCTGCTTGGACAGTTCAGACTTCAAAATGGGTCGCAAAAGAGCTTGATGGTATTGTTGAGTACTTGGAAGATCCGGCTGGTGAGATCGAGGGCATGGCCGCTGTTGCCAAAGAAGCATCGATGCCCCTTGCTACCAACATGGCAGTCGTTGCTTTCGACCATCTCCCACCATCAATTCTCCAAAATGCCGTACAAGTCATCCTGTCAGATCACCACTTCTGGGGAGGTCTTCGCAAGTCACAAACACTAGCATCCATCTGTGCAACTTGGGGTCTGCGCCTTTCGATGCATTCCAACAGCCATCTTGGCATCTCACTCGCCGCCATGACGCATCTTGCCTCCGCAACGCCAAATCTTGATTATGCTTGCGACACTCACTGGCCTTGGAAGCGCCGAGATGAAGACGTTGTTGTTGACGGCGCGTTGAAGTGGAAGGATGGTGGTGTTGTAGTGCCGACAGTGCCAGGTCTAGGGGTTGAGCTAGACAGAGAGAGGTTGGCAAAGCTTCATCAACAGTATCTGGACTGTGGATTGAAGAAGCGTGATGATACTACGTATATGAAGAGGTTTCAGCCAGACTTCTCAGAGAAGATCCCTCGATGGTAGACTCTGGGGGTTGCTAGCCGGTTGTAAGCAGACCAGTCATACCAGGTCTCTCAAATTTCTTTGATATTGTACTTTACTATTTACAGTGTAGTAAACATGGCCCAAAAACTGGCTTTCCACTGAAATACAACACTTCTTAAGTAAGCTTTTCTCGCAGCAAAGGTCAATTCTTATTCAGTGCTATTCTCACCATACTTCCTTCTCGACTACATCTGACGTTCTTGAATGAGCCATAACTCTAAAGTGGACTGCGACCAACAGAACTTATCCCGAATGGGGTTTGAGAAGATGCTTAGTCTTTCTCAATCTGTCCGATGGCCTGCAACCTCTCTTTCAAGTCTTTCGGTTCCTCCGTGAATACTGTGACTTTCATCTTGTCTCCCTCATCTCCCCATCCGTAGTTCGGTGTCCCATCAGCCTTTTTCCCGTAAATCCATTCAAGACCATCGAAAAACGTCTCATTGGTGATGATCAGGTGCTTAGAGATATAGTGCGTCCACGTGGGAACATTGTTTGGGTTGAAAGCGCCCATGACGAAAATGATTGTAGTGTTAGTTGGTTATAATCAACTTAAGTCTTCTAGCAGAGTTTGAACAGTCTGATTTGTCTCTGCTTTCTTAGACGTTTATAAATGTTACGAAGGGACGTAAGTTCTGTCAGGCCTTTCGGCCATTATATATGTGAAGAAACTCGGTGAATCAGAGAACGGCCACATGGGAGGCAACATACTCCCTATAGAACATACAATCAGGATCTGAATCGTCTTTCGCTCACTCGGTTCCGGTTTGATAAGACCGAGGGCATGTGTGAAGCTTTCTGGCCATAGAAAGGTGAACAGACCTCAACACAGCTAAAGATCCGGATTGTCAACCCATCACAGACAAAATCAATAGCAATCATAATGGTTTGTAGGTTTGACGAAGCTGTCTTTTTTTGCGTCATGGAATTGGTTTTGTGGAACATAATGACAAGAAACAACACCGATTCAAGATCATTCGTAGCTTGCGTCATAAACATGTAGTCTCCACTAACAATAAAGAAGATGTTTCTGAGACGGCTGTTCGAACATATGTCAGAACTAATGACTCAGCATAAGCAAGGGGTTGGCGTCGCCAAGGGTCGAATTACCCGGTACTCGAGACCCGACGATTGTAAGGATTAATTAAACAAACGTCATGGTGCTACAGAGTCCCAAGGTTTCGAGTTGAATACTTTATTCTTTTCACCTACGTTTAGTTGAGGAGTATGGCATCGGGGAGGATGCCAATGTCCGCGGTGAAATTTGTTTTGCTATTGGTTGATAGGTAAAGACACAGTTTGCAAAAAGGCATTTCCATTATTGTAATACCAGTCAAGATTCGAAACATCACACTCTAGTGACTGCCTTTCTTTTTCGCACGAGAACAACCGCGCGGCCCGGAAAATCTTCCTTTCAGTAGGATTCAACTTATCTGACCACCATCGGCGTCAGCTTATGTGAGCAACCAGAATGAATATATCTGAGGGGCGACGACCGGACTCTGTTCTTTCTGACTTGGCATTCTACTTTTCACCGCTTGTGCATTGACTGAAGCCATAGACCCTTATCATCACAATGTCTGCCAACTCAGACCTCAGGAAGCAAATCGAAACTACGGTGAATAGCTTCCTCGCGAGCTACGAGGACGGGAGAAAAGCCAAGGACCCGAGCGTCATCAACCGCGATGTTACTCCAGACTGCACTCGCCAACTTCTTCCCGCCTCACTGTGCAAGGCGCTCGGCCTCCCGGAAGAGTCTCTAATGCCCAATGATATCTACGAGAAGCTCTACGCCGACGATCTTTCTCTTGGCGGCGTTCACAATACCGTGTCAAAGCACTTGACGATCGACGTTGAGGCCCGGCGCGCGGCAGTTGAAAGCAGTGGAGACATGATCTACCATCATGGCGAGACTCTGCCTCTAGAATTTTCTTGGATTTTTTATCTTACTGGTGATGGTACGAAGATAAGCAGGGTCATCGAGTTTGCTGATAGCACGGCTGTCTTGAAGATGGCGGCCATCGCGAAAGAGCGTGCCGCCAAAAATGGCCAGGGTCAAGAGGTCGATTTTGACGCTACTGGGTAGTGCAGCGGGTGGGTGATGGCTGGAGCCACTGAATATTTATTATCTTGTGAAAGTGATAATTTTTCTGCTATTTATAAGATCTTGTTTTATCACAGACCAGAATTCTATGACGCTTCCGGTGTGATTGGTGGATTCACGGTCAAACAAATGGTGGTCTTGGCGATCAAACAAGTCGAAACAGCACTACAAATAGCAAGGCAGAAACGTGCTCTCGGTGCAAAAGTTCCGGACTTTTCCGTTATCGCGAAACACTTCCTGTCGATATTCGGTGGAGACACTTCAATTCGATACATGGCGACTCCGAAGCGCCCAAGCAACTGCTGAAAACAGTCCGCGGGCCTCTATTTATTTAAACTTAAATATAGAGATACTGGAGACCGACTGGAGCCCGGGGACGGTCTGAACGCGGGACGTGAAACCCGGTAGTGTTCCCAATTAACGCGAGCCGGGGCTGTTTATCGCCGACTCCATGGAGTTTTCAATATGTTTGTTGCATGTGAAGGAAGTTTTACGCCCGTGGAATGTTCTATTGATCTGCCCGGTACGCCCGAAACTCAAAAGAATGCCCAGCGTGGCTTAAAAGTCTTGGGAATTTTGAGCCGCCTGCGACGTGGCATCCATTGCAGGGATGTTGAGCGCCTCTGCCGTGTCTCCAAGCCACCATCGACAACACCAATGCCATCATTAGTGACGATCTGTTGACCAAGACGGCAGTTTTTTTTATCTCGCATATGAAATGAAACGCGACAGATCGCAGGTGAACACGATCCGTAAGAGCCGCTACCAATACCACAGCCCCCCTATCAAAACAAGTTTGAGGACGATCTTCAAACACGACCTCAAACCCTTCAATACTAATTTAGGCCGCAATCTACACTCCCTGCTCACGTCCAAGTGTTCGATATCTATGCCCAATGGGATCCAGCGGCTCTCATTCCATCTTTCTCCACCGACAAGGTTAAGCTTAAGCCTCATTAGCATTGGTACGAGTCAGGTGACGAGTACGACGACTGAAGCGGGACGTGCAGGGCATATTTATTGGCTCACCGTTGATCTTCAAGACGATCGCACTGATATACAGCAAGGGACAGCTCAGGAGCTATCCCAATGTTTTGAGTCTCATATCTTATGCACGAGACTTCGTTGGCCAGCAGCCTTGCTACGCTTTGCGGCTCAGACGTTACCCGCTGTCGCGCCCGTCGCTAAAATTAGTCTATTTTGCGTGTCATGTCTAAGAAACGTGTAATGAAGATCTAGTATCCAGTAAAGTGCAGGCATGTGAGATTCGTAATGATATTTGCAAAAGTGCCGAGACGATGGCGATAATGCTTGGGCTCTTATCGCCGTTGGCGAATATTTATACCTAGTGCCAAGCCCCTGAATATCTACCGCTCTGGCCGTATCAACAGCAGAACGCTCCAATTCTAGTCTGGAACTCTCAAGTAGGAGTCTGGCGACTACATACATCAGTGGAACCCTCTTCGCTTTCTCTTCCATCTCTCCTTCAGCTCATCTTTCACAAAATATTTCTGCACTACCATGGCGCATCACGATACAAGGATACGTGATTCCAACATGGATCGCGACAGTTATAACCTCGACAATCTCTCCACTCAACGCAACCATCATGAGTCTCATCGACCAAACTCACCCTCAGATCTCATGTCCGGAGCCTCAACCGACATCGAGTCCGGCACATCAACACCGACGCACATCAAGGATGCAAACCAACATCCTTCATTCGACATTTACGACCCGAACCGACCTAAACTTGGCTTACGTCAACGGATGAAGCATTTCACTTGGGCTTGGTATACATTGCCCATGAGTACTGGCGGCCTATCACTTCTCTTCTTCGCTCAACCAAACCAATTTCCAGGTCTCAAGACCATTGGTCTGGTTATTTATATCATCAACCTCATAATATTTACCTGCGTGACCACGGCGATGGTCTCACGGTTCTTCCTGCACCCGGGATCATTTGCCAAGTCAATGACACATCCACGAGAAGGTTTCTTCTTGCCTACCTTTTTCTTATCTGTAGCCACCATCATTACGAGTACCGATAGGTATGCGATACCGAAGGACAACTCAAATCTGGTCTGGGCTGTCCAGGCAACTTTCTGGGGCTACCTTGTCGTCACCCTGATCCTATCTATAGGACAGTACAGCTATGTCTTTGCAGCTCATAGTTTTGCTCTGACCACTATGATGCCTACTTGGATCTTGCCTATCTTCCCTATCATGCTTTCGGGCACCATCGCATCTGTCATCGCTGAGACTCAGCCTCATGTTGCTGCTGTCCCGATCATTGTTGCAGGACTAACCTGCCAGGGCCTTGGACTTAGCGTCGCTGTTATGATGTATGCTCACATGATTGGGCGCTTGATGCAAGCAGGCCTACCCAATAGAGAGCATCGTCCAGGTCTTTTCATGTGCGTTGGTCCACCTGCATTCACTGCTCTGGCTTTGATAGGCATGGCTGAAGGGTTGCCGGAAGACATCGACTTCATTCAAGATGGAACATTTATCAACGTCGGAATGGTTCGATTGATAGCTACTATGAGTGCTATCTTTCTTTGGGCTTTGAGTTTGTGGTGGTTTGGCATCGCGGCCGTTGCCGTTATCCAGTCTCCCCCTAAGTACTTTCACCTCGGATGGTGGGCAATGGTTTTCCCCAACACTGGTTTTACACTCGCTACTATCTCTATCGCGAGATCCCTTGGCAGCAAGGCCATTGGGTGGGTCGCCACTGGAATGAGCTTCATCATTCTCTCTGCTTTCGTTTTCATTTTCTACAGCCACGTTCGGGCTGTCCTCTCCCAAGACATCATGTACCCAGGACGGGATGAGGATGTCGAGGATCACTGAGTCGAGCATTTCAGCGCAGCATAACTAGACTTCTAAATTGCATAAAGGAACATAAAAATGTTATACACTACTACTCGCATATACTGTCGTTTCCCTTTCACTACCCCCGTCTCGTGCATCGCAACCAAACGTTCCATAGTAAGGCTTTAATATTCACTCGTTAGTTAGTTTCATCTTTGAATTGATATCATATCCGAATTTGAATCACTCCGTTTCCTAATTAAGAATCTTCTTATCTATGCTAGTCCATTTTCACTGTTTCGATTGTTTCATATATCTACGATAAGATCAACCGATCTGAAACCGCATCTTGAGCTCCGAGTCGCATCCCCTTGTCACTATCGCCGGAGTATCATGCGGCCACGGAATATTTATTTCTGAGCGTTGGAGTCCCTAAAATAGTTGCATTATCACTGATTCACTTGAGACGCTGGTAAATCTGAGCGTTTAGGAGTTGTCACCTCATTGGGTGTGTAATGAGCTTGTCATGGGTCGCAGCCCGCGTGCAGTCCACTCTTGATGCCACTCTGTAAAAGACCAGAACCCGGGAAATCCCCGTATTGGTTCAAAACCGAACTTTTCGGTGAGTTTAGCTTCCTCCGTAACAAGGTTGAGTTGTTTTGTTGCAGCCTCCGACTTCCATTCTTACACTGGCTAACCGTGTTCAGGACACCTGTCCAGTCAAGCTTCTTGGCAAGACAGATTCCCCCATCTATTGCTCATGTTTGGCGATAATCGCTCACTTCTCCATAAGCACTTGGTAATATTCGGATGCATGTACGTAATCAATGCTGACACCCTTCTCTTGGCTGATGGTCCGGATAAAAGAGGTTGCATGAGTGAGAGTCAGATGCTGACTGTCTTATAAGCCAGCACTTTTACGAAACAAGCAGTGGATGCAAGAAACTGGAAACATTTGCAGCTATGTCTGAATCAACTTCCGAGCAACTGCCTGCCCTCCCCTCTGATCTGACGCCCCAGTGGTTCAGTGCGAAACTTGGACATAAGATCATATCAGTAGAGAATACACGCAACATCTGGGGAACCGCGAGTAAGCTATTCTACACAATTACCTACGAAAATGAAACAGATCAAGAAAGGCCGGTCAATATCTGCGTCAAGGGAGTGTTTGATCCCAAGATGATCGAAGCTCAGCCATGGACCGTCAGTCTGGCTCAACGAGAAGCGGAGTTCTTCAGCAAAGTTGCCCCAAGCGTCACCCATATGATCTTTCCAAGAGGCTGGTGGAGTGGAACAGATGAGAAGCAGGGAATTGCAATCATGAACGATCTTGTCAGCGAAGGTTGCACTTTTCCAGCTGAGGTTGCTTCATACTCGGTTGACAAAGTCAAGAATGGTGTTGAGCAGCTGGCAGGTTTGCATTCTCAGTACTGGGGCCAGAGTCAGGAGGACCATCCATGTAAGAACCTTTGTGAATAATTTCGTTACCAGCGCCTCACACACTTACAGGGATCTGGAACAACTACGATCCTGCCATGACATTCATGTGCAGATCGTGGAACGAAGTCGTTAGAAGGCCCGGCCGCCCCCAGCTTCCGGACTATCTTATGGACGGGGCTCGGTGTAACGAGGCCTTGGATCGCTACTACGCTGAGCGAAACCCGCGTTTCCGAACCCTGCTGCACGGTGATACTCATATCGGAAACATCTACTTCACAGCTGATAACCGCATCGGCTTCCTAGACTGGTCAGCTTTCCACTTTGGTTCATGCTTCCATGATGTCGTGTATCACATGACAGCTATGCTCAGCGTGGAAGACCGCAGGGCCCATGAGATGGAGATATTAGATCACTATCTCGAAACACTTCATAGCCTTGGAGGTCCCAAGTTTGACCGACATAACGATCCCGAGGTTATGGTCGAGTACAAGCGATCATTCATGACCAATGTTATTTGGCTCATTTGCCCGGATGGTCTCCAAAGTAAGGAGCGTGTCGCTGCTTTGTGCGAGCGAACTGTTGCCACTTATGACGACCACAAGGTTATTGACGTGATCCTGGGTCAACCAAAACCGGTGGCATAAGTGTAGTTCTTCTAGTACAATATCATTGCTTTGGCCCCTCTATTTGGGTCCAAAGCCATGCGTCTACAGCATTAGCCAGGACTGACGACCTGTTTTTCATTCAGTGTTAAACCTTTCTTTCTTGCTGTGATGCGATGCGGCATGATGATTGCGTGCTTAATGTGAGCGGACCGTATCGCTCTGACAGGATGAAGTTTCACGATACGATCTATAGATAGTGGATCACAGATGACTCATAACGCTCAAAACGTTCGAGCAGTGAACAAAGCATTAGCTCCTCGCGATTATAACCTCCCTCTCGCTGACACAACGCACGTTGAGTCAGAGGTAGCTTACATCAGCCAAAATACGTTGCTCTCGATCTAACCTCATATTAGTACCAAGTACTATTCATGATACTAGAGATACACCAGTCACGGGCGAAACGAAGTAGGGCACTAATTATCAGTGCTGCTCGGTGTTTTGATTTGTAGAGAGGACGTGAGCCCTCAGTGACTACTGGACTATAGAGGTTGGCACCTGAGCCATGATATCCTTACTCACGCTTACCCTTAATAACCTCGCTTCTTCTTCTGCTTCTTCAAGCACTCGTCACATATGGATTCTATCTCCTTCCTTTCGACCGACGACCCGGTCCCGCAAGCGCCCATGGCACCGCCATTCTCCCTTGCCTTGGCACAGGGAATGTCGTCCCACTCATCTTTGAGGTGAAGGTAGCACTTTCTGCAGGAATACTTTCTTTGGACCTTGATACACATGTTTGACGGGCCGAAGGTGGTTTCTAGTTGCTGAACTATTATATTGCTTCGCTTTGAAAGAAATTTCTCGATCTTGAGGTGTTTGTTTGAGATAGGAAGGATTCGGGGAATGGATAGTTCGTATTTATACTATTTATCAATGTTCGATTCACTGCAAGATGACTTGGATTAGCTGTAATGGGAATGGAACTGTTTTGCGAAGACCTGCAATTTTGCTATCATAACATCACACATCGTCTGACGAGGGCCATACTCTGGTGAATACAGCAATAATACTCAGAGACAGAACTCAAGCGCACTGCAATCCATGTTTATATCTTGAGCTAGGTTCTGTTGACTTTGAGCCAATGGCATGGTGGAGCCATGAAATACACTACCTGCAACGGTCGATAAGCAGTGATGGTTCCTGGAAACGAGGTGACAGAGCATAGAGCAGAGCAAGCTCCATGGTTTTGAAGGTGTGTATCTAATCACAGGCCGGCCTATGCATGATGAGGAGGCTGTCAAAGAGAAAGATCTGTGGCTTATCACTGCCACATTCACAACAACCGGCCAGGCCTTTTCAGTGCTCGACTTGGCTGTTTCTGAGACCTATATCGGCCTAGACATAGCTATTCGGGGAGCTGCCACAGTTGTTTTGATGGTAAGCTTCCGGAAACACGAGGGGCAAAGTAGTGGGTGGATTGTGCACACAGAGGAACAAAATGGCGTAGTGTTATTCGCCTCTGGCATCTATTACAATATTATATGGCAAGGCGCATCTCATTTGAGCTTCAAGCCATAATCCAACAGAAGTCCATGATAATCTGACCAGTATCTTGTACGTTTGTTTGATACAGATAGTTGACTCCTATCCAAAGCCAAGATTGACTTCCTAGGCTTATGCGTTTGCCATCTGTCTAAATCTCGGCTCAAACATATTCAGCCAAGGTCTCTCCTGCCGCAAAGACGCCTCGGACATCTGTTCCAAGAAGTCTCGGATCCCATTATACGGGTAAACAGTAAAGTCCCACGCAGTCCAACTAATGAGTCCCCATTCGAGGTTGCTGAAGTTTTCCATGCTCCCGTACGTCTCTTGAACAAGTCGGTCAAGCTCACGACGCTGAGTGTCATTCCTTTCCTCGTATGTCTTGAAGAAGTAATCTTTAGCTGGTTGAAGCAGATCTTGACCTATGAGGAAGAAATGGCCAGCCCTTTCTTCATGGTTGATATCGCCCGAGAGACAGATACACCTAGCCTTTTCGATCTTTGGCCACTCTAGCATGTTTTTCGTCCATACTAGTGGCTCTCCGTCTTTCAGAAGAGGTAGTTCATTGCCTTCGAGGAAGTCAACCTCTTGCCAGTTGACATACTGGGCACCAGCCAGGTAGTCTACAAGATTCTGGCCATCCCACATTGAATCAAGACCATTTGTAATACTGAGGAACTCTTTACAGTCTTCAGGAAGAGTCACGCCTAGCCGTTCCTCCAGAGCTCGTATACCCGCAACGGTACATCCCCATCCAAGTAGGCCATCGGCATTTTTTGGCCGATTCCGGAGGTTGCCAGGCGGACGATAGGTATCCAGCCTGTCGTAGGGGCAGTTTTTGAACGTATTCTCGCTGATAATATGGACCAGCTTCTCAATGGATCGGCCTGCATATCGGCGTCTCGGTCCACCCTCCAGGCGACTCTCAACCATTTGGCAAGCGCGAGTCACGGCTGGCCGGAGCTTGGCTGCGTGAATGTTGAGAAAGTCCAGGATGGGTCGCTCGGGAACGGCAAGAATCTGCTTCCACGCCGCTCGAGAGCAGACGAGCTGCTCAACTTGTTCTTCGGCGTGAAAACGATCGCACATTTTCATGAATAGCTCTCGGGCCTTATCCTCCATACCCAGGCGCAGATATATATCCAGGGCAATCATCAAACCAGCGGTGCGGTACAGTTGAACAAATGGGTAAGGGAAAATGCCTTGACGCCACCACATGGCTATCTTCAAGTATCTGACAGTCATCGGCCCGTTTGGACTCGCCGAATATGAGAAGCAACCATTCGCGGCCATGGCTTCTGCCTGTGCGACCTGTCCGGCGAGTGTTCCATTGTAGTCTGGCAGGGTCGTAGTTAAGCCGTTATACGCCATGTCCAAAGCTTTTTCGGCGGTTTCTTCTGTGACTGCCCATTCCTGACTGAATCGCTCGAGCCAGTGTTTTCTTCCTTCGACCTCAAGCTCTTGAAGCTTTTCTTCTGTGCGTTCCTCCTCGGGAATCCATGAAGGCCATGACGACGTTGCGTCCCAAGCGAAAAACATGCAAGGCTTTAAGAAGGGATAATCGGAATCAGAGTATTTGAACGGATCAAAACCTCTACTTGTAAGTGCTTCGAGAAGTCTGGTTGCACTATCAACTTCGCCAACTACCGCAAAATTCACGGCGGTTTGGATGATTCTTCGAATGGCTTCAGTGAGGGACCGTTCATCTGCAATCGACGGTTCATCGTCGACGTGACGAAGAAGAAACTCAAATCTAAGATGTTCGGGCTCGATGTCTTTGGGTCTCGCCGCCATATTTTTGGGCCTTGAATTGTGATTAAACGCTTGTGTAAGGTTGTCAGAAGCAAGCTTACGCGTGAAGTTTTCGTGTTGCCTTGCTCAAGGCGTGTGACGTCACAAGTGAGCTGATCATGCAACTCCAGCTGACAGAAAGTCCAAAGAATTATGTGAGATATAATAATTGTCTCATCGATTTTATAATATGGGACTAATACAGATTTGGTGCGAAGTCTCTATGAAATGTTGAGGCTATCGACGCTTGAGAAGTCGGGTATTTCTCCAGGATCTTCTGACTCTCCTCTCCTTACATCAATCTGATCACGTTTGGGCTGGTTCTTGTGTTGTCTCGCCATGATTCATGGTCCCCATGATCGGATGAGTTCCAACTCAGGGCTCTTAGGTTCTCCCCTTGGGTATACCGGAGCATAATCTCCGATTTGACTCTTGAAGTTGTAAACCGTCTCTGGCTTGTAACTGCAGGTGCTCTCGACGTCAGGAAAAGAGGGATCCATGGCGAGGAAGGCGACAGCCTGTCCATCGTCCTCCTTGCTTAGCGCTTTCCTGACTGATTGTGTTTCGGATATTGCCCAATCCTCGTCTCAATTCTTCCTCTCTTCCTCTTCTTCTCTTCACAAGCAATCATCAAAATGAATTTGTACGCATCATCGCAGCTTGGCCATCGATCAAGAAACGCTGACCTTTTACAGCTTACTCCTCAAGTTCCAGTGTACCAGGCCCGTCGCCCTGGCTACTGCGGATCCGTAAGTCTTGCCTCGATCCCTTCCGTTCCTTCGCTAACCTCAAAGCGCAGACGATGGTTACCCGAAGGCACACATACAGTGGAAAGCAGCGGACTGCTTGTGATCACATCTTCCAGTCACGACAGTCATGGGTTTCGGCATGATCAATTTTCGGTATGGACCAGTGGTCGTGGACTACTCTTATTTTTGTTGGTACTGTTGGTGCTTGGGTTACCGTCTTGGCTGTCCTGGTTCCGGGAGCTTTGAATCTCGAAAATAACCGCAACGACATGGTTTGCCTTGATGTTTGCCCTCTTCTGCAGGAGTGGTCTTCCCCAGGCTTTTACTCGAATCTTATCATGCTAGCAATAGCTGAAGTCAATTAAGATACTACCGACTCACACAAGCATACGCACCTTTCGCCGGCTGAGGCCGTGCCTTCAACTTCACGTCTCCTCCTCATCCTTCCTTCATTCCTTCGCCTGAAGCCATGCAATAAGACTCGAAAGATCATAGGGACTCCTTTTCTTTCGCCCCGCGTGCATTCGCGCTGATTTAGCTGCAACACTTTTCACTCCTTCATCTCAGAAGCTCTTCAGCCTTTGTCTCCACTGGTTATCATCGTCAGTTTCCTTCACGCTTCTTTTTATACACTTGTTCATCCGCCAACCATTAACTCCATCCTATAAATCTTCTCCAATATCGAACTCGTTGGGCGAAATGACGGCAGACTTTCCACTGCTCAGACGATGCGATACGCGACGAAGTCGGTTTTATCTTCGATTGCTTTCGCAGCGGCCTCTCCGTCCATGATCCCATGTACGTAGCTACAATACTTTAGCGCTACTGAGATTGAAATTGGATAGAAGGATGACACGTACCATTCGCCAATGTAGATCCAGGTCTCATGCGCACTCCTCCTCAACGCATAAGCCACGGACCCGCCCGACAGAAGGCAGATAGCGTCACCGGGTTGGATATCTGGCGGACCTAGTCCCATGTAACCCTTCTCTGTCCTGAAAAAACGCCGATTAAATTGCTCAATCAATCGAAGTTGCCGGTATATAGGCCGAAGGCATGACTCCCATGTGCTTAGCAAGCCTTCCGTTCCCTCTGGGGTTTCAAGTTGCAACAGATCCTGCAGATCGTTCTTGTCCAGTCTTTTGGGCCTGCCGCCCTTCTTTGAGGCTAGTCGGCCTTGGTTCAAGTCAACCAGGACTGTTCTCCAGAAGGCTATAGCCTGAGTTTCACCTGTCACATAGCTATCGTTAGGTGAAAGTAAGGATCTCCAATGGTTCAGCGTGTCTCTCATCGATCTCCTCCAGTGTTCAGGGTTTGTCTCGCCTACATTCTCAAAATCAGGGCCCGGGGCCTGAGTTCCGACGATAGAGACAGAATCAAGACAAAAGCCTTTCAATATTAACACGCTGTCATCCTCATCTGTTGATATGCCCGGAGGAGACCCTTCTGGGCTCATAAATGCCTTATAAATCGACCATTTGTTCAGAACTTTGGACAGCGAAGTTATGTAGTCCCTGAATGGTTCGGAGTGGAGTTCGAAGTCGGGGACCCAGGAAGCCAAGGTTTTGTTTCGAGACTCCCTCTTCTCGGAGATCAGGCCAAGGCAGTTGAGGTTGCCATCCTCGACAAGCGCGGCTCGCATCGCGACTCTATACACCTTCTCGACTGGCCATGAGTATTCTGGCTTGAGACTGTCGCGAGGCTCTATTATACCCAGCAAGCCAATGACCTTGTCTCTCGGATCCGAAGACGCGCGATTCCAGGTCGAATAGAGCGCCATTGTCAATCCGATTTTCCCTTGAGCAACCATATCTTTGCGCAGATACTCTACAAGCATCAAGGCGCCTAGAGTCATGTCTCTGTGGGCTAGTGCACCTTTGTGAGCATCATGATTCACCAGGTGATATAAGAAATGTGACAAGCCCAAGAGATATTCGAAAGGAAATGTTTTTGAGCCAGACCAGCAGATCACGTTTGGGCAGAGGACACTTTCTTGCAGTGTCCATATTCTTCTCCACCAGCTATTGGCGAGTAATGCTACAGCGTAATTGAATGCTGTAAGTGCTCCTGGTTCATCAAGAAGTTTCAGAATGGGCGCGTAAAACTCGTGAAAGGGCGTAGAATCCGGGTACATCGAGGTAGTGCGTGCATCCCGCGACGGAGACTGTCGATAACTTGTGTCATGGAAGACAAGCGTATAAAAGTTGGTCAGGAAAGCAACACCGGCGTCAGAGTTTGCGTCTGCAGTCCCAAGCCAGACGTCGACGGCATGAGCTTGTGAGTAGATTTGGTTCATTTGCAGAACTTGACGATTCCTCTCCCCTTGATCTTGCTGATTGATACAAACGGCGTCGACCCAGATGAGTCTGGCCACACGAGGTTGTCGAAATGCCCTGAGAGCTGCATGCAAATTCGGTCTCACTTGAAAAACAGTCCCGTTTACTAGCAGTTGTTTCGTCGCATCTTCATTACCCCATGTGTATGAGATGGCTTCATACTGAGGGCAGGCAGATAACTCGTGATGATGCAGCTCACATGAGATTTTGGATGTCTCGTCATGTGAGGGGAGGATACTCAGCAGTCTGAACCATCCATTTGATGGGAGTGGTGAGTAAGCGAATGGTTGTTCCATTTGGCGCGAGCGAGACTGATGAGCGTCGAATCTCGGGTAATGGGTGATAGAAAATAGCGCATCAAACTTGAGAAAAGATACTTCCGCTTCTACAGATGCTCCTCTTGACCAATCTCACGCACAATGACACAAAGTCACATAAGCAGTGATTTATTCCCAAGAGCTATTTCGTGAGTTGATGTCGCCAAGCCTACGGCAGTGGCGCGTCGTGTTTGTTGGTGTCGCCCAGGCTCAGCACAGGCCGTTTCGATTCTGATAAGCCTCAGAGAGCTCACAAGCGCGGATGCAGGCAGGAAGTTTGTCGATTGATCTGATAAGGACATGACTACGAAAAGGCTGTTCTGTTGACGACGCTTCATGAATTCAATTTCCCCCTCGATCTACCCTGCATCTTGCGTGGCCTCGATCGTCGGCGTAACGACCAAAGATTAATGCGGGGTTGCATGGGTAGGAGTCGACCAAGCCAATTGTCCCTGAGCTAGCGATCATTTGCTCTCAAGTTACGGGAATTCCACATCCCGAGCGGGGACATGATGGATGTAATCAACAGAATCTTCACCATTTAGCTTCATTTTGCCACGCGACTTTGGACAGGCAGAGTGCCGAAGTCTTAAAAGCAGAGCCTGAGGTTTGCCTCAACAAGATCGAGTCAGTAAGTCTTGTCCCCAGCTTGAGCACAGACAGACTTGTCCACTTTAAGCAGGCTATCCTTCAGGGATGGTCGATTGGTGGCGACGACTAGCCATATGAGGCATGATCTACTCAGATCCATCTCATGGACATCCAGGCTCGTGGGAGATTGGCGGATTGCAACGCTGAGCTTTCAAATCTACGATTCATGGAGTAGTCGCTACTGCAAGATAGCTCTTGGCCTTTTGCCCGAAGCTGTTTACACTGAATCAAGTTCACTCAATGCGACACTGCATCAGAGCCTAACAGAGCCTGCGAAGGTGCCAGGCTGGGGTCTGTTCGTATTCCC
Organism: Fusarium succisae; assembly: GCA_013186925.1. Lineage (NCBI taxonomy): Eukaryota > Fungi > Ascomycota > Sordariomycetes > Hypocreales > Nectriaceae > Fusarium > Fusarium succisae. Next base: position 217,809 of record JAAOAW010000085.1, on the reverse strand, counting down.
TCATAGTCAACACCTTCTCTGCCAGGTCAATTACCAAGCTCCACCTCGTACCCAAAGCAAATGACATCAAAACCTTCAAAGAAATTACCACCCTCAAGAGTCTCAACGCTTTCCACAGCCCTCATCCTACTTGGCATGGCAAAGAAGCCCCCTACTAGCAAAACCGGAACCCAAACTAAGCCTGCCGTAATGACTCGAACATCCACGTGCCGCCCACGCGGAACAGGCGGTTAGCCATTCAAAACGAGCCCCTATCCATTAGCACGGAATAATCTTATACGCCATCTTCACCTAAAAAACACTAGCGAACGGCGGTCCGCCACTGCGAGCACTTCTCATTTGCTCATCTGGTAGATCTATGGATTCACCATCTCGGTCTATTCACCAGACTGCCGGGGCTTCTGAAACCTCTCGCCTCTGAAGCCCCCCATCATGCAAGATTCCGATCTACTTCGGGGGCTTGGCAAGGATTTGCCATTCTTTTTTTCTTGCTTAAAGACCATCTTCCTGTCGCAACCCTGTCTACTCGTCTGTTTGCTTGTTTCTCTTTGTTTCAGTCACCAGTCCCCGATTCGATCTCACAATGGCGGGATTCCTAATACCGGATCACTACGTATACGTGAAGCCCAGCACTACCGATCAATTGGTCGCCAGTATCATCTGGGGCTTTACTCTTGCTGTTGGAATCTTTGCGGGCCAGAAGGCAGGAAGGCAGACATGGGATCAGTGGAAGCGCACAGGACGGGCTAAGGCCTATGTCTGGATGATTTGGGCCGAATGGTTGGCGTCGATGTTGATTGGAGTCTTGTCGTGGTGTTTTATCCGTGGCTACATTGCTCCCAGGTATGTCGCCCGTCCCGTCAAATCAAACAACAAAGCTGACCAGTAATTCTTAGCTTCTGGATCTTCTTTGTTCTCCGTACGATACATGCCCCGGACGTTTTGCGAACTCGAAACTGACTGGTCTTTTAGTGTGCGCCTGGGTTGTCCAAATTCAATGCATCTGTGGGATCATCATCAACCGAATTTCTCTTCTTATGGTCGACAGACGAAACGCTACCAAGATTCGATGGATAACTGCCATTACCCTTGGCCTCATCAACATCAGTGTCTTTTGCATTTGGATTCCTTCTCAGCTGCAAATCTCCCAGCGATACCATGATATCAACTACATCTGGGATCGCATTGAGAAGGGTCTCTTCCTGGTCATCGACGCAACTCTCCATGGCTACTTCGTCTACCTGATTCGTATCAAGCTCATCGCCAATGGTCTTACCAAGTATACGCCTCTGATGCGATACAATCTTGTAATGATTGCTATATCCATGAGTTTGGACGTCATTCTCATTGGCAGCATGTCCATCGGCAATGGTTTCATGTGAGTCGTCACTCCAAATGGCTGATGCTAGACCTCAATGACTGACTCGTATAGTTACGTGCAATTCCACCCCCTTGTCTACATGCTCAAGCTTCACATTGAGATGAACATTTCCGCACTCATCGTGCGGGTTGTTCGTGCGACCGGAGATCACAGCTCGTACCCCTCTGGTACCGATCTGCGCTCCAAAGTCAGAGCCGCCGTCACGAACAAGAAGTCGGATAACTCCAATCGCACAGGTGGCACGGGAAAGGGCGCCATGTTTTCGTCTACGGGGAGGAACTTGGAAGTGCGCATTGACGCAGGCGGTCAGATAACCGACAGCGAAAACAGACCGCAGCCAGCGGGTATCACAAAGGTCACACAGACGCATGTAACAGTCATGCCCAAACACGAAGAGGATGATGCCAGCTCACAGTCCTCAACGCGGCACCTGAAGGATCCTTACTCGTATCCCTGATTCACTAGGGCTGACGGAGATGGAGGGGAGTTGAAGGATGGAGACGGCATCTCGGTGACATTTTCTGCTTGCCAAGCATAGCGAACATACGCCACAAAACGTGGCTCGGAGATTATAGAAATTAGAAGGCCTAGAGTCATAGAAACGATCACTAGCCTAACGTACTCAATTAATTAATAATGGATATCTCGACTCTGAAGCGCGACATGAAAGAGAAACGAAATGGATCCAGCAGCTAAGGTTTTTTCGCCGACATGATCTGCGACCGGGTTGCCCTAGCTCGGCATAGGCTCGGTGAGCTTCGTGAGCAGCTCCGGTGAGACACGTCTGCAAAACGGGGCTTGTAGCACAGAAGAGATTGTTAGTGCAGCAAGCTAGAAATGGTTAGCTGTGCGCTGGTACAGCTCAAGTGGCGAACAATGACTAGCTGCAAGTCAATTGAGTCGTCACCAGTCTTGAATCGATCATTTTCCAAAGCTGAACTGTTGATCCAAGATTCCAAAGCGTAACCGAGCAACCGAGGTAGCGATCAAATCAGGACTAGCTAGAGCTCGCTGCCTTACCAATTCAAGCTCTGAGTTGCATCCAAGGAACAACGAAGCACTTTCCCGCGTCTGGACCGCTCAAGTGACCCTGGGCTTGAGCTAACAACCCCCAAGGTGCACAACCAGTGGAGTCTCGGGAATCTTCCTGAGCCACTCACTGCTCCCCGGACTTCATCGCCTCTATCCACCAGCCTTATTCCAGTTAGGAGATATGGGGAACTCGCCTTACCATTCTCAGATTGCCCCAGATGGGTGTAACGTACCCCGACCAGATCAGCGTCTGGACAACCCCAGTTGAAACGTCCTACGTCAAGTAAAGTCTGATTGTAAGGGTCCAGAGATGGGTTGCTGAGATATTGGAAGGACCTGCAGGTGACTCGCGCGGGGTTATCCTGCGGCTGGGTGCCCGCAAGGAATAACCATGGTGACACGAGCTGCAGGTATATATATATAACTTCCCCTCACGAGGGACATTCTCTTTCTGAATCCCCAAGCACGACTCGCTCAGTACCCTCTTCTATTCCCATTTCTGACCTTCTAACCCCGTTGCCGAAAGGATCGTCCAGTCTTGACCATGGGTTTATATACTAAACTCGCTAGCGACATTACCGAAGTCGATGTTATCATCGCTGGAGGTGCGCTTGTCCTGTGCCTAACCCACCGACACAGCTAATTATTTGAACTAGGCGGAACAGCAGCATGTGTCGTTGCCGGGCGTCTGGCGGAGGCTGATCCAAATCTGTCTATCCTTCTAATTGAAGGCGGGCAAGATAACCGTGGGGTCGAGAGCATTGAGAACCCTGTCTTCTTCCTGGATCACTTGCTGCCGACCTCCACCACGACCTTGTTCTACAAGGCTAACAAGTCAGACAAACTGGCTGGACGTGAGTCCATCGTTCCCTGCGGTGGAACGCTCGGTGGAGGCTCGTCGATCAATTTCATGATGTACACTCGCGCTCAGCGAGCAGATTTCGACTCTTGGAAGTCACCAGGATGGTCTGCTGATGAGATCTTTCCGTTTTTGAAGAAGGTATGCATTTTGAGTTACTCTGGGGTATTCTTAGACTTTCGCTAATTCCGTCTAGCTTGAGACATACCATGGCCGAGGTAACCCGGAACACCACGGCTTTGACGGCCCGGTCCATATCTCTGACGGCACATACCGTTCCAAGAACCCAGAGAGTGACTTCATCAACGGCGTGTCCCAGGTCGGCTGGCCAGAGGTTCATGACTTGCAAACCCTCGACGCCAACAATGGTGTTGAGCGATGGCTCCGATATGTATCCAAGGATGGTCGTCGGCAAGATACTGCTACGGCTTATCTGCACAACAAGATCGACAACAAGAAGTATCCGAACCTTCATGTTCTCGTGGAGTCGAAGGTTGTCCGTGTTCTTCTTGATGATGACAAGCGAGCTGTTGGTGTCGAGTACACTCCCAACCCAGCATTCCAAGCTCAAATTACACCAACCCAACACCCGACGTTGAGTGTCAAGGCTCGGAAGCTGGTCGTTGTTTCCTGTGGTGCTCTAGGTACACCACCTGTGCTTGAGAGATCAGGTATCGGTGCCCCCGACGTCCTTAAGAAAGCTGGCGTCGACCTAAAGGTTGACCTACCTGGAGTTGGCCACGAGTATCAGGATCACAACCTTATTCTCTATCCTTACAGGACTAATCTCCAACCCCATGAAACAGCCGACAGAATCCTCAGGAACCCCGACAAGCGCCCAGAGTTTATTAAGTCAAAAGATTCTATGTTGGGATGGAATGCGATTGATATCTCTTCTAAGCTCCGGCCTACGGAAGCTGACGTTGCTGCACTTGGGCCTGAGTTTCAGAAGGCTTGGGACCGGGACTTCAAGAATCACCCCAATCGTCCTTTGATGCTGATGGGCATGATCTCTTGCTTCCTTGGTGATCCCTCGACTGTGCCTGAAGAGCAATATGTCACCGTCGGCAACTACACTGCTTACCCATACTCTCGCGGCCACGTCCACATCACCGGCGCTGGACACGACGACCCTCTTGACTTCGATGTTGGATTCCTCAGTGACGAGAATGACATTGACTTGAAGAAGCAAATTTGGGCGTACAAGAAGTCCCGAGAGATCATGCGTCGAACAAAGATGTATCGTGGTGAGATCGCAGCTGGCCATCCAGCATGGCCCGCAGGCTCCAAGGCCGCTTCGGTGGAGATCAACGAGGCTCTCGGCAATGTCACAGATCTCGAGTATTCAGCGGAAGATGACAAGGCCATTGAGCAGTGGGTCCGACAGAATGTTGCCACGACATGGCACTCCATCTCTACTTGCAGGATGGCGCCTCGTGATAAGAACGGTGTTGTGGACGAGAGACTGAATGTATATGGTACAAAGGGCCTCAAGTTGGCTGACTTGAGTATTCCTCCGGAGAATGTCGGTGCGAACACGAACAACACTGCTATTGTTGTTGGTGAGAAGGCTGCAGATATCATCATCAAGGATCTAGGCCTCGGTCCATCGGCCAAGTTGTAAGGTTGAGGTGCCTGGTAACTAGAAGCCAGTCTTCGAAATCTGACTTGGGCTTGAGCAGTTTTTTTTTTTAGGGACCTTGAGAGGATGAATTTGGCTTGATATTTGGTCGTAGCGTAGCAATCAGTAACAAAAACACAGAAGTTCTTTGAAACCCGAACAACATACTTTACAGAAGACGCGCTTACACAGTCATAAGATTTCCAGCGACTTACTAGATCGAAGTCTACTTCTTTCCATCTCAACGGTAATGGCGCCTATCAGCAGTAATAAGACAGCCGACAGAAATGTTCTCCATTGGGGTTTTGTATGCTCATCCTCCGCTTTACCGCGCATCTTATCACAGCAATTCGCGGATAGCAAAGTTAAAGAGAGGGATACAAGTAACCGCCCACCACGGTACAGCCACTCCACGCCAGACTTCCGGAAGCTTCCAAGAGGTGATATAGAGACATTACCCGAGGCAATAGCAAAAAGATAGCATAGGGAATCACCAAAAAAACATACAACAGCGGGGATTCGCTGGTCGTCACCGACCCAACTACTAATCCGCCGGTTAGTGGCTTGACTATGGGAGAGCAGACGGGATCCCGTATTTTCCACTACCTATGGTCGTATGTACCAGTGACGTTATCATCACCGGTTATAGCCTCTACAATACCGGCGCAGCAGACTACAGTCAGGCCACCAACCTGCGGCCCACGCTGCAGATCCATCCGCACTCCACAAGATAAAAATCTCTACTCAGTACCTCTACGAGCTCTCTGGCTTACTACTGGAAACTCTGAGGTCAGGCAATGACATTTCCTCAGATTGTAGTTAACATGCTTATCAGTGTTGACGTCCCGAGCCTTTGTCGTGCGGCTCCGTGCACCTTTGCCAAAAGGTGCTAAGATGTTGTCCATAGAAATAACAGCAATCGTTGCATAATGGGTGACAATCGCATGTGAAATTTACCAGGATCTCATCAAATGTTGAGGGTTAATATGCCTTCCCTTTATGGTGCTGAATACCGAGCAGGTTGCAGTGCATTCGTATTAAACTGGGTTTCGGCGCGACCAACAACTTCATGAGACAGGGGTTGTGACCATCTCCACACCATACATACATGAAGATGCATACGAGCTATAGAGAAGTGCCTGGAGGGTTTCCAGTATACGAAAAGCTCGTTGTCGGTCATTCGAGACTATGGTCGTAGCGCTCTATCACTTCTATGCCGTTAGTCAAGGTAGTCTGGGTAGCTCGTGTGAAGAATGACAAGTGGCGGCCCGCTCGGGAACCAAGGTCGATCGCCAAGGATATAATCCCAGAAGCCGGAGACGGAAACGGTGTGCATCCCAATTGGTTTCGTCTATCCTTAATATTAGCCGAGTGGGGATACAGCGTATGATACCACTTAAGTTACACGCAAGCATGAACAGATCATAAAGAGGGGGGCGTCCCAGTGTTGGTTTCCAGGTCCTGCAGTGAATTTACATTGTCGGGGAAATGGCTTCACCCTCTGCTCAACCAACAGCCGCTCGTGCTGAAAGCCCTCCTCATGTACCTGGCGTGCTAGAAGCAGAGGTACCATACCCAGCACTATGGGACGATAAGTATACTAACGAAGAGTAGGATGATGGCGGAGACACTGATTCGACATTGAACCTTGGGTCAGTCATAGTGATAGACATCTTGTGAATTATGTACTGACAGTCAGTGCAGAGAGGGTTCTTCCAGTTACGTGACATCTCTCAAATCAAGTATCTTCAGCTATAGGTGAGAGGTCAAACTCCATAGCTAACTGTTCTTCTTACTAAGATTATATAGATATGAGGTCGGATATACAAAATTCCTGAGTGGTTGTTAGCCTAATACCTCAACAGCACGGCCGTCGATATCATGCATTCCACGAAGGAGCATACTTGGTGGTAAGTTTTCTCGTTTATCGAAAGTTCAAGTGCAAGCAGACTAACCATATACTGTAGCCAAACGACGACGAAGAGCAGAACCGCATGGATCTGGTTCACCATATCTACAGTCTTCTTCTTTCGGGGAAGCTTCATACTGCCCCAATCGACAATCCCCAACGTGTGCTTGATCTGGGCACAGGTACTGGTATTTGGGCTATCGATTTTGCAGAGTAGGTTGTAGCCTCTTGATACTGCCTAAAGTCCTGTTGCTGACCGCAGGAAGTGAGCATCCTTCAGCCGAAGTAGTCGGGACAGATCTGAGCCCCATCCAGCCTGACTGGTGAGTCGTGAGCATAATATCTTTCCTTTGTCCATACTCATATTTCTATGCAGGGTTCCTACCAACTGTGTTTTTGAAGTCGATGACTTTGAAGACCCATGGGTTTACAAGAAGCCATTCGACTACATCCATGCCCGAGAGCTTGAAGGATGCATTCGCAACGAGCAGCAGTTCTTTGATCGTGCGTTCGAGAACCTCAACAGCGGCGGCTATCTTGAACTTCAAGCCCAGCGTGGTTTCTTCATGTCAGATGATGACTCGATCAAGAAGGCCGTGAATGCAGAGGTCTGGGCTGAAGCCGTACGCGACAGCAGCAGCAAATTCGGAAAGCCTATCGACTGCGCCATGAACTGGAAAGATAAGGTGATAAAGGCGGGCTTTGTGGATGTCCACGAAGAAGTCCGAAAGGTGAGCATCATTGCTGACGATAAAACATGCCGTTAGCTGATAATGAGGCAGATTCCAATTGGTGCCTGGCCTAAAGACCCTGTCCTGAAGGAAGTTGGTAAGTGCCAGGTTGTTCAATCATGCGCAGCCATTGACTCTTACACGCCAATGCTTCTGGAAAAAGTACTTGGATGGGGCAAAGAGGAAACCCAAGTTCTTATGGCGAAGGCGAAAGGGGAGCTCCGAAATTCCTCTATTCATCTGTATCTTCCTGTCTACTTCATCTGGGGGAGAAAGCCATAGAAGTCCGACATCTGGTTTTCATTAACGGAGAGGACATAACTTCTAGTGGTTCATATGATGTGACAAGCAAGCAAAAGAAACAAAAAGCCCATAGAATCGTGCGATTTGTGTTACCTAGATACGATAGGACTTACATAGTATCTGAGCTGTGAGCGCTTGCTTGAATCTCGCTTGTTTCGCAAATTGTGACGAGAAAGCTAACTGCACTCACAGATCTCAGCTTGTAATCGTCTCGCACGCTCAGTCCCATTCATCTTATAGCCATGCCGATAATCTTTACCCATAGCCATGAAGCCATCGCCAAGCTGCGATCTGATGCTCCTGGGATGACAGAGCCTGCACATCCCAAGCAGCCGCCTAGCCCTTCGCTCTCTTACAAATGGGTTGCCCTAATTCTTATAGAGTCATATCTTCTAGAGGGAGGTCCGTTCTATTTTGACGCATCGTGTATGCCTGTCTCGATGCTGTTGTTGAATTGAGCTGAGCAGAAGACCGACGAAATCCTATTTTGGCAATGGTGGGCATCGTTTGGCTGGACGCGAACAGAGCCCTTAAGGCCCACTAAATTTACAGCACTGTTAGCCGTTAAGGTTTCTGAGATCGCAGTTGTGTTCGCAACCTAAAGCTTAACCTTATAGGCGGTAGTCATCCCCACAGGCAGCGGCGGTAGTCATCCGCAGGGCACAGACAGCGGCCGAAGGTGGCACTTAATGGTAACCGATTACCTGAATCCTGGCTCTCAGGAACAACAGTTAAGAGATGGGTAAGGTACCATTCGTGCGATTCTGTGAAGCTCACGAGATGACTGGAATAAACCGGCCTGCAAATTGTGTCAATCAGAGATCTACGATACCTTAGTGCTTCCCTAGCTACAGGTACCTACCCAGACGTTACAAATGAAGCACAATACATGTGCACCAAACAGCGATGCTCTAACTAGTGGAGGCCCCCTCGGCCAATGCCCGGGCGAGTTTGCCCTCACATGATTAGGTAGCTTGTTGATTGCGGCGTGTTTGTCCTGGCTAAGGTAGCCTGCCTGTTAAACATCCTCACCCTCGCGAGGGACTACCCGCTGAAGCCCCTACAATACGGCACACAGGACGTTTGTACCCCACTGAAGCGTTGGGGTTTATTTAGCGGCCGCAAATCAACCAACAGCACTGCCAAACACTGCCAACAGTTTATTTGCTTATGGGCGTGTAGCCGCAGCCTCCCGTCGTTTGCCTGGACCTCTATGAGGGTTCCTTTCCCTTGCAATTAAGCCATGTTACGCAGAGCAGAGATGAAACGGAGCTCGGCTTCAGTTTTCCCGACAGATCCATGGCTCCCAGCAACGCAACCTAATGGGCCGAAAGTTGTTTGCTCTTACCATGCGGCAACAAGCCCAGAGCCTGGTTCATTTTTTCCCTGATTCATATTCATCGCGACCTTAGCTAGCTTCTCTCTTCGCCAAAAGGGCTCGCCTACCTACTTACTATTATCTTCGAAACATCTCCCCACCGTTGCCGCCGACTCTTCTGACCTACAACACGAATTCCATGACATAGATGCCATGAATGAGAGCCACGAAGAGGCAGCAGCCTCTTACGATGATATTGGGGTCGGTGACGCAAATCCAGAAGTGCAAAAATGCGTCAATCGAATCTACAATGCATCTGGGAAGTATCCCTGGGACTGGCTGCCACGCGATTACGTTCCCAAGGTCGCCGCCTGGGGGACCAACGCCGCGCGGAACCTTGCCGTTGCCGTTGAAGCTGTTCACGCCCCTGGATCCACGGTTAGCATGGAAGAATTGCGTGAGTTCCTGGTACAAAAGGCCAAGGAGCGCCAGGAAGTGAGCAAGAATGGCAAGCCAGTCAAACCCACCATGAACTCGGATTGCGCCAAGGCTAGAAAGTGGATTGAAGACAACATGGTCAACTCCCAAAGCACATCGGAACAGAACAAGCACAAACGGTCGGCCCATGATGGTGCATTTAGGAAAGCGAGACCAAGCACATGGCGCGGGCTCACTATCGCTCAAAAGAAGCAGCCCCAAGACAAGCTTGACGACGATGATGATCATGAAGACGATAACGATCCATTCCCAGGGATTGACTTCAGTAGAGAAATGAGTGTTCTCAGCGATATTAGCAACGTGAGCAGTGCAATCGGTCCCTCCGATCGGTGTCAACACTCCCCTTCGCCGCCGCCCGATCGGACTTGGACTCAGAAGCGGGATATGCCTCCTCGTATGTTTCTTTGTATCTCGTTCTTGACCTCAATCCATAACTGACAGCACCTTAGCGCCCTCGCCAGTCCCCAGCAAACGCTCGCGTCAAGACGAAAAATTCCTATCGAGCAATATCAATGACACCAATGGAGCATCCAGCCTAGTCGATGCCGACGCTGAGGAAGAAGCCTGTCTCAGGCAAGGTGTCAGTACCGCGTCCTAGCTATTCACATAAGCGCAGACGCTAATTTTATCTCACTTCATAGGAAACGATGATGTTCTATGCTATCAATCGCAGCCTACGGACCGCATGTGAAAGGATTGATGCAGCTGAATTCTGGAGCAACGTATACAACCTAGAGATACACAGTACCCGGATGAATTTAACTGCAATCGACATGGGAGTCAGACACGTCCTCCAAAAAGCCACGAGAGACCGAGATGAAAAACAAGGAAAAGTGAGGCAATTAGCGGAGGAAAAGAATACCCTTAGCGCGGTGATCGAGAACCAGGGCGGGAAGTGTTCAGACACTCTGCAGGCCATGTACGACGGCTTTATCCTGGAATATGAGAATGCGCAGAAAGAGCTTGAGAATGCCCAAAACACTCTGGAAGAGATAGAAGAGGAAAGTCAGAAGGACAAGCAACATCAAGATGGACAAGACAAGATCGCATCTCTAGAGAAGGACATTGCCAAACAAGAAGAGATCATCAAGCGGGCGACGAGGAGGAAGTTGGCACTCGAGACGGTCCGGTGTAATGTGGATTTGGACAAATTTCTGTCTGCTCCTTACGAAGTGCTATGCCAAGATCACGAAGCAGCCATGAAAAGGCAAGAGAACTTGGCGTAGCACAGCTTTGGTTGCTACAGCCAGCACCTGGCGAAGTCTGGAGTATCGGTTCATCAAGCATTATTGGGTTCATGTTCGGTTCCGAGAGCGATTGTACTGTCAAAGGCTTTATTTGGCGAATGGTTGGTAATGAAAAGGACTTGATAGCTCATTTTGAGAAGGCGAAGAACTTGAATTAAAACTAGAATCAAGTGCAAACGTGGGTATCTACTTCATAATAACAAGGAAACATGAAACCCTTGCCTTCCTGTGGCCTTCTCCTCTCACGACCTGTGCTAGATGGTTGGTCATGAGACCTGAGTTCTTCATGGAGAGACAACAACCTCGAATCCATCTTGGATAACCTGTCCTTTAGAATTCTCTCAATGACCAGTTCCTCAAATACCGCAACATCGTCGAAAGAGTCAGACTCTTCCTCATCGAGGTCCCCATCTCGTCGTCTGTGAGTCGCAAAGCGTAGCGGGGTCTGTGTTGGCTTGACTTTCCGAACAAAGTCTTGTCGTCGTGAGTTATACCTCTCGGACCTAGCGCTCCAGAAGTCTTTGGCCATCTCGCCGAGTTCAAGAGTTCTTGCTGCTGTAAGCCCAGCGTGGCTCACGTCGACCTTGGACTTCCACTTGCCGGGCTTGTAGGTCGTGAAGCTCATCTCTTTGACATAGTGTCGTATTCTCATGTCAAGGAAGTGCCCAGAAGCTGGAAGGACCTTATCTACAAGGCCCATGTCTCTTGCTTGAGAAGCAGATATGGGTAGCATAGCCCGCAAAATATACCTTGTGCGCTCTGGGCCACAGCGACCGACGTAAGATAGAGAGTGATACTCAGAGCCGTAGAGTCCGAGGGTTCGATAGGCGGGATTGAGGACGACTTCGGAGCCTGCGATGACCACGTCACAAGCCGCTGCCAAGGCCACGCCGCCAGCAGCACAGTTTCCTCTCAGCGCCGCAATAGTAGTGACGTTCTTCCGAGGAAACATATCCAGTAGCATGTGCACCACATCATCGATGCGATTGATGTTCTTCCAAGACTCTGCTGCAGGGTCATCACTGGCTTCGATGACGTTGAGGGCAATACCGTTACTGAAATATGAGTCGCCGCCCATAAGTACGATAGCATCAAGAGCCTCATGTAAAGCGACGAATTCAAGGGCTTCAATGAGTCGCGAACATTGAGAGGTGCTCATGGCACCGTTGTAGAACTCAAAGTAGACGAAGGCGACTTGACGCTTGCCTGCACTAGCAGCAAACTCTACCCAAATCTCTTGATGGGTTGAGTATATTGGCTTAGACCAGCCGAAGAGAGGGCGTAGTGACATTGAAATGTTCAGAATACTTTGGTCGATGAGGCCGAGGTCGAGAAGGCCTGAGACAGCGGGGATTTTGGGCCAGAGCATTGGATCAACCTTGCGCTTCAGTCGGCGGACATGAGTGATCCAGATGCCTTGTCCGTCACATGTGGCAACGCAGACAGCATCATCTCTGCAACCAATGATCTGTCCAGGTCCACGCTTGTATTTCGCATCTCTCCCAGCCTCAATCGTACCTCCGTAGACATAGAGACCGACTCCTCCAAACAGCTTTGTGAGGCAGCCAGGCTGCGAATCAGCAGACCTGATCTTTCGCGATATCGTCCGAGCGGGTTCGTATTGGATGTCGAAGTTGCGGTCCGCTGCCTTGAGAAGTGGTCGGCGATGTGTTGGTCCGCCGAGAAAGGGCTTGCGCAGTGTCACTGACAGGCTTTTATAGCTGCGGTTGGGGACGAGGTCAACTGAGATGCCACGAATATCCTGCTTCTCCAGCAGTGACAGTCGCGATAGAGCCGCTGCGACACCTGAATCGGAGAAGCCGTTAGCTGCCGAGACGATGCGATGCAGAGCAGTAGCGGTGGCAGTAATCGCGGCTTGGGTGACCTCTTTGCGGTAGAGTGTTGACTTGGTGACTCCGGGGGCATCGATGTCGATCTTGAACTGCTCAAATGCCCAGACTGGACCAGCGTCCATCTCATCAACAGCTTGTAAGACTGTGACACCCCAATGCGACCGGCCATTCTGGCTCCAGGACTGGGATTTGAGTAGTTGATCGGAGTCTACGGCGTTGCCATCGTCGCCCATGAGCACCCAGTCGAGGGCGCTTGGTCCTGCGTCACCTGGCGGTCCAGGATGGATGATGAGGGTGAGATACTTTGAGAAGATCTCGCTTGGGACTCGTGTAGTCAAGAAGGGGCAGACGATGACGTTTGGCTGGAACAGGGCGGCTGCCTCGATCATGGCTTTGTCGGATAGCGCATACTCAATCGTGACATCGTGTTTCTGGCTGAGGATAAGATACAGCTGCTGAGAGAGCGAGTTGTGCGCCGTGCAGAGAAAGAGGATCTTCATTGGCGGCGTAGTAGGCAGGCGACGCTCACCAGAGTCGCTCGCGCGGCTCGCGCGGCTGGTCTCACTAGTACCTCGTGATAGCTTCAGTGAACCCATTGTGAGATGTTACAATCAGATACTTGGCATATGCAGCAGCAGCTGGGGACGTCAGATGGCAGCACCTATGGGTTTAAGTAATAAGAATCTCCACAGGCCAGTGAATGATTCAAGGTTGCAGCATATGACTGATAGTGTAACGGCATCATCGCACTAGGCAGCTCAGCTGTGAGGAAACGCGCATGTGTCACTCAATCATACCCATCAACAAGCAGTGATTCATTGGCTCAACGGGACACGGCTACAATTTCGGGGGCTGACGATCTATCGAAACTCTCGCGACTAAACCAGGATGGGCAAACAAGTTGCTGCACAGACGCAGCCATCACAATCGAAGATCAAACTTTCGTGATAGATTTTGTGTTTCATTGGATCGAAATCTCACTTTTAGCTTCATTATTTCGGGTGATGAGTACCCCTTGCAATTGCTTTGGCTTTCAAGGGAGATTACCTGGCGCGTGGCTTTGAGGCCTTACCGGGAGGGTGAATGATCGACATGGCTCAGTGATTAGCGGAGCTGAGCTCTGCTTCTTGTTGATCACAGGTACCTGGTTACTGGGTCGAGATGTATCGCAGCAAATCACTGAATGAGGGCTTAAATCACTCATGCTGATCAGAGGCATGCTAATAACCAAGGGAGCACCATCAAATGTACGCCCTGCAGTGAATGGTAGCCCCAGATGTGAGGGACTGAGCGCGTCTTATCTTATCAGGCTTTCGCTCAGACGCGCCAAACACCAAATTATGATGTCAGAAAGATTCCATATCACAAAGCCTTACACCCTGTTCCAAGTGCCACAAGAAGCCGTGCGACCCCAAGCACAAGCAATGTGACTTAAGTCAGAGCCTAAGGGATGAATTAGTCCAGCAGTTGGGCTCTGAGGCCTTCGTGCTGCAAGTAGTGATACGTGTCGCCGAAAGAATACGGAAATTGGTAATTCCGGTTATTTGTGGTGGGCACCTCAGAGAGGAGCGGGGCGGAAGTCAAAGCAGCCCTTTGCGATGCAGGGTAAGTTGATCGACATTCTCGACTTTTGAAGTACAGAGCTAAGTGTTCTCACGGCATGATAAGTGTTGATCTCATGACTTTTGTCACAAAAAGGGAGAGTGGCTTTGCTGGATTTGGACTGCGCTTGCAGATTTAGCATTGTTTTCATGCAACCTAATGGCAACGGAATATTTGCCGACTCAAGGGATGGTGCTTGCTTAGTCGTGGTAGCAACAACTAGTATTAACGTAAGGAAAATGAGTTAACCCTGAAGTGACAGAATTACAAGTGCAATATTACTGAAAAATTGCAGCCCAAATCAATTATTATACCATTCCTTCAACATTTCTTTAGCACTTGCAAGTGTTTCTTGATTCACGTCTTTGCTGTGCAGGATTGTTGATTTGTTATCGATACGACCAAAATGGCTTGGGGGGTTAATTATGGGGACCATGCCAGAGGACGGAGACCTTCCGCTCCTCCTCCGTGGCCACGAGATTGGTTGGGACATCCTCCCTAAAAATAGCGGCTTGATCACTGATGGCATTCGCTATTGGGCCTCGGCCTAAAGAAATGGTACAAGTTGGCTCGATTCGGCATGGACACTACAGCCGTCTTCTGAGAATATAATTGTATATCATGTCTGCTTCTCTGGTATGCCTACTAGCTTGTCATATTTATCCTTATATCTACGCGCTGCTCAAAATAAAAATGATTCACCAGATGTGAGCTCCAATAGCACGGAACCTAATATTCAATGCTAAGTAGTGGCTAGGTACTTAACAATGTTATAACACCATCCGTTTATATCTTATGTTTTGATAGAAATGGAATCTTGCCATATAATATTCAAAAATAACTCAGTATCTTCTCTGTAGAGAGCCGATTATAGTGTCACATCGTAGAGTCACAGTCTGAAGATCCAATGTGATGTGACGAAACAACAGCAGAAGTGACATGACAAGATCTGAGCATGGAGGTGTGCCGTTCCTTGACGGCATATGTAGTAAATCTCGCGCTATTGCTATGAATGAGTCTAGTAGGGACCAATACTATTCTAGAAGGATATTAGAATATCGTATTTGGAGTTATCAAGAAGCGCTGCTGTACGAGTCAAAATGTCAGACAAGTTTGCATATGTACTGTTTCTAATATTCATTTCTATGTAGTGATTAAAAGCTCCTAGTCATGGTATCTAGCTCACAACCGAGACATTACAGCACAGAGCCTGACTACGTCCTGTAGCATGAATAACCTCCTGACTTTCGGAGAAAAGGGGATGATCACCCCGCTCGTCATCGCGTTACATTGGCAATAGCGGCACAGATATTCGATACCCGCCACTGTAACAGTAAGATTCTTCATTACATGATCTTCCACCAACGAGATATAGGGCATGCTTGTTGCCGCTTCATGACAGGCCTTGAGACAGCATCAATTTGCCTCCTTTGGTTTGTCTCCTTCCCAAATTCTGAATTCTCCGTTAAATGCTGAATGTCCGACGGACTTTGATATATATGACGGCACTTGCGACTCCAGCTGAGAGCACAAGTTCGTCGCTCAGCTCAACAAGTCATGGACACAGTACGAACCCCACGAAACGAAGCTGGGACCATCATGGAATCTCTCTGCAGCGCGAAAAGGGCGTCAGGTAATAATAGAACGCATATATAGAAGCGGGGATCTAGAGAATATTCTGGACTAGCGACTGGCGGAAAGTTTATATGGATTCCCGAAGTGTCGGAATCCCTAGATCCTCCAAACCCGGGGACCCACAACGGGATGGCTTTCCCTTAGCAGGCTTGCACTGACCAGTCGTCATCTTTAGTCGTGAAATTCCAGGTTCACAAGTCAGATAGGGAGCAAGATCATCGGCTTTCATGGGCATCGGTCGTCGGGGATAGAATACTGGCATTTTCTAGCTCATGTTTTGCCCCGTTCAGAGGATCAAGCATGGCGATTCTCAGCTCTCGGCTGTCGGTGGTCGCAAACACCGACCTGTAAAGGCTTAGCGCCTCGACGCCTGAGTTTGAGATTTGCTCAACTCATCTTTACGTAATCGGAGAAGGCGTGAATGCCAAGGAACTTTGACATTGATTGAGATGACATTAGAGCTTTCCCAAGTGTCAGTTTAATGAAGTGATCTCGCATGGTAATTAACTCTGTAGGGGCTGTCTCCCACTAACGCATGCAGAAGATGCTGTTCACTCAGCCTCCACGGATAAGCTTATTTGTGGCCCCTGCCAAGATCGCAAGCCCCTAAGTTGACAGCGAACTCTAAGCAAAATAACCTCAATTTCTGCAATCAAGGCTACGCAAGTTCTTTTAAGAACTTGCGTACGTAGCATTTACTATGCGCTTAATGTATCCAACGTCACTCGGTGGACGTTTACGGCCGTTTTACAGGCTGTTTGTTCACACCATCTCCCATTGGAACATGCGTATTGTTGAAACCGTAGCTGTCTCGAGTACAGCAGGGTCACAATGAAAGCCATACGAAAATGGTGATGATTCAACATTATGAATCAATACAGTACAATTCCCGCGGGAGGAATCTGGGATCACGGAGCAATGCCATCTAAATGGCCTAGCAAAGGACCAAGTTTCGCAATGCAAAAGCCGTGCTAGTCTCCGTTGCGCTTGGATCAGATCGAGCTCCCAGTAAACCGGGACCTGACTAGTCTACCGTTTGCCACCGCAAGAGTTACTCTTTGGGCATCGGCCCATACTGAAGTTTGACATCAAACGTCCTGTATGTGCTGACTATGGTTCATCCCGTGGTGAGGAGCCGCTGAAGCCACAAACTTCGCGGCCAGTTTCACGTTCCATGAAAAACATGTTCGCCGAACCAAACAAAACAGTCTCATACACCTTGGCGCTCACATTTGTTCTGAAGATCAGTTCATGTGGTTCGATAACATGCAGTGAGTCGTTATAGCAGCGCTTTGCATGTACAGGCTGGACCATCTCGACGAGAACCTCGCCTCGTACCACCACAAATCATGAATTTTGCAAATTCGATGACCTCGTCTAGGTTCGTTTAAGGTTAACAAGAATAGACTGCTCAGCGGTCAGCTTAATTTAGTGAAGCTATGATCACCAGCCAGGGGCTTCCCCCACTACCCAAAAAGACATCGTTTCCAGACCCCTACCGCCAAGAGGTCTTGAGCCCCCCTGACTGAAATGAGCGTTTCATGGTCTCGCCTTACTTCAATCAGCGCCGCGAGAATCGCCGCGAGGACAGACTCAGGCTAGGTCTGCCACGGCCTAATTGGAGCTACAGAACTGCGATTGAGGCGGGCAAAGGAACAGATAGTTCGACTAATGAAGTTTTAGTTGATCAGCCAAAGCTTAGAGTTAATCTACCCGTATTTGAAGCATATTTTTTAGGTTGTTTTGTCGCGGTTTGTGAACGAACCTAAACGAGCTGTCAACAACCTTAGTTAAATTAAACAGCGCTGTTGATTGGTGCAATAACATTCTATCCACTGAAACAACCCCTAGAAGATGCGGCTGCCGCCCGCCGCACTCTGTAACAACAAGTCTGATCGAGATAGGGAAGCGAAGACCACCAACATGACCGGGTTCTTTTGCCTATGGAGAAGAAATGTTTTTTCCCATCTTGGCGTTTTGAATTGAATGAGCTGGGGGCTTCAGGCGCTCCAAGGACCAAGGACATTCTCTCACCGGACGAAAAACTGGCTCTGTCTGCGCCGTGCAGAATGGGAGATCCCTGTGCGGCGCCAAAGATTGATGGTAGGGAGAGTCGAGATCCAGAATCTATAAAGATATCGCATGTCCTCCGTCCTTCTCGACCTTTTTCCTTCTCATCACCATCAACAGATCTTCATCTTCTTTCATTCACTTCAGTCTTTCTTTCGAAGAGCTAGTCTCTCGTTCCTTTCGTTCCAATTCAACCGAGCCAGTCTCCAGCACTACCAATCAATTTACTATCCCTCAAACCAACCAACTCTTATTCAAAATGAAGTTCTCCGCTCTCGCCCTCGCTGCCCTCTCGCAGGTCGCCTCTGCCCATTACTTCTTCGACGTCAGCGCTCTCAACGGTGCCGAGTCCAAGTCCTTCCAGTACATTCGTGACTTCACCCGTCCCACCAAGTACAACCCCATCAAGTTCTCCTCCAACCCTTCCGCCGACATCCGCGACAACTCTTTCGCTGATGGTGAGGACATCATCTGCAACCAGGGTGCCACCGGAACCGGTGGTAACACTGAGGTCCTCGAGGTCAAGGGCGGCGATGTCATGACCTTCAAGCTCGCTGTCGGTGCCAAGATGGGTCACCCTGGACCTACTCTGGCCTACATGTCCGCCGCTGGTAGCGACGTCAAGTCCTACAAGGGTGACGGCGACTGGTTCAAGATCATGGAGGAGGGTGTCTGCAACGCCAGTGGTGACTTCACCAAGGACGCCTGGTGCAACTACGACGCCGCCTCTTTCGACGTCAAGATTCCCCAGGGCACCCCCAACGGCGAGTACCTCCTCCGAGTTGAGCACATCGGTATCCACCGATCCCACGTCAACCAGCCCGAGCACTACGTCTCTTGCGCTCAGGTCAAGGTCACCGGTGGCTCCGACGGCACTGTCGACGCCGAGATGGTCAAGTTCCCCGGTGCCTACAAGGACACCGATGAGTACGCCAACTTCTCCATCTACAACGGTGCTAAGGCCTTCCCCATGCCCGGCCCCAAGGTCTGGGACGGTGCCGCTTCCGCTGGTGGCTCTACTGGTGGCAGCACCGATGGTACCACCGAGACCCCCGCCGCTGGCAACACTGAGACTCCCGCTTCTACCACTGCTCCCGAGGCCGGTAACGGTCAGCAGAACGGTGGTGAGCAAGCCGCTCCCTCTGCCGCTCCTTCTGCCACTCCTGAGACTGGCAACAACAATGGCCAGAACGGTGGCTTCAACCAGCAGTTCCAGGGACAGACTGGTTCCAACGGCTCTCCCTGCTCCGCTTAAGCGAGCAACCTTTTTTCTTGGAGATGCTGTAGTGTTTTGTTTTACTGAAGGGGGGAAGCTGAAGGAAAGATGGAAGAGTTGAAGAGGTGGCTGGTCAACCTTCATGTATAAAAGAGTCCTGTTGATCGTTTCAAAACACCTAGATGAAGAGGGGATAGTCTGGCACTGTGCTCATAGTTTTTTAGCTTTGTCTGTTTAATACGAAGCAGTCTTAGGACAATTCATGGTTCCAATCGTTTACAAGTGACTTATTCCCTGCCAATCATTCCCTAGCAAATTCTCAGACTCTAACTAGTTGATTACTGTCTCTTTGTGACTGCCTCTTCTTGCTCTTCATCTGCTTGCGTATGTCCTCACGGATCGTAGCTGTGACGCAAGCTCCACTGCCAGGGAAATGCTTGTCTTTGTTCCGTTTCTTGACCTGAATCTTGGCAGCAGTGTATCCACACGGTAGTTGATATCGAAACTCTCCGTGCTCACCGTTGCGACAAGAGCTGTCAACTTAACACAAAGCGTGTTGAAATGAAGAAACAATAAAAGCAAGTCATTACCGTCAAGAGCGAATATATCTATGTTGAAATCTTGCAGTTTAGGACCCAAAAAACCCTTTGTCGCAGTTTCTCACTACCCAATCTTGTCACCATTTGCCGAACTGATAAAAGCCTGCGATGTGAATGGGCTACTAATCATCCTTTTGTGACACAGGACGCTGAACATGCAATATCGCACCGAGAAATCCTGACCCGATTGAACGATACTATTTATTTATTTATGTAAGTGAAAGATCGATCTAGCCTCCATCGAGAAGTGCCCGAGCCGCATGACGTCAAGCATAAGCAGAGTGAGACACTCAAAATATCTTTGTATCAAACCCTCAAGAACCGTTAAACGTCCTGCACCCTCACATTCATCGCAATGGCTCAACCAAACAAATTTGATCGCGAAGTGATCTTGACCAACACTTCACTGCCGGAACTTTACAACAAGCTGGTTGAATTGGCCGAAGAGTTCTCTGTACTTGGTGAAATCCATACCGCCAAAGACTTGGTTTCACTGCTCCTCCAGGACACTACCTCGGAATGGCAACGTAAGCAACTCCATCATTTTGAGCCATTCTTTGCGGCTGCCGACGTATGGCCTGATGAAATCCCGGAGGAGGAAAGAAGTGAAGCAGTATCTGATGAGACAGCATCCAAGCACGCCCTCGACACTGACGATGTCGAAGAACAAGATGACAAAGGCAACTTCCAGGAGCAGATAAAGAAGGTCCACCAATATGGCGCGGACGGTTCAAGCTTGGCTGATGCCCTA
Organism: Fusarium succisae; assembly: GCA_013186925.1. Lineage (NCBI taxonomy): Eukaryota > Fungi > Ascomycota > Sordariomycetes > Hypocreales > Nectriaceae > Fusarium > Fusarium succisae. The sequence continues at coordinate 197,184 of JAAOAW010000085.1, read as the reverse complement.
TCAAGTGCCTTCAGGTTGGCCTCAAAGCAGACCTCCGACCTGGAAGAAATCCAGAACGATTCGAGAGTTCAAGAAGTCCTTGGACTCATCGCCCAAAACTTATACAAGCGAGGGATCATCTCGCGTCTTGCTGGACGCCATGATGTCAGTGGACTGCTAGCTACAGGTGCATTGGCCCGAAGAGTCCCTGTTGACAAGCTGAAGATGGAAGCCCTTGGCAAAGACGCCGTTGCGACATTCGCAGAGCGTTTTAGTAAAGGTCGAAAACCACTAGACATAGAGTCAAAACCCATGAAAGACGTACTCTTGGAGCTCGAACGCAACACGAAGCCCAAGTCCCTCGGATACTGGGAAGAGATGGAACAAGATCCTCCGGCAACACTCTTCAATCTGCCACCGGCTACAGATGAGCAGATATCATCACTCGAGAAGAAGCTGAAAGCGACACTGCCAGATGATTACAAAGAGTTTCTGAAGATCACCAATGGGTTTGGAGGTACATGGAATGGCTTTCACCTCGACCCTCCTCTCTATAGCGTCGACAACGTTCAATGGTCTGATCCTTTATTTGAAGTCCCTTTTGTTCAATTTCACGAAAGTATCAGTGGAGTACTTGCGCTGGATCTACCGAAGAGAGATGACTGGCCCAACTCCGGCCCAAACATTGAAATTGGTCGCGAGGATGTCCTCGGCATTCTGCTAATCACACCCGATTGTACCAAGGCGGTTTTGGAAGCATATGACACAGCATTCGAAGGGTCGGATACCTCGGAAGATGACAAGAAGCAGGAAATGAAGGTCATTGAAGCGCATTATGGGAGCTACGATAAGATGAAGAAGTTGGACTGGGCCACAATTGAGTTTCATGATTCGGAGGACATTCCATGCGGGACGTTTCGGCAGTTTCTTGAGAACAGATTGCGCAGAACAACGACTGTGGGGTACCCGAACGAAAATTCAAAGGAGGCTGGAAGTCTGGCTTATAGCTGCTTGGCTGATAATTCTTAAGCGAACAAGGAAGATATCAACATCCATGCCAGGCAACAGGGTTACAAAGATTTGTCACGTACACGTGTCAGTTACGGAGGCTCATAAGTAACAAAGTATCAATTCAATTCGTGAATGGTGTATTCAATCCTACGCTGCAAACAAAGTTCCGTCCGTCCCATGTTGATATATGCAATTTGGCTCCGAAAGATACCGCCGTCCGTTGTCCCAATTTTATCCGTGCCAGCGACTCCCTGAATCCATTTTTATCCCTAAGCAAAATCCGTGCCACCCACGTTTTCATTCGTTCATGATCCCGTTGCTTCCATAAACCGTAAATATCCAAATGTTGTAAGTAGGACTAGCTACTGCTTCTCGATTAGATGTAGCCAGCTACATAACAGCACATCCACCAGAGGGTGAAGGTGAACGGCTCCTCTTCCCTCGCTGAGAATGGCTCTTTGCCTGCTTGGGCCTTGACGATCGCTGATCAGTCTTGCCCGTGCGTGTAGAGTATTGATCATAGGGCTTGCTAGCGGTTGAGCGTTGGCCATATGCCTTGCTTGTATGACTCTGTGTTGTTGAGCGCTTATCATATGTCTTGGTTGGACGTTGAAGCCTGAGCCACCAGCAGACTTCTTCCTCGATACCGGACAATATGGCGGTGAGTCTTTGCTGCCATGGGGCGAATGTGAAAGATTTGCCAAGGCTGGGCTTCGATGTCTTGGCTTTTGACAGGGGATACAATAACTGACCCCGGATTTCGTCTCGGTAGAGCGGCAAGTTCTTTGCTGTGATAAGGTTAGATGGATTTGCTGATTGCAGGGGTTGGTCGAGCGAGATTGACTCACGGGCTGGGTCTGTGTACTTGGTCTGGCCCTTTGCCGAATTGAACAGGGCTGTCAACGTGTTTGCACCTCTGACAGCAGTATCGCACATTCTCTTCTTATCGCTCTTCAACTTGGTACGATCTTTGTGCTCTTTGGGCAACTTGATGTCTTCAATTGCATCGACGACATCAGCGAGGTAGTTGATGATGGATATCAACACCGCCCTCCCCAGCAAATCGCTATATCCACTGACACCATCTGAGCGTCGTGGAATGCGATGAGCATGCTGGGGAAAATGAATATGATCGCTTGTTCGGTCTTTCATTATGGCTATTAAAAAAAGAGGTAAGTAGATGAATAGATGAATAGATAGTAGATAGATTAATTAAGCATTATACTAGTAAGAATAAGGATAGAATGAGATGATTCAAATGAGAACCGTTTGGTGAACAGGCAGCCGCCCGCTTTTATAGCCAGATCGACGTTGTTTACGGAGGACCATCCGGGGGCCTTGTCAAGTTTCTCGATGTGGTGGTTTATACATGGAGAAGCCCAGAGCAAGGATGCCAATTAGAGAGAGGTCATTTCTCAACATTGTACGGTTACTAACGTAGTGGAGGTCTGAACACGTTCAACGGGGCTCATGCACCAAAACAGTGGTCTGCAGTCTTATGTAGCCAACAACGATGAACTGTTACGCGGCCAACATGCCATGAAGAACGGGTCCATGGACCAAACTAGACTTTTGCATGCCTTAGCATGTGGATTTTGGGTAAGAGGGCATGCGAGTTCGAGCTGATTTGGCCATGCATGCAACGTAAAGCGGCTGTATAGTTTGCCAGGGGGGTTTGGACGATTAGACTGAAGATGCTTGTCTATGATCAAGACGATCCCATTGCTTTTGGCCCAAGTCAAAAAAGCTTGACATCGGAACCCACTATACGCCTAATAGTGGAGATAACCCACTAGAGGGCCTCGATTTTGGGTCTCCATGTGCCGGGTTTAACGTTAGGTCAGTGCTGTGCGTGCTGCGCTGGCAGAGCGTTCCGGTCGAATCGGATCATGAATATTGCACAAATCGCCACAATTTGCATGACAATCGTTGTGCAGAAAAATTCTCATCAGAAATTCGCTGTTACACAAGTCACTAGCCACATGTTTTAAATGGATCAGGTGACCTATTCGTTGCTGTGAGTGAGTCAAGCTGCCAAGAATAGGACAGCAAGTCATCTCAAGTCGAAAATTTTAAGGGATCCAAGCTTTCCCAACACTTGTCAATTCGAATTTTGCTGGCTCTGACTCAGAATTTGCGTTTCAGAAAAACAGTTGTGCTGTCAATTTGTGCGCTGTGTGACTGTTACACTCGCTAAACCACTGCGGGCGCACTTATACCTGCCCTTCGGCCCTGACGGCAAGGAAGCGAAACGAAACAATTGTCTGCTCTGTTCTGTTTAAAATGGATTTCTGTGCATTTCTCTTGCATAGCATATGCATAGCACATCATCCATGTTATACATGAGTTGTGCAGATCTCTCATGTCATGTCCCCTGCATGAAACGGCGTACATAACTGATCGCCGACATCGTTTTTGCCTAAATACATAAACTTCAGCTTGCACGCTTCAGTACAGAGATCAACATTGGCAATGGCTAGAATTTCGGAGAGATTGCCGATGTCACTTCGTGGGGAAATAAAGCTACGCACTGTTCCGTCCGTTCTATTGCCAGACTGATCTGCCATTGAACAGAACTTAAGCTTATTGTAGAGTTTAGACTACTGAGTTCGTATATTATAGCAGGCTAAAAGAGTTCATCATCAATTATGGTAGCGTAGATTGTCTCCGATAAAGCTCCCCCGAAGCTTCAGTGATGTTATTTCCTTATATCCGCCATTTTCCCACTATGACTCCAGTCCACCTGAGTCGTCCAAAGATCAGCCAAAGACCGGACGAACAGTGAAGCTCGGTCCATTTACCCCGAAGTGAACCTGGATGCCGATTGATGGACTAACTAATACAGCATCATCGGCTGTCGATCTCAGCCGTAGCCATAATCCCAAGGCTAATTCAAATAGCCTGAATCAATTCACCAGTAATTACTCCGCATGTCATCGTGAGACATGCTGCGATATAAGACGATGGCCTCGCTTCAATCAGACGGAACGTCACAGACCATCACAGTCGCAGTCCTCTCACCATGTGGCTCTCGACTTTACTCTTCGCTTTGTTCACCTGCGTTATCGCAGAGGATGGTATTGATGGTTGGCTGAGATATGCTCGCTTGCCATCAAGCGTCTCCATTAATGCCAAGTCGCTTCCTCGCAAGATCCATGTCATTGGTGGTTCCGCAAAGAGTCCCCTCGGCAGTGCTGCCTCGGAACTCCAGAAGGGCTTCAGCGGTATTCTCAACATCGACCTGAAGACCGAGAACGACTCAAAGTCATGCGATTTCTCACAGTCAATTGTCGTTACCACTGAAGAGAACCTCAAGAAGGCATGCAAGGGCAAATTGTCTCATCCCAAGCTTGAGGCCGATGGCTACTGGCTCAGCACTTCTGGCAGCTCTGTCAAGATCATTGGCCAGAATGAGCGTGGTGCTTTGTATGGCGCTTTCGAGTACCTCTCAATGCTCGGCCAGGGCAACTTCGAGAAGGTCGAGCGCGCATCGAACCCGAGTGCGCCAATTCGATGGGCCAACCAGTGGGACAACCTCAACGCAAGCTCGACCCATGGCTCCATCGAAAGAGGCTACGGTGGTCCTTCCATCTTTTTCGACGGTGTCAAGAACGTGCGAAAGGATCTCTCGCGGGTTCCTCTCTTTGGACGTCTTCTCGCCTCCATCGGTATCAACGCCGTGGTCATCAACAACGTCAATGCCGATGTTAGATTATTTAACTCTGAGAACCGCAAGGGCCTTATCGAGATTGCCGACCTGCTTCGTCCCTGGGGTGTTCAGGTCGGTCTCTCTCTCAACTTTGCGTCACCCCAACTGCTCGGAGGCCTGGATACCTTTGATCCTCTTGACGAGAAAGTGATTAAGTGGTGGCATGACCTGACCGATGGTCTTTATGATGGTATCCCTGATATGGCTGGCTATTTGGTCAAGGCAAACTCAGAGGGCCAGCCCGGACCTATCACGTATAACCGCACTTTGGCCGATGGTGCCAACATGTTTGCCAAAGCCCTGGAGCCCCACGGCGGTATCGTTATGTTCAGAGCTTTTGTTTATGACAAGCTTGACTGGACTGACTGGAAGGCTGACCGTGCCAACGCTGCTGTAGAGTTCTTCAAGGAGCTGGACGGAAAGTTTGACGACAACGTGGTCGTTCAGATCAAATACGGCCCTATTGACTTCCAAATCAGGGAGCCAGTTAGTCCTTTGTTCTCACACCTTAGAAAGACCAATAGTGCTATTGAACTGCAAATCAGTCAAGAGTACTTAGGGCAGCAATGTCACCTTGTCTATCTGCCTCCATTATGGAAGACGATCCTGGACTTTGACATGCGAATCGACGGCAAAAAGTCCCAGGTTCGCGATATCGTGTCAGGAAAGGTCTTCAAGCGACGCCTCGGAGGATATGCTGGTGTCACAAATGTTGGTTTAGACAAGACGTGGCTTGGAAGTCATCTGTCGATGTCAAACCTATATGCATTTGGACGTCTCGCTTGGGACCCTACTGCGGATTCAAAAGAAATTCTCGAAGACTGGACGCGTCTGACATTCGGACTCGACAACAAGGTCCGAAAGGCAATTACTGATATGTCTATGGCTTCTTGGCCAGCCTATGAGAACTATTCCGGTAACCTGGGCATTCAGACCTTGACCGATATTCTCTATGCCCATTACGGACCCAACCCCGCTTCGCAGGACAACAACGGCTGGGGACAATGGACCAGGGCAACTCGCGATCATATTGGCATGGACCGTACAGTCAAGAATGGAACTGGAAATGCAGGCCAGTATCCCTCTGAAGTTGCCAAGAGGTTTGAGAGCACCGAAACCACCCCCGATGACCTCATGCTCTGGTTCCATCACGTCCCATACACTTTCAAGCTCCACTCTGGCAAGACGGTGATTCAGCACTTCTATGATGCTCACTACAAGGGTGCAGCTACAGCGCAGACTTTCCATAAGACCTGGGCGTCGCTGAAGGGTAAGATCGACGATGACAGACTTGACCACGATCTCTTCAGACTGAAGTACCAGGCTGGACACTCGATCGTTTGGAGAGACGCCATCAACGAGTTCTACCGCAACTTGTCTGGCATTCCTGACAAGAAGAACCGTGTTCGCAACCATCCTTACAGAATCGAGGCTGAGAAGATGGAACTCGATGGCTATAAACCTGTTAATGTCACCCCTACTGAGACTGCTTCCAAGTACGTTGCTATTTACACAAACAGTACTGGAACAGCCAGCACCATACTCAAGTCCCCTAAAGGCACATACAATCTTGCTGTCAACTACTATGATATCGTTGGTGGCAAGTCTACTTGGTCTGTATACCTCAACAAACGACTGATCGGCAAGTGGGTTGGAGACAATGAAGAGCGGCTGGGACACTGGCCTAGTGAGTTCCTCGATGGTCACTCTGCCACTCGTATCACCTTTGAAGGTGTCAAGATCCAACCAGGTGACAAGCTCGTGATCATTGGAAAGGCTGATGGCAAGGAAACAGCTGCGCTGGATTATGTTTCTGTTTTGCCTCAGGGCATTGTTGACTAGTTGGTCAATCTTTCTTGTACTTTTTATCGCATTTATTATTTAGCATTCATCATTCGAAAAGAAGAAGAAAGAGGTATTGCTCCAATGTTCAAATGTCAGTTTACATGTCTCTCGTAACTAGCTACAATTCAGACAAAACATTCTAGGTCCTTGACAAATAATCTGATCCAACTTCAACTTTTCACTTTGTTAAGACGGGTCATGTACAATTTACATGAATGAGGGGTTGGCGTTGTCGAGGAGCTGCTCGAAGTAAGCCTGGAACCAGGTTCCAGCCTCAGGAGCGGGCCTGAAGATGAGATGTTAGCACGGGATACAGCGAAGAAATCGGATGGAGTAACTTACTTGAGAGCATCATCGAGACCACAGTGGTAGTCGTAGCGAGCAGCAGAGGTATCAGAGGTACCATCAGACTCACCACCAGGCTTGACCCAGACGAAAGCATCGGCGAGAGCATCACCAGTGTTGGTGGAAGGTCGAAGACCGAAACCAGTACCCTTGGCGTTGCACCAATCGCCCTGAGCCTTCTGGCCAGTAGGTTGCTTACCAGATCGGCCCTGGTCAACGATGAACTTGACGTTGGACCAACCCTCCTGAGCGAGAAGAGGAGCGAAGGCGTTGATGTATCGCTGCTCGTCGTAGTTGGGGTTACTCTCGGTGTAGTCGGGCTTGGTGGTGAGCTTCCAGCCGTTGTAGTTGGCGACGTTGGTGACGAGACCGCGAACGCGAGAAGGCTTGCCAGCGTCCTTGTAGATCTGGGCGAAGAGCTTAGCAGCAGGGCCGATGTTGGCAGGCCAGCCGAGCCAGCCACCGTGACCGGCATCGAGGTACATGGAGACGTTGGGGAGGTTGAGTTCCTTAATGGCGTAGACGGTGAGCTCCTTGTAAGCAGTCTCGGCCTTGGCGCACTTGTCAACGTTTATATTGGTGACCAGGTTAGCAAGGGAGTCAGGCTCTGTATTTGGGTTAGTTAAGATAGTTAAACGTCAAGAATCAACTTCCACTTACCAATAACAAGGATGACCTTAGTGTCAGAGTAGTTCTGGAGGATGCCCTTGATCTTGGCGATGTAGGCCTTGTACTTGTTGGCACCGTCATTGTCGAGGGAGTACTCTCCGTTGGAGGCAGCAGCAGCGCAGTCACGGTTAGGAAGATCGTAGACAACGAACTGACCGGCATAGTTGCCACCAGCCTTGTTGGCCTTACGGATATCAGCAAGGGTATCCTCCATGAGAGAAATGTGGTCGTAGGTGTCCCTGAACCTTGTCAATACAAGAATCAATACTGGATTTAAGCTTGACTTACATCCACTGAAATGAGGGAACATCAGCAACCTTGGCAGCAGCGGTAGCCCTAGCACCGCTCAGCTTAGGAATAGCCAAGTTTGAAACCTCAGAACGGTAGTAGCTGTTGGCCCAGAGATCAACGCCGGAGTAAGGGTTGCCACTGGCCGCAGGAGGAGCAGAGGTGACAGAGCCTCCAGCAGTAGTAGAGCTTCCACCAGTGGCGGTAGTCTTGGTAGCAGTGGTGGAGCTGGGTCCAGCAGCAGTCGAAGAAGGCTCAGCAGTACCGGGCTGGCACTGAGAGTAGTAGTCATTGAGCTTGACACACTTGTTTCCGCTGGTGCAGCAAGGAGTGCCGCTCCAGTTCTGACCGCCGCACTGAGACCTGTCTCATTGTAAGTAGATGTTGTCACTGAGGCTCGTATACATACCAAACTCCGTTGCTGCAAGACTGGCGCTCTTCAACAGGAGCAGCAAGAGCTGTAGCCGCAAAGGCGGCGAGGATAAGCTTGTAGGCCATAGCTGTCGAAGCTGAAGATTGACTGATGATACTTGACTGTTGAGTGTGGATGAGTAGAGAAGAACCTTGAATTGAGGTCCGTGATAGACGTTATATACGTTTTGAAGTCATGTAGTTGCATCGTTGAAGTCTAAGCGTCCCGGAACGACGGGATCTCAAACGTTAGTGCAAGGCAACCGTCGCCATCGGCAAAGAGATCCGGACAAGAACCCACCGTCAGATAATTCCCGGATGAGATCCAAAAACATCCGAAGAGCCTTTGACGATGTGGAAACTTTCGGAGCGTCTTTATCGAGGCCGACCCCTCACTCATCGCGTTTATTCAGCCATTATTGAATTATCATCGCCACAAACGACTATTCCGGAACAGACAGCCGGTACGGTCATGTGTCCAAAAGACCCTAAACTGGATATTAGAATGATGTAACACTGAAACTGCTCATCTCGGAGGGGTTCCTCCTTGCAGTTCCTATTTGGGAAGTCCGGAGGTTTGACGCTTATATATCGAGCCATGATCCACGGAAACGTCGTCCTGTGATCCGAAAAAGTTTACGGGATGGAGATGTTGCTCAAAACTGCTCAGAGAATTACATAATTCATCATTGGGGTCCGGCTAGGATGGGTAATGGCTGGGTCATTGAACCATAGTTTTCGGGGATGTCGGCTTGGGACTAACGCACAGAAGACAAGGATATCCTCAAAGGCTCACAAACTCAAATCGCAACCAATGGCAAGCTCAGCCTTGTTGATGTTGAGTTTAGCCGCATCGTACTGGTAATTTACCCCTCGTTTCAACTATACTACTCTTCACACGATTCCTGGGCAACTTTGCCGTAACCCCTTCGAGCTAGTCCTTCTTCAAACTCCTCCTCGTCTCAAAGGCCCTACAATGGATTGTAAAAGAAACGTGGCAGCTTCATGGAAGAAGTTGTCGGCTCTCATCTAACTACCTCTCAGTACAAATGTCTTTGGCTTGCTTCTACCCTAACCAGAAAGCCTTCTCAGTCACCCAAGTTGGTGTCTTGTTATGTGCCAACAAACTCTTTTTTTCGGCTTCCTTCAACGCTTTCATGTATCAGGAGAGCTGCAAATCGTCAGTCGTAAATGACCAACACCTCTCTTGAAACCTCCGCTTTGACCACTCGCATGACAGTGTTATACTGCTGGTGCTAATCAATAAAATTCGTCTTGCTCCAAGGAACAAAACGTCTACACATGTTTGTGAGCTGAAACGTTTTATAGACTCTAAAATAAGAGCTTGAACTGAAGAAAGAGTCTAGCTGGGCAAGCGGAAGGTAGTTTGAACTTCTTATGAGCGCCTATTACTCGAAGGATCAAACTGGTCTGGATCCTACTCACAACCTTTCATAAACTCGAACAGCTGGTCATATAATCCTTCAGAAGTTTACGGAATCCATAAGTACTTACTAAGCTGCACGATAGCGTAGCAGCAGACGTGAGACCGAGCAACGGAGAACGCCGTTCACACTAACCCAAACTGTAGCCATCTTACTCTTGCATGCCAGTACCTCAGCTATTGCTTATGCTCGCACGCAGAAATAAATGAGATTCCATGTTCCGAGACGTGAGGTTATACGCCAAAGAATATTAGCCGCACAGTAGTCAAAGATTCGGCACATCAACAGTCCGAGCAGCAGGACGCCTCTTGAGATGGACCAACTATTCACGCGCGGTGACATTGTGGCGGGCGGCGCCAGCCTATGAGATAGTGCTGTGGCGTTGAGATTACACTGATCAGTAACGTATCTTCTCATGCTTATACGAGTGGCTTGCATTACCTCCCAAATGTTGAATGACTCTGTAGTGTGAATGCTTTTATATGAACTTCCCCGCCTTTCTCAGCATCAGAATCTCTTCCAAGCTTTCTTGAAATCACGAAGAGACATTCTTATTGTCCTTAAACTTCATATAAAATGCCCACCCAAACAGGTATCATTATCGAAGGAGCTAACCAGCCTCACAAAGTCGTTGACAACATCCCCCGTCCGTCTCCAGAAGGCAGGCAGGTGCTTGTGAGATGCCTCGCCGTAGGCCTTAATCCCATGTATGATACTTGATACTCAGCCCAGTCAGAGCCCTTTACTAATGGCGGCGATAAAGTGAAGCTCTCCAACATCGCACTGGGATGATGGTAAACGAGTGGCCAGCGATCCTAGGCAGTGATGGCGCCGGTGTTGTCACTGAAGTTGGACCCGATGTTGGCAGACTGAAGGTCGGCGACTACGTCTACAGTTGTGCGCCAGTCGGTCAGAATCAATTCACGCCATTTCAAGACGCTTATCTGGCCCGGGAAGATTTGCTGTTCAAAAGGGGCAACAACATCTCTCTTGAGGATAGCTGTACCATTGGAGCTTGTCTTCTGGTAATTTGATCTTGCAGACCAATAATCGCGAACGTGAAGCTGACAGCTCAACAGACGCCAAGCATATGTCTCCTTGGTGGAGCAGGGCTCGAGCTTCCTGGCGACGGCAACAGAGCCCAGGAAAAAGATGAATGGATCGTCGTTCTGGGTGGCAGTGGAAACGTTGGGCAATTTGCGATACAGGTAACAATCCGAGCCGTACAAAACTTCTATTTCTAACACTCTCAGCTGGGCAAAGTCTGCGGATACAAGGTTCTGGCGTCTTGCTCTCCGTCCAAACAATCTGTGAGTCCTTTTAACTAAGTGAGTATATCGCAGTGCTAACTCTGGCCAGATAGCCGTCCGAAACGGAGCTTCAGCGACTTTTGACAGTCGTGAGACGATTGACGCGCAAGTCGCGGAAATCAAGAAGATCACTGGCGGAAACTTTGGCAAAATGATGGACGCGAGCACTTATGGTTACAAGGTCATGGTGAAAGCACTCGAAACCGCCTCCAATGCGAAAGAGAAATACCTTACGTCGGTTGACTCTTGGTAAGTTCTCTGAACTCATTGTGAAGATCTAAAACACCACTCACGTATCACTAGGTCCCCATTCTCAACACCATCTTCTATTAATGAGTACAGAGCAGATCTTGGCCATCTCTGCCGCCCAAACGAGCGAGATGGGACGCAGATTACATCCAATATCGCCAACTGGATTCCGTTGCTCGAGAAGTATATCGCTGCTGGGACTCTGAAGCCACTTGAGCATCATGTTGTTGACGGGATCGGATGGGAGAAGGTTATCCAGGGCATTCAAGATATGGAAAGTGGAAAAATCGGGAAGAAAATTGTTGTGAGAACCCAGGAAGAATGAAGAGGTCTTGCCACTTTTTCCATTTTGTATTTTCGCGATCGTCGATCTGCGCTGTTTGGAACAGATACGGAATGGTTTGCTGCACAAGAAGCCAATCACGAGATGCTGTGTGGCGCGTAGAATGCGACACAGCCCATCCCAGGCCAGTGCGGCTGAGTCTGCTGAGACACCAGGCGCTTCACAAGGCTCTCCCTTGTGTTCTGCCTCAAACATCCTGCCTTGTTCAACGGGAACATCCTTCAGATTTCTATGTGATATGTATCATTTCAACCGTAGCATTTGCGGCGCCGACATATCGAAACCACCATGGAAGCTATCGGCGCGGGTGCCAGCACGCTGGCCTTTGTCCTCTTAGCCCTCAAGTCAGCCAAGATCATCAATGAGTCACTCTCGTCAATCAAAGATGCCCCTAGGGTAGTCTCCGAATTGTCCAAAGACCTAGAGTCGCTGCAATCCGTTCTCGGGAGGATATCTGGCAGCTCACTGCAACACGCGCCGACAAGCACGATTGAGTCATTAAATGATATTCTGCAAGCATGCACAACAGAGCTGTCGAGCATTGAACGTCGGCTCAAAATTCTCTGCCAGCTCTGGCAGTAGTCGTTCCAGTCGCGTGTACAAAGGCGTTCTCGCGTACGTCAAGAAAGAAGATCTCGAGAATGCGCGAAGCCGGATTCGAGATAAGTCAACGCAAATAAACCTTTACCTCAGCCTTCTTCAAGCACAGTCACTTTTGCAAGTGTCATCGAGGATAGATACTCATGCCACGGCGACGGCAAGTATCCTGGAGCAGATACTTGGAGAGGTATCAAAACTTCACACAAGACTTGATCAAGATGCTACATCCAGTGAGGTCGAGCAACTTCCAGCAACCGCAGATGATGACGCTATAGACAGCGTAATGGCTGGTCGACTTGGTGCCATGGCACTTTGTTCCGAGCTTGAGTCTAGCATCTCCCGCTTTTCTACCCTCATAGACCATGACGGCCTGACCTTGGATGCCGATGATGCTGAGCAAATCATTGACGACTTACGGAAATTTGTTGTTATTGCCAGGGAGAGGTCGATCGAGAAGTCTGTACTCAAGAGCAACTGCAATAGCTACAGTGCGGTCACAGAAGACAATACGAAGGCGTTCGGTAGAGATCTGAAGCTAATAGAGGGACTGATTCTTTCCGCCCCCATCATTGCAATCAACCAGTCTGGTAACTATATCATCCATGGTTCCTGTGGACAATAGCTGACGCCACATACTAGTCTCTGGTTCTCGAAAACTTCGTTCTCACCTACCACACGGTACGGTCATCAAGCAAAAGCGAATAAGGGAAGAGATCGATGTTGACCACGGTTACCTCACGATCTCAACCAACAAGAGAAGACGAATATGTACCGCAAGCTCCTCTGACCCATCTGGAGGTGTCAAAACTTTTCGCGATGTTGTTGCTAATATCGTGTTCCGGCCGTCGAATTCCCCCTGGATGTTTTCAGTCTCGCTTTCACAGGGTCAACTTTTCGATCGAAGCATTCAGAGTATCCCGCGAATATCTGTTTGTCGCATAGTCCCAAATGACTCGCCCGTCTTTACTTTGGTGAAACAGGGCTCCCTCAAGGAGTTCATAGCAATGCTGCAGGAGGGGAAAGCAAGCTTACGTGACCACGACGAGCAGGGCATGCCGCTGCTACATGTAAGAGCCGACTATGGGTACCTAGAGCTTTTGCTAACCTGTATGAAGTATGCAGCTACGGCGAGTGTGGAGATGTGCAAATTCTTGATCGAGTCTGGAGCAGATGTGGATGAGATGGGCGAACATACGGGTACTGCCCTCTCGCGTATAGCAGGACTGGACCGGCATGATACAACACTAGTACTACTGGAAAACATGGCTGATCCCACGTTGTCATACCCGGGTTGGGATAACCCATTGTCTACGGCCTGTAACCTTGATCTTGTGAGTATCCGAACGATAGCAAGTATGTGTACTGACACAATCTAGCCATCAGCAGAGCTCTTCCTCAAGCATGGAAGTCACTTCACAATGCATGACCTAGAGAGCTTCGACCTGAATGGAAGGACAAGACTTCACCAGGTTTGTATGGCAGAGACCAGGGACTCGAAGAAAGCAGTCTCTATGCTGGTGGCGGCTGGAGCCAACCTTAATGCCCGCATAGCAAAGTCATGGTCTCCAGATGACCACCAAACGCTAGGATTCACGTGCCTGCATAGTCTTGTTTATAAAGCTCATCGAAGCAGGGATCGAGACGAGCTGGAAGCGATAGTCTTCCTGATCCAACAAGGCGCAGATGTCCTCGCGGTTGACCATCATCAGCATAGCGTTTCAATGCGTGCATATTTACCCAACGATGGCGATAACCAGTATTCGTCCAAGGGTTCATACAGAGGTGATCTTTGGGATGCTGCTCTGACAATATGCGGCTATGATATCAACCCACATCGAGATGCATATCCCCGAGTGCCCAGGTATAACAGAAACTACATAAGGAAGGACTTCGAGAGATTATGGGAGGGGTATGAAGCCCTCTGTCCGTATTGGTCAGATGAGCGATATCCGGAAACAGGCGGCGATGACGACTACTGGAAACAACCTGTGAGACGCTGTGAGCATATCGCATGTTCAGATTGTGAAGAGCTTCCGGCACAAACTGATGAGCATGACGTGGAGCCAATAATAGACGCTCATATCCCAGGCTACGCCCAAGCTATATATCGCGAATGGTACATGGCTCGCAGTCCGGAGTCCAACCCTAGGCCTTATATAGACCACATTTCGAGCCATTATGACGATTATAACTATTATGACGATGGTCACTATGATGAGGATGGAGAAGAGAGCAGTCCACCCATTGAGACCTTTGAGGAAGAAAGCAGGGAATCGAGTGTAGATGTGGGATCTGATGGCGGTGTTCGGTTTTACGATGAGATGGACAATCCTTCGCCACCGAGCAGTGAAGATGGGGTAGCAGCTTATGAGAGATTGGTTGGTCCATATCAAGATGAAGAGAGGGAGATTGACGACTACCCTAGTTTTGTAGATAGATGGCTGGAGCACTATATTCGAGCGGCTGAAGAATATCAAGGAGAGGATGAGGAGATGGTGGACTGAATAAATGGATTACTGTTTTTGGCCAAGCCTTGCTTGATACTCAGCGGTGACCGACAAAAAGAAACAACAAAGTAGACGATGTGAGATGTCCGCTAAGCTCCATCCCCCGAGTTTCGATAAAAGATCTCAAAACCTGAAGTCGTTCTTTCATCAATAATTAATAATACGCGGATCGAATTGTAACAAAACACATCACAAAAGCGGCGTTTGCGGCACCGCTTTTGCCGATAATTGCTGACAGCTCTTAACAGTCTGATCGAGGAGTGGCTGCTTACTGGCCCCAACTTGCTTACCATACCATCGAAATCCGAATACCCGAGCCGCGCGTGAGACAGCCGTGCCATGCAATGCCGCGGAGCCAAGCATCGGGCTTCCGCTGTATAAGCTACCCATCATCTACCGAAACGCGCGGGTAGAAGTCGGGATTTGTAAGAAAGCAGAATAGCCCATGTGCCTTGCGGGCGTAGGAAATTATCAATCTTGCAAGATGAGCTGGAGTCCCTCTGAGATTAATCAAGTATAAATAGGCTGTACTGGATAAAGTTTGACGGATATCCTTTCACTCAACACATAGATCTCCTCCATTGAAAGCAATCAGCTATCTCATTAAACCACAATTTTAAAAATCGCAAAAGCAACATGACTGCCGTCAAGAACATCGCTCTCATCACAACAAGCACTCGCAAGAGTCGAGTTGGCCCCCAGATCACCAGCGTCGTCAACGACATCCTCACTGGCGACGCAGACGCCAGCAAGAACACCAAGATCTCCATAGTTGACGTGGCAGACTTCAACCTCCCCGTTTTCGATGAAGAGATTATGCCCGCTATGGTGCCCGACAAGGGAAACTTTAAGAATGCCCACTCCATCGCGTGGAGTAATGAGATCAAGAAATACGATGGCTACATCTTTGTCATTCCCGAGTACAACTTTGGCCTTGCCGGCGGCACCAAGAACGCTGTCGATTACCTTTACAACGAATGGATTGGCAAGGGTGTTCTGATCATCAGCTATGGTATCTTTGGAGGTACTTCTGCAAGTGAATCACTTGATAAGACTTTGAAGGGCATGAAACTCAACGTTGTTGATACTCGACCTGCTCTTGGATTTCATGGTGGTGTTGGTGATGATCTCTGGCTTGCTGGTGCCGGAAAGCTGGGCGATGACACCAAGAAGGATATCATTGCTGAGACGCCTACTATTCTCAAGGCTTTTGGCGAATTGAAGGATCTGATGGACAAGCAGGTGCCCAAGGACAGCCAAAAATGATGCATAGATCATGAGCGTTGGTCATTGTTTCCTATGTATAGAGTCAGTATATAAATTCAGGGATATTCTGTACTTGCCATTAGAAGCGTTTCATAAGTACTGTTTCACGTTGATATGAATGATAGCTGATTGTATTGGACCTTTGGCCTCATATCTCGCGATGTAAAAAGGGATGTTGAGATTTGATTGGATACATGATAATCCTAACCCATTGTTGAAAAGGCCGCAAAAAATATTACGCTTTACTCCCAGAAACATGCCAAGATATGATTTTCCAATGATCAGAGGCTAGGCTCATGCCACCAGCCTTCATAATTGTGTCAGTCGACGTGACCTCAGTGCGCTGAAGATTGGTGGCTGTCCTGATGTCAAATGGGCAGAAACCTTTCAGGGACGTGGGTATGTGGCGTCAAGTGCGGAGGTCTAGACGGTTCTCTGCGCAGATAAGCTCGGGGTCTAGAAAGCTGCCGATAGATCATTGACCTGGAGATGCATTTGCTAGATTAGGGTTCAAGTACGCGTCGCCTACATGAACCCGGGGACATGATCAGCCTTACATGTGGATGCATGAGGTTGACGTGATTATTACCGAATGTCATGACGGGAACAATGGTAGATGGCGCTCTAGACCAGAATGTGTCTTGAAGGGTCTCAGATTGAACTTAGCAGATCACACCAGTTTCCCGTGCCCTGTTTCCGGGAGGAATGCAAATGCGAACTATCGCTGTCGCTTAGGCATGTGTGACTATTACATGTGCAGATCTCCCTTCTCTTCCGGGGACCGACCCCGTCCAACGTTCATGTTGCATCATCTGTTCCCGAGTGGTAATGCTAGCGACTAGGACTTCAACATCAAGGCGCGGTCCACATCTCATCATTTGGTGCTGTACGAGACTCGGCAATCTTCAAGATGCCAATAGATCCAAGCGGCCCAACAGTCGTCGTAGGTTACCTCGCCTCGTACGACGACACGCGACATTGCTGAATAATTTGCAGGCTACTGAATGGGCCCTCATTTCTGTCGCGACCGTGGTAATTCTAGCACGGTTGTATCTCAGACTCATTCTGCAACGACGAAGTCTACTCGCAAGCGATGTGCTCATGTGCGCTGCATGGGCTTCGGCCGTCGCTTTAGCAAGCTTTGATATCTACTTCTTACGTATAGGTATCTTCAAGCCTGGCACTACGTTCGATCTGGCTGGATTTGAAGGAACTGCGCAAGAGGCCGAGAACTTCTATAAGGTATGTGCCCTAAACATCATCAAGGCACATCACCAGCTAAGATATTTGACAAGCTCTACTATTTTTCGACCTACCCCTTCTACACCACTTTTTACTTGTCCAAGGCAGCTCTGCTGGCAGTGTACTTACAGATCTTCCCTAGCTTTATGGTAAAGCGGCGTCGATTCCTCTGGGCTGTCATCGTTTATGTTGCGATAGGTTTCATTATTACAATACTGTTACTCAGTCTTTCTTGTTTACCAGTATGGAGAAACTGGTGGGTTTATGTGATAGTAGCCTCTGCTTTGAGGTTTATACTAATATCTCTTGAAGGACCTTATCGGACCAAAGATGCACCGTGGAGAGCATCAAAATCAACTTTGAGATCTCCTGGGTCCTGAACATCAGTGCAGATATCCTCAGTACGCCGTGACCCCGCAAAGTCTTAGTGATGTTCTAATCAATAATGATATATAGTTTTCATTCTACCCTGGCTCGTCATCCCCGAGCTAACACTAAGGAGAAGATTGAGATATAGTCTATACGCAACGTTTTTTCTTGGTCTCATCAATATTATCTTCTGTGTAGTCCGTTTTGCTCAGATCCAACAATATGGTGGGGATTTGGTAATTACAATCAGTCTTGTCGGTAAGTATTAATGGAACCTCCTCCCAGTGAAAGAGGAGTACTGATGGGGCGATCTGTCTCGTGAGCAGAATTATGGAGTTTCATCGATGCTTGTATTGGCTTGATTATCGCATGCCTTCCATCATTACGACCGTTCTTCAACTGGCGAGAAAAGATCCAATACTATGGCCAGAGCAGCGGGCAAGACAGCAAAGGCCATTCAAGCCATAATTCGCGGAGGCCGATGATATCGTCAGAGCCAGAAATGTTGAGTCAGCCATCTAACGTTCACTTGAGTGAAGATATGCAACGAAGATTCTCAGGAGTATAAAAATGAATGGCAAGAGGGAATCTTGGTCTTAAGAAGAGAGTGCTGTATTGCTTATTATGATATACCCTTCTGTTCAATTGGCTTTATATTATACCAAGGTTTTGGAGTCGCTCAAACGACTCAGAAATTGAATTTTGTTGGTGCCTACGGGAACTAGTATATGCTTCACTAGGCTGCTAAGGTCGCATATCACTCCACGGTGGCCAATATAGATTTAAGTATGCAAAAAGCCGTGCAAGCCGGCTACCGTTATATGTTCAGTTAGGTGCTAAGCTATGTACATTGAAGTAAAGACCGGTCCTGAGTGAAGTCCAGTCACAAGTCCGGACTCGTAAATACGTAATCCCATCTCTGGAACTTCTGAAGATACAGGGAATGACTATCTTCTGGAGACTGCCATATCATGGTCCCAGAGTTTCCAGTCATAATGCCTCTTTACTGGGAGACAGTCATGCTGGCAGAGCCAGAGCTGTAGTAGCCCTCAACAGCAAGGATCTGATAGTTGTGGGTACCAAGGTTGAGGCCGACGTTCTTCCAGGCCTGGAAGTGAGCACCGGTGTTGACGGATCCGCTGGAACGCTTGTTGCGTCTAACAGACCAGAACTGCTGAAAGGTCTTGTTACCCTCAATGGAGGGGGCGTTGACACGGGTGCTGACGTAGATGTCGTAGACAGATCCGTCAACAGTGACCTCACCCTTCTTGGTGCCGCCGGAAGAGGGGTTGTAGGTGCCGAAGTTCTCAACGATGTAGTACTCGATGAGAGGGTTCTGGGTCCATCCGTAAACAGCGAGGTAGCTGTTGCCGTTGATGTTGTAAGTACCAGAGTACTTGATGGTGCTGGATATGAAGTTAGCATGAGGCTCCTCGAAGCAGTGCAGGTGGGTCCTACCGAGCAGCACCGGGCATCCAGCCCTTTCCACCGACGTGGTTACCGTTTCCACTCCACTGCATGCTGAACTGACCACCGTTGCCGTTGGTGTAGGTGACAGAGTTGGGTGTATCAGTCCAGAAAGAGAAGTAGTAGCCACCGCTTGTGCCAGTAGTGGGTTGAGTGCGCTTGTCGAGGACGTTTGTCGGAGGGTCACGCTCGACAACGCTCATGCCGTCAACGGGCTGAGCGGAGGGGAGGGCCATGACGCCAGTGACAGCCGACACGGCGGCGAGGAGAGAGGTGAAGGAAACCATTTTGATGATGTGGGCTTGAAGACCGTTGGAGACTGAAGCTGTTGGTTGATGGGATGAAGATACTGATTGATGAGGAGTCTGGGCGTATTTATATTGCCAAGTGGTAGCACCTAGACGATCCTTAATTGCCTTACATCATTCGAGTCTGGCCAAAGTTCGCGAGCTTGTGGGGAAAAGGAGTTGCCTAACATGGATGTGAAAGTGTCCGAGATCGATCTAAGTCTGAATGAAGTGAATACCCAATTTTGCCGGCCAGATAACCACTGGGAAAGTAAGGATCAATGGAAATGCTTGTTTGACCAGTTGACAGCAGTCACCCCAATATGATTAGTGGGTCGTTGATATCCCGGAAACTGAACCAGGCCAGTAGTCATCTCCGTACTATGAAACATGCTAACCGTAGGGGTCTGGTTTATCCGGCCTTTGTGCAATTTCGGAGGAACAATGCCCGGACCGTCCGATTTAGGACAAGACATGACCTCGAATGGGGAAAGCAAAAGTCGGCATTCGTAACATCGAGCCACATGGCATCGATGCAAGTCTTGCCATAGAGCCACCTCGAACGGGGCGGAGGTTGCATTGACTGCCGAAGACCCCAGACACGGCCGCGAGCTAGGAGCTGGGCCGAGAACTAACGTCTTTGATTAGGAAGGGGAGGATGAGGATCGGTCATTCAGCCTAAAAACCAAGGTTGTGTTTCAGGAGATCAGCGTGAGGGTGCATGGTGTATAGCTGAGGTCTATTAAGATGTAAAACAACGAACCCAGTCTAGAACTTGCTCATGACTCAAGGATAACACGAGAAAGCACACTTGTTTAGCGATCCTTTGCCCTGGTAATTGGTGCATTTATTCGGGAATGATCCGTGCTCATTGCACACACGGTTAAAACCGAACGATCATGGTGTCTTTGACAGAACAGATGCGACACTGGCTCAGGTACGTACGTAGGCATTGGATAGCGGTCTGACATACAACTTGGCCTCGGCTAAATTTGAGAAGGATCCAAAGTAACGAGAGGTTCCGCCAAGCCGCGTTTTAGTGGCGATGTAACTCCAACACTCTAAATCCAAGGCACATATCAATGCATTATGAGCTTGCGGGGAACGCCAAAATGATCGAATCAGGGTATCACATCGTAGTCTCTCCAAGACATCGGACCTCTGCGCTGTCATGGAGTCTTGGAGGACCCATTCAGGCAAAATGCCAATGCCGAACTTTCATCCAGCCAAGACTGTTCCTGCGCCGTGATTAACCGCCAAGATGAGCCTCCAGCTCGGCACAATGTTGCTGTCATAGATCTTCACGACAGCCTTGACAAGCACATACGACCAAAGCTCGTAGAAAATACGGGATCCCGTCCGCTCTCCCATAGTCAAGCTGCGAAGCGCTGGATTAGTAGTTGGGTCGGTGACGACCAGCGAATCCCCGGTGTTGTATGTTATTTTTGCCCCATAGACAAGTGGAGGAACTTGTCGGACCGGCTATTTTTTTGTTCTGCCATGATACTCGTGGGTTGCTTCGTATAACCGTGGTTGGGATGTAAAAGCCCTAGCTGTGAGCCGCATTATCCAGAAGCCTGGGTAAATCGACATTATGCAGACTTCGCAATCGCCAAAACTCTGCATATGATCATCTTACCAATCTTGCCTTATTTGTCGCGAATATCATATCAGGCTGTTGTAAAAAGTGAAGATGCAGGCCGAACTGAAACTATATTATCCAGAATATTATAAAACGTATGTTGTTCGCGTTCGTTCCGAATGTCCCAAGTAGGAATCACTTCATGGCTTCCGAGCAATGGTCTATTCAAATTGAGCAGTCTGTGCTCTGCCCGTTAAAGCTTCCTACATTGGTTGAGGTTCTTTCTGAATCGATGGCATGCCATTATCCTGTGCGGGAAGAGACAATTTCAAGATGAACGACGAGCTTGGGCAGGGAGCGAGTGGTAAGAGCATTGTGAGTGAGACATCATCAGCTTGACGGCATTGTTTTGAGTGAGAGGTTGATGCACCCTAGAAATTTCATGAAGTAGTAATAAATCAACCAGGACTCTTGTATCGGTTCAAGTTAGGCTGTCTCCTTAATTCCTTAGACATTAGAACGCCTTTAATGAAACGAGCCCAATGTAAAACCATGCGTTTCACTACGTAACCCGGCGATGATGAAGCCGCTATTGTCTTATAAAGTTGGGTTGAAAGAAAAAAAGGTTGACGCAATCAAAGCCATATTGCTGGAAATTTCATACTCGATCACATTAGAGTATCAAAAACTACCAAATTCTCTCCAAGAATAAAGAAATAACTGTAGCTCTGACTTTGTGGAGTATCGGGTAAGCATCGTTTAGCCTCGTTTAGCCACCGAATAGAGTTTGCTGGGGTTGGGTGGATATTGTTTTCGATTGCCCACTAACTAAGCCCCTACAGAAACGGGCCTCCGAGTGCTATGGCGCTATCTACAGTACCAGGCCATCAGCAATATCAAACACGAACAAAAATTAACTGGCGAAATTTCTGTTTCCTCAACTGATTGATCTGAGAGTTGATTATGACATATTAAGAGAGACCCAATTATCGTTGGAGCATTTATATCTAAGGTTAAAAAATTCATTTGCCGTACATTACTAACATTTGCTAAACCCTGGGGTAAGGAATCCGCGGTTAGAACTCGACGACAGTTTGAGGCAACACGTCTGACTGGGAGGACTGAATTGGAAGAGCTTATGAGAAGATGGAAACAGATTGTAGAACAATGGTATTCTATTTAGGGATGATAACCTTATCGCGAAGGATCTGCCCCAAAGATAGTTTGAACACACTCCCATCGATTGGGTGCACTCTTGACCGTGAACGGTTATTTCCCAGCCGAAGATCAAGGATGTTCACGTAACGTGATGTTGAACACAATGAAGAACTTGAATGTTAGACTAAAGAGTTCATCGCACGCGTTGAACACCTACTGAATCCAGATGAACATGCGATCAGTGCAGGGAAGTGCGAGCAAACAGAAAAACAGGTCGCTTTCATTATGAGCCTGAAAAAACCATATTCTTATCTAACTTCCCTTCGTGCCTGCTGTTCAGCTTTCACTTACCAACTCTGAAAGGCGTCGAGAGTTTAATTTCTTGTCCTTAAATACGCCTGCCTTCCCCTACTGTCAAAAGTGTATCAAGTTTATCCTCCCATCATCACCCCGTCGCATACCGCACGCCTCAACATATTTCCTAAACAAAACATTCCATCATGGACGACTTCCCCTCCTGCGCGTCAGAGCTACGTAAGCAAAAGCTGGCTGGAAAGCAAACACAGGACCCATCGCTGGCCATGGATACTCCTTCTCGAATTCGATCAGCAACCGCAAAGCCCAAAAGCTATGCTGCCGCACTCAGGGCACCACGACCGCCACCTGGACCGACATCGCTCACAATGGGAGCGTTGAACCGCCTCGAGTTCAAACATATCGAAAAAGAGGTGCGAGCGGCAAACTCTTGGGCCGGTGAAGACCCCGCCGTTCGAATCAAGGAATGGGTTTTCCGGATTAGAGCTATTGGGAATGGAAAGGAATTGATTCACCCAGAGAACCAATCCCCGTCAAAATAATGGGATTGGTTCAGGACTTGGCCTTGGTCGAGGGACTTTAATAAAGTATATCGCATATTCACCCTGGCATAGGTTTCGCATTCGACATTTGGTATGAGATGCAGAAGGAAATGAAGAAACTGGTAAAGGGACATTGTCGGGAGCATTTTAACGACGAAATTCAATTTTATTATTCACTATAACGACGGATTATTGCTCAGGCTGTGAATGCCTCCTTTCCGACTCGATATATGACGGCAATGAAGTGGAACATCTCGCGCTGCTTTCAGGAAGCCCAATATCCTCAGCGTCGGGCTGCACATCCCCGCTCTGCTCCTCCAATGTAAGCTGTACAGGCAGTACCAGCTTCAGTGTTGTTGACGCAACATTAATAGTAAGATGTAGTTGATATGTCCTGGCAATCAGGCATGAATAAAAAGTGGGCAAAAACATTTTCTTATCGCTCGCAAAATTTGTGATGGGTATTTCGATGTGGCTGCTGAATGATTCCGCAGTCTCTGTGACAAAACTGTCTGTTTGTTTCGGTGAATTCTTCTCCCAGCTCAAGCTGACCTCTGCTTTCTTGATGAGAGTCTCGGAGCCGTTGTAGCAGTCTCTCGCATTGACGATGTGAGGGAGCTGTTGCATGGGCTCATCTTGTGACCATGTCTCTGATTCAATCTTTGCAGAAACACTGCAAGTTTGCGGTAAAGTAGTCTTTGGGTCGCTCAGCTTCAGTCTGAGAGACGTGGTAATAGCGGTAGGATGGAAGCTCTTTCCGCTGGAATGAAGAACGATCGCGTTTGGTTGATCAGTGTATAATGTGATCTCGCCGGAAGAGCGAGAAAAGACATTGGATTTGAGTTGCTTCGATGACCCGAACTTGAAGGTTCGGTTCGCTGTCGGGATCTTTAAGGGCGGATGTTCAACATGGCCTGGCAAGAACTGAACAGTCTCTTTGGCTTCCATCTTGGCATACTCTGGGTTTGCCGAGTCCCAAACCTGTGCAATAACACCGTAGTCAACGCGCACGCCTCTTGGGATCATGGCATCACTCTCCCAGCCCGTGACACTGGGTGGGAGATGCGAGTGCAGCTGTCGCGTTTCTTGCCATATGACGTTATGCGAACATGCCTCTGTACCGAGGCCATTGGGTAGTACAAAGTAAAATGGAACCGTGTAAGTCTCATTTGCTTGCAGGGTCTTGTTCGCTGGCAATGCCGCTTCCTCAATTGGCATTTCCAGATCAAGTAATCGATGCCATGTCTCAAATGATAAGTTGGCATTGGGTCGCTCGACACTCGAGTCACAAACAAATTTTATTGAGATCTTGGTGAAAGGAATTTGCTTCTTAGGCTTGATGTTGACAGTGCCCATGACTATGGAGCCAGGGCGATAGCGCTTAGATGCATAATGATCATGGATATTAATGGTCAAGCCATTTTTCTTAGGGGGCAAAATAGAATTGAGGCTCTGTAGGGCTGACGGGTTGAATGGGCTAAGCACCGGGCGTGTCTGAAGAGGGACGCCGGATCTTTGCGTGTAAGGAGGCTCCATATTGATGATACTGGTGGGAATTGATCCGACATCTTGGCGATATTTGGCCTTATTGTTATACAATTTCTGCCTGACTAGGCATCTGCACTTTTCTCGACGAGTCGAGTCAATTGATCAAGGCAAGTGACTCACGAATTCTGCGTAATACATGTCATCGGCTTAATCTGACCCGACTGTTACGCCTGGAAATAATATGCGCGTCGGGGCAGACCGCGTAATTGAGTCACTGGGTGTCGCAAGCACAGTCATCAGCTACATTATTGATCCGTCAGCCAATCAAAAGCCTAGTAAAATCGATAAAAATTCACGGTTAAGGGATTTCTTATGCACCTTTTTAGTGCAGCACGGCACGTATGATCCGAATTGAGGTAGTGCTCCGTCCGGGCTGATTAATACTTAACGACGACGCTAAACACCAGAGATGAATTTGACGTGATTGGAGGGAAAAGGCATCGTGAAGGGACTGTTAGCGTAAATGACAGAATCCTCCACGACAACAGAATTCATAAGTGCTCACGCAATCCTCTTGAATTACAAAGCCAATGCCTGATGGTTTGGGAAACCGTGTTCAACATCACTTACGAATCTCAGGCTGGACTTATTGCACCATCGATATCACCATGTACGGACGACTGCCTGCAGGTAATGTAAGCCTATGATGCGGAGGAATACAGGGAACTATAGTCACAATTGGTCTAGGTTGATAGTTCTGGCAGAGCCGAAAATGCAACTGGCTGTTATACGGGAGCCTCTATCTTGAAATTTGGTGGCTCTATGCCACTAGAGGGATAATATTGGAGCCTGGCCATGACGATATCCATAACTCTTCAGGCAGTATCTCTTCACTTCAACTATCGCGCGTTGTACGCAGCCATACGCAAGAAATAAGCTAGAGGAAAACCACGCAGACGTCATGACAGCTTCCAGCATACGGTAATGCCTGTCCTAATCCGAACCGAGTCGACGACAACGATGCGGGCTGGCAAGCTAAGATCCCTTGCATATATACTGTAACCAGACTGAATCAAGCACATACGACCATACCTATCAGAGAACTCGGGATCCCGTCCGCTCTCCCATAGATAAGCTGATAAGGGGCGGATTAGTAGTTGGGTCGGTGACGACCAGCGAATCCCCGCTGTTGTATGTTTTTGCCGATCTTGATAAGAGATCATCGTGGTCCTTTTTAGTGGTTAAACTGTAGTAATGTGAAAGACCACGCCATAGTCATGAAGGCTTAGGCCCTGATATAACGTCTTCGGATGTTGGACTTACCTTTTAATCTTAATGGCTATTATTAAAGTTCTGAAGCACACTTCCATGCGCAGTCTATATTACTTATGACAACTCGTTTAGTCCCTGTATTATCCAACGTAGGCTTGAGAGTAGCCTGCCTAAAGAGCTGATAACCGACAGACTTATAGAAGAGGCCTCGGGATTACTGGTCGTGGTAAACAAAGAGCCCGGGTGAGCCAGAACAGCTCTAAGCAGCGTATGTAATAACTACAACGCTCACATTTCTTCCACCAAAGTAGGTTCGGCAAGCAGGACATCGACTGTCGAGCTGGGCAGTTATTTGAAGTTTCGATACCATGTAAAGTACGTATACGGCTAGTAATTGCAGAATATTGTAGATTTCCGTTGATCCAAAGCGCGCGACGCAAGAACCAGGTCTTAACTATCAATCTCCGCGCTTTGAATACTTTAGGTTGTTACCCCCCTGCCAAAATCTGTAGGCTGTGTAGTGGTTAACAGTAAAGTGTATTTACAGTGGGTGTTAGCGCAGGCGATCACCGAGGCTAAAACGTCTTCGTACCAGAGCAGGGACTCGAAATCTTATCCCGCAGCTGTTTCGCAGGGAGAAGACAAAAGCCATTCAACACAAAACTTTAAAAAGCCTTCAATACAGCCTTAGTAGAAAGAGGAGGCAGAACGCTAGACTGAGCGTTGAGGCATGAAGTCTGGCTGACCCTGGTCGTTCCAGTGAAGACGTCCAATTGCCGATGTTACTGGCGAAGCGCTTGGGACTTGGCAGCGCTCTCTGAATGGCCATATTCTACAGGACTGTATCAGCCACCGGCGGCTATGTAACGGGGCGGACTTTGTTCCGTGGCGATCTTCAAACCTCGATAATGCCTCTTCTAAAGTGAATCAGCCTTGGAATCACAAAACATTGTAGGTGTCCTCATTTGAGTGCTGCGATTCATGCTGTTTACGAGTATCCATAGCCAATTCGGTATTGCACACATATATCGTCAACATGTACAAGTCACACGTCCTCAAAACACCAACATCAATACGTCTCTTGGATATAATCGAGTCTCGAGACGATGTTATTCGCTGCTCTATGCGGGTAGTCGACCTGAGCGACGAGAGCCTCGAGTTTACCGCTGTCTCATACACCTGGGGCAACCCAACTACAGTTCACGAAGATCCCATGCCCGATATCGATGGTCTTGAATTCCAAGAGCATGCCGATAAACTTCCCTTCACCTATTACAGTCCAGAACTGGGACCCGATGGCGACAAACTGGTAATGGTTGATCGGGCCAAGCTTCTGTACTACGATATGCATCGCTATGTCCCCCGTGAAGAGGTACTCTGGCAAAAGCGCACGCATCATGAAATAGAAATCGACGGGAGTCGGGTCCCAATCGAGGAAAACCTCTTGTCGTTTTTCCAATCAGTATTGAAACTTAGAGCTGCAATTGCTCCAAGCCCAGGAGAGCCGGAGAGCCCGACTTCCCGTTCAATCAACCTGCCCATCTGGGCTGATGCACTATGTATCAACCAGGCAGACCTAGACGAACGAGCTGCCCAAGTCAAGCTCATGGGGCGCCTATACAAGTCAGCCAGTATAGTACTTGCCTGGGTCGGCCAATATGACAGGCTTGCAGAACTAGCGATACAGGCAATGGGGAGAATTCTTGATTTCGACGCAACTCGCCTTCATGCACAAGACTCCACATACCAAGAACAAGAAGAAGTCACCATGTCCTCAGTCCCAGGGATGACAGTGGTGCATTGGTTCGCCCTCTTTTCCCTCTTCCAAAGACTCTGGTTCCGCAGAGCTTGGGTCGTTCAGGAGGCTGTTTTTGCTCGGGATATTTTGATGGTTTGCGGCGCGACGCTGCAAAGTATGGACTTCATCTTGGCGGTTGCTGCATTTCTGGAACAGACAGGAATCGATATTGAGTTATGCCAGTTTGGACATAACTTTCTCACCAATCGAGCCGTGTCAGACCAGGCCCAACACTGGGAGAAACTATCGTTGCTCTCTGGACAGCCAGCGAGGGCGGCCAATGAGTTGAAGGTTACGCCGCGCGATGCTCTTTCTTTTATTCTGGGATATCATCATACTCGCTCACGTCTTGGGCTCTGCAACGCTGGCCTGCCCATGGTCACCCTGCTTTCAGATGAAGAGGGGCAAGACGGGGACACCAGGGACAAATCACGCCGATGGGCCCTAGAACTTCCCCAAGTTACCCACCTCATCGATCACGATATAGTGGAATCTTTCGACGAGGAGCTTGGTATGACTGGTTTCAGATTTGAACGTCGAAAGCTACAATTACTTTCCGTCCTCTCCGACTTTCGGGAGCTTGAGGCTACAGATCCTCGAGACAAGATCTTCGCTTTTCTGAACCTTGCCGAGGACGGTCTTGGACTACAGCCAGACTACAGTGCCGACGTCAAAAAGGTCTTCATCCAAGCAACAAAGACCATGATTGACAAACGCATTGGCTCGCACCTTGCAGTTCTATCCCACGTGCAAGATCTTGCAGACACAAGGATCCAAGGCCTTCCAAGCTGGGTGCCAGACTTTAGTGCCAGGCTGGGACGGGTTCCGTTTGACCAAGGTGGGCATGATGATCGTTTCTGCGCTGGCACTCACCAGGATATTGATTATGACGACTGGGTAATCCATATTGATCCCGATGATAAGCTAAGTGTCAAGGGTATCAAGGTGGATACTGTGTCTATGTCCACAGAGCTTAATCAAGATCCAGTTATCCAGGCTCTACAACTGGCATTGCATAGTCCAGCCGAATATCCTGTTCAAGCCAGAGCTTGGCGTGTCGAGAGCACTGCAAATCATAGCTCAAGACGATACATCCGCCCATCACAAGCGGTGACCCGGGTTGAAGCCCTATGGCGTACTCTGATCATTGATAAACTGACCGAGGAGGAAAACGACTTCGGCAGTTTGGACTCAAGAGTGAACATAGGGACGGGCTTCAGCAACTGGATTTTGACGGATATCCTAGAAGCTCGCGATTTGCTTGCTGAGTCGTCAGGGCGTTGCTCGGAATCGTGGACTTGGGAACTGATTCAAAAGTCGTTCACTACTCGCTTGGCTCTCTGGTCAGCCATGTATGACGTACGGCAGATGTCCGGTGAATTACAGGCGCCGGATATCGAAGTAGCTATAGCGGATTTTAGGGAAAAGGTTGAAAAGGAAGTAGGACAGCCAGACGATGATGGAGAGGATGGAGAGGATGAAGAGGAATCATCTAAAGAGGGAGGAAGTGGCAGAAAATCTCATGTTAGAGGCAACAATTCGTGGGAAACGGGCTTTGTTCCCTCAGCACGGCTCATCCGAGAAAGCTTTCCAGCTCCCGTAGTGGAAGAAGACGAACAAGACAAGGACCCGCTGGGGGGCAAGTATAAGCGACCTTCGATGCAAAGACTAACTCCACTGGGACGGAGAAAGTTACGCAACTTCGAGAAGCACATGCGGAATGCTACTCAAGGTCGTAAACTTTTCATGACGGAGTCAGGACTGCTTGGCCTGGGACCCAGGACTCTCGGCCAGACTAGCAACAAGGATGAAGTATGGATCTTGATGGGGGCTCGAGTGCCCTTTATTCTACATCACATCGAAGGTTCCAAGTATCGCGTTGTTGGAGAGGCATATGTTCATGGAGTGATGTATGGGGAAGGATATGATCGCTATACTGGCTGGGACGAGTTCGGGCGTACTGGTGTGGATATGATACAGTTAGTCTAGGGACAGGGATATCACAGAGCAAGATTATCTGGAGGTTGCAAGGTATTATCAGGGATAAGACATGTTATGTTATGAACTATTATAAGTAGGTCTATGAATCGAATGTTATGATCGTCTTGACAACTCATGCTTCTTGGGCAATAATGTCAACAGCTGTGTAGCCAGCAGGACTACCGCTGGAGATGAACAAGTAATCACCAACGCCTGCCTGGGTCTGGTAGTAAAATCGATTGTTCTCGCCGCTGAAACTTTCAGTGGTGCAGCCTAAAAGGTTGCCGTCATCGTCAGTGGGGCATTGGCCTTTCGGGGCTGTACAAGACAGCTTGCCGCTGTTGATCTGGCAGGTCATATACTCGTAGGGTGTGTTGAGTCCGGTATTGCCATTCTGGCAAAAGGCAATGTTGGCAGGGTCATCGGGCGAGTTGGCAGAGCCGTAATAAGCGCACAAAAGAATTCCAGTATCTTTATCTCGCAGTCGGCCTGTGTCGGGGTTGAGGATTATGGTTCTGGTACGGCTATTTCCGACTTGAGGGTTGAATAGCAGGATGCTACCATCTTGGTCGATGCCTTTGAGGGGCGCGCCTTGTATAGTGCCGCCGCCGCCGACAATGGTGAATGTCGGAGTGGCTACGGCGGTGGTGGTCGCGCTCTCAGCCTCGACTGCCGTAGTGGTAGATTCCTCAGCAGTTGTTGTCTCAGAGTCAGCCGTCGTGGTGGCAAGTTCGGCCGCGGTTGTTGTCTCGACCTTAGGTGTTGTAGCAGTGTCTGGCGCGGTTGTGATAGTTGTGCCAGTCTCGATGGATGCTTCAGATAATGAAACAGTGGATGATTCCTCGGCGGTTGTAAAAGCGACAGAGGTTGAGATTACATGCTCCGAAGCTATATAAAACTCCAAGATTAGCCATTTTCCAGTTTTGGATTCAGCATTGCTTTCTTTGTCGACGTACTGGAGGACCTGGGCTTGCAAGGACTGGCTAGCGCAGAGTCTGCGACAAGAAGGCCAATGGCCAACAGTACGATCTTAGATCGCATCCTGAGCACGATGAGAATTCGCAAACGAGTGACTGAGTCGAGCAACGAATAAGAAAACAAAAAGCGAAAGAAATGTAGAAAAGATCCAATGAAGGGCCATTGTACTGTAGGTACGTTGTATTGTTACGTGGTCTTGATGACGACCATCTCATCTCCCCCAAATCAATAGTTTGCTCTAGCGCGCCGCAAGATCAAGAGGAACTTTGTGCTCAACAACAATTGGCTGCCACGAGACATCGTCCCGTCTAGTGCCAGGCACCTCTCGGGAACAGGCCTAGCTTGGTCCTAACGAAAAGGCTTGTGGCGCACTGCGTCTGGGTCGGCAATCTTCAAACGATGGAGCTTTACTCTAACGGTTGGCGATCTAATATTTCCAGATCACTATTAAACATTACCAGATAGTGCGAGGAGATATCGGCAATGCAAGTTCTCTACTATAGCGCCTAAAACCCCACCACTATATCATCAAACTCATAGCTCCTCCTCTTGGCCCTCCCCAATTGGCCAGTCGGGCTGATGCACCATCGCCATGACTAGTCCAGGTTTATCGGAAGTGATGCCGAGATGGGTCTCAAGGCCCATACGCCAAGTAGCTGGATAGAATTTGCGATTCTGGAACATGAACATGGATCCGATGAGATGGAACTTGTTAGGATGCGGTCCGTCATCCGTCGAAACTTCATGACGAACAACGTCATACCAATTATGATCTACCAGCCTTTGGATGACAGCTGCATCGTCATGAGGTCTAAGAACATCTGGGCTCGCGAGCTTCTCTAGATTTTCGAGCCAAGCTTCCCGCGTAAGGTTCTTACCCAGTTCTATACCATGACCCATGCCATCACGGCAAGGCTTGTATATGTAGTTGTTCCTGAAGTTTGGGTCGGATTTTGAATCTCGCAACAAATTTTGAAGTCCTTCTGAACCCGGGTTGATGGTTTGGATGATCCCATCAGCAACGATTTCGGCCTCTTCGGCGGTCAAAACACCACGTGAAATCATCCTCGGAAGCTCTTCGGGTATGATGCCAAGGAGTCGCTTGTCATGCACGATGAATACAGTTCGAAGATCATTGAGAGGAGTCAAGGACAGTTGGCGAGCCACCGCTGGTTCCAGGCCGGCATACTCTTCCTGCAGCATCTCAACAAACCACTGTTCCAAGAGCCTGTTCGTCGCCTTATCCCAAAGAGCAAATCCAGTTGGAGAAGTGTCATCAGGGCGAACTTCCAGGTCTTGGGGACGCACTGCCTCGACTGGCGGCCTTCCGCGCGCAACATTGACAGCTGAGAGGATCTTGGAGTCAGCGCCAGGCCATTTATCCCTAATAGAGTAAAGCGGCTTGTCCGGGTTGAATAGTGCCATCAAGTTGTCATAAGAGGCCTAAATTTTAACAGTGTCAGCTTCAGATTAGGGCGTAGAAGATAGTCATAGCACTCACATCCATACTATTCACAGGCTCAAGTCCTCCTTTACTCGCACCAAGTTCCCGAAGGCCATTCTCACCGAGAGCAATTCCCATGACGGCATTTAGAGGCAGTCTTCCGTTGATTTCGCATACATACGGTGACTCGTCTCGCAAACCATCTGGACTGCGACCAAATAGCAAGTCACTTCGCCAGCAACCAGCATGTTCGGCGTAGTCTGCAACGTAACCACTAGATGCCACCCATCTTAGAAGCTCCTCTTCCGATGGATCCAATGGCATACGCTCCGGAAAGCGTGCCTTCTCGTCTGTGAACCATCGATCCACGATATCAATGAAAACACGGCCGAGAAGAACATGAAGCTGCTCAAGTCGTGAGAACAGAGGATTTGACACCGCAACAGCATGTGGTGAGATGCGCTCCATGATCCCAAACGATAATTCACCACCTTTGGCATCCGCGTAAAGATGCTTGCGAAAAGTCTCAAGCTCTTTGGCGCGGCGATTCAGGTTGCTGCAATATGCAGGGACCAACCTCTGCTCTTCGGCACTTCGGGAGACCGAGATTTGCATGAGTCCCGGGCTTAGCAACCATGGCAGGCATTTTGTCTCACGATTGGATACTCTTCGTAGGAGTCACAGCGTATGGTTGGGAGAAATCTGGGGCGTTTAAATGGCGTCTACGACGCTTATAACTCATACAGACCCCTGCCAATCTTGATATGACAAGAAAAGGCGCGTGCGACACCACCTACCTATTCTAGCCTTATTCTGTCTCCGCGATAAGCAGCGTATTACGCCGGGACATGCTATTCTTCGAAGGATGACTGTAGTCAGAATTTAGAGCGTAAGCGATTACGCTGCCCCGAACTCCTTCGGATTTGTGAAGGAACCCGATTTGATACGCCCGTGGCACCAAATAGTGAGCCTGACTTCTTGGAATAGTTTAATGGAGTCATATTCCTAGCTTTGAGGAAGAGAACGATAGTTCCAGTTGCCGCTCGATCCTTCACATCTCATTGTCTTACACAAGCCCCAAGATCTGCTCAGTGTAAGCCCTAAAACCTCACGCCAGGTGCAGATCACTCCTACAGACAATTTCCATGGTTGCTTACCCTTTTCCTTCATCATGTGATCGGTTACGATGAAGCGGTCGTTAGTTGAGCAGTAGATAAGGAGCTCAAAACAAAGACCCTCACTAAGACATTGCCTTGTGCCATCTTGATGTCTTCCACATTCACTTTGGAATATTACATACTCTGTCAGGTAAGTCTCGGCAGTTTCTAACCAAAAAAAATTGACTTACACGGGGTATATTGGCGAGGTTAACTTGGACACAACGTCAAGTGCTGAAGTCGATGCATTCGCTCACCACCACGCCTCGTAAAAATGCATATGTCCGCCTCATAAAACATTCAATCCTGTGCGATGCCGCAGCTTCGCCCGCTGATCCAGATACGAAGTGATGATGCCGGACAGAATCGCATATACGTGAGGGGACTCCGAGCATCTGGCGTGGTGAAATATCCCACCAATCGGACTTTGCATTCCGTGACATACGACATCCGGTTAATGTAATTGGAGTGGAGGTATTTTGCAGCGAGCGAATTAATATATAAATTGAAAATAGCCTACTCTGATCATGGAAGATTGGATAATCTTGTTTTGTATAACGATTGTCACTCCTGTTCCTTGAGATGAAGCTCTTCGATCAATGTCTTCTGGCAGCTGGCGTGTCTGAAGCTCTTGCTAGTCCAGTTGCTTCGATGGCCGCCCAAACTACGAAGAATCTTATTGTTTTGTAGGTTATACTGACTGGTAAAATGATTTCAGACTAATAAATGGCAGTGGGGATTCATATTCAACCGTGGGGTTCTGGCCTGGAGGACAACTGCCATCAGCTTCCAACCCCATCGGAAACCCCGGACTACCAGGGCAGACGACTTCTGCTGGTCTCAACTGGGTCGGCCATGTCACGTCAACTCTCAACACATCATTGATCCTCACATACGACTTTGCTTATAGCGGAGCGACTGTCGACAAGAAGATTGTCAACTCATGGGCACAGTACTCGATGTCGGAGCAGGTGGACCTCTATGAGCAATATGTGGCGCCCAAGATTACAAAAGCTGACACTCTCGTCGCATTCTGGATTGGTATCAACGACGTGGGTGAGGCTTTTTGGAGCAAGAAGAGTGCTCTTGTTACAGAATGCGTAAACAGATATTTTGAGCTCCTGCAGGTTCTTGTCAACGATGGCTACAGCAAGTTCGTCTTGCTGAGTATTCCTGGTAAGCCTCGAGCATCTGAAAAGCAAAATGATGTTGTCTGACTCTTTATGAAGCATACGCAGATCAGTTCCCCAAAATGATAGGTCAGCCGGAAGTTGATCTGGCTCGCCTAAGATCCGACATCATTTCCTACAACAACGTAGTCAAAGCCAAGGCAGCTAGCTTCACATCCTCTCATCCAAATGTAAAAATTCAGATCTTCGATACGAAGCCGTCATTTGACCAGGTTGTCAATAATTATGCGGCATACGGAGCCAAAGATGCTACTTGCTTCGGCGCAAGTAACTGTCTTTGGGCAGATGACTACCATGCCAGCGGCGCCATCCACAAGCTATTAGCCCAAAACTTGGTGAAGGCAGTTAAAGGACTTTTTTTGTTTTAGAATAGCATAATAATGTGGTCTTTGTAAAGTGTACGGGATTATGTATTTGAATCTCGCTCTCTTGTCTCTAATATACATGTATTTTCGCACGAGGGATATTCTGAAGTTCATTCGATTGATCGTTTATTTGCAATACTCATGTTAGCGATGTCCATTTCTGTCTCGGGTGCTGCCAGCATCATCTTTCTCAGTACGCTGACGGTGTGAGAATCTTAGGATTGTTGTCTGGAAGATGAGACAAACATAGCTGCGGGGGATTCTCCTTGAACTGTTTCTCTAGTTCTGTGTAGAACTCCCCAATCAGCACCTCATTGTTGGCTGTAACTCTCACCACAGGTATCGCGTCCAAAGGGAATAGCCAGAATCCAAACGCTGGCGTCGCGTCCTGTGTGAGTATCTTCTCATCGCCCTCAGCGTCCTCCTCGCTTTCTAATTCTAAAATCCGATCCCGAATACGTTTCCTTTCCTCCATCTCATTCTCAGCAAATGCGACTGCATCCTATCTATGGTATATTGCCTGAACTTGCTTTGTAGAAGCGTCATCTTCAGATGATAGATCCCACAGCTCATGGCTCACATCATGCGGCCAGCACGAATTCTCTTCAACAATGATTTCTGAATCGCAATCTGGGTAGCTCATCATGATCTGGTAGAGAACTGTAGGGTCGTTATTAATTTCCCATTCTTCAAGATGTTGGAACCAATCCTTCGCAACGCCTCGTACCGTCATTATTTCGATGCGATCTACACCATCAAGAAAGTCGCCCACGGCCCTAGGGTCCTGCTTCATGGTTTGAAATGCAGGAACATGTGGTTTCACGGGGACAAAAGGGTTGCTGGGATTGTCAATGTCGGGTCTTTGGCGAGCTTCGCGGTATTGGCAGGTTTCAGAATCATACACGCCATGACATACGAAGATGAATCTCCTCAACCGCTGGCTGGCTGCTTTGATTTTTTCCAAGTCACAGTCTGTCTTAAATGAGCTGCTTTGATCATAATATTTGCAACAGCTCCCATAGGTCTGCAGAGCCAGGTTGACAATGCCGACGTGAAGGGGATCAAGACTCCAGATATGATGTGAGAGTTCTGGAAATTGGCCCACTCAAAAATATGTATAATGTCGAGCTCTGGGTTAAAGTCAAGGATCCCATCGTAGGTGCTGGTCATATGGACATATGTGCATGGGATATGAACTCGGTAGAATTTCTTGGCGGAGGCACGGGATTCGCGGTTGGTACTAAAGAGCTTGCTGATGGCGACGCGCTCTCTAACTTCGACACGGTCTTTCGCGCTATAGATTTTGAGGATTCTTTCGTGGGTAAGGGATTGTATCCAGATCCTTTGGCGAAGTTCAGGAGGAAGCTTGTTGAATTGCGGGAAGCTGGAGGTGCTTAGCATTGCTGGGTTAGGAATTTGGGCCTCATCCTCGGAACTGGACGAGAGTGCACCCTCTATGCCTGTTCTCAACGGAGTGGTCATCTTGCTTTGGCTGTTAAGGCGGGCTCCCACGAGTGGTTGGAGCTGGGTATGGGAGGCATGCGGGTGCTTAAATGCTACTGATGACGACCTGAAAAGCAAAAGTTGGGTTTTGTGGCTTCAAAGACCCACTATAAGGTTTGTAAAGTGAGGGCCAGAGATGAACGCGTTTGCTTAAACTTCAAGGTTGGAAGATAATGGACTGACGCGTCGAGGACTGTCAATGATCATTCGATGTTTAAATTGTTCTATCTCCATAAATAAATGTGAAACCCATTGCAAGACCCCTCTTCTATAAGCTCAAACTTCCAAATAATTCTTTGTATGGCACTATTCCCCCATCTATTAATGGCTGACAAAAGCACTTGTCTTAACCCACTGTTCCATCGTCTTAGCACCAGGGTTCAGCTGTCGAACCTTGGCCAAGTCAGCACCATAACCTTCATCTCTGAACCAATTAACCATGATTCCGAGCTCGGCAACGCCATGCTTCAAAGCCTTTCCGAGAAGACCGAATGTCGTTCCAGCAGGTCCGCCAGTGGCGTGCTCAAAAGCTTCGCTGAGTTGCGCGAATGTGAGCTCATCGCCAGCTAAGCTGATAGCTTGCTTGCCCCAGGCTTGTGGGTCGGTGAAAGCTTCAGCAGCGAAGAAGCCGATATCTTCTGTTGCCGTCCACTGAAGAGGCTTGTTCTTGAGAGTATCGCGAATCATGGTGAGGAAGATTTTTGTGGCGAAACCGGGTTCTAGGTTTTCCATGAATGCCGTTGGGCGCAGGATGGTCCAGTTCATTGGGCTCTTTCCGTTGGCAGTGGAGTTGCGAAGGTAATGCTCGATCTCGTGCTTGGTCTTGAAGTGAGGGACAACAGTGGCGTCCTTCCAAGACTTCTCGTCACCGCCCCGATCAACGCTGGAGTAGACAAAGTGCTTGATACCAGCCTTGATAGATTCGTCGATGAGACCCTTTCCTTGTCGGACTTCGCCCTCGAGGGTAACGCCCTTGCCCATGGACAATTGGACTGAGTAGACGCCCCAGAGAGGCACAGTTCCGGCAGCTTGCTTAGCGGCAGTGAAGAGAGCGGGGATTGAGTCGAGGTCGCCCTCAATCAGCCTGATGTTTGTAGATTTGGAGGCTAGCTTCTTTGCGGAAGGTGATTCCTTATTGCGCGTGGCAGCGAGGAGAAGAAAGTCTGCGTTCTTTGCGATAAGAGCATTGATGACAGAGCTGCCCTGCTTGCCAGTGGCGCCAGTGATGAGAAGAGCACGAGACATTATTGTGATTTTGGAGTGGTGAAAATATTAAAGTAAGCTGTTTTTTTAAGTGAGGTTGAGTAGTTGTTGGTGGAGGCTGGTGATTGATGAAAGTGTTTACTGCTTGTTGTGCTGTTGTATTGCTGTTGATGGTGATGAGATTGACTGAAGCAGGCCATGATGGGCCTCTATATGTATTCAATTCTTTACACTAGTCGAATCCGATCTCGAAACAAGATCGCAAACTTGAACCGACTCCATCGACGATTTCTAACTTGCTTGCTAAGAGTGGACTATGTCGGATTTCCATGTCTCGAAGAGCGAAGAGGATGGAAAAGACAGTGGACATTTCGGAGATGCGACAGATGCCGATTGAGACTAAGCTAAGGCGCTTTCGGGTTAGTAGCCTCGTAAAGCTGGCCAATCACTCAGTATCGCATAATCTACGGGTGTTTATCACAAAGCACATATAATCTCCACGATATTGCTGCAAGTGAAGAAGTACTGCCAGTTAGCGTATTTGACTACCCCGCTTTAGGAGAACGACCAAACCCACCAATCGAACGCCGAGCGAGCGAAGCGCCCCGCCCGGTCAATGCCAAGACACCGAAGGGCCAATAATGGACAAAATGGAAATCCGGATCTTTTCGCTGCCGCATAAGCAACCTACCCTATGAGGTTGGTGATGCTGTATGTCAGCAACTAGACAGTTTGTCGTGAATCCTTCAGATTGTAGAGTAATTGCACCATAGGCAGAGCCAAATTAATTCATTTTATCTAGCATCTCCTTTAGATAAAAATGAGCTATATAATAAACCAATGGTCCGACTATCATGAACTTATCACCTCAATCACATCATACTTCACTATCGAGCTTCCAGTCACCATCATAACTATATTTCCACACTTATCCAAAACACAATCTACTATAATAACACTCTATAAATCTCCAGATTAGTCCTATCATCTAAATTATGCCTCATCTCGCCGCCCAAGTCCCCGCTGCTAAGGCCCCTCTCGTGGTCCGGGAGATCGAAACTCCCCAGCCTGGACCCAATGAACTCCTCGTCAAGAACGACATCATCGCCATCCAGCCAATCGACGCTAAGATCGCCAAGGTCGCTATGCTTCCCCTTCCATACCCAACTGTTCTCGGCAGTTCCTTCGCCGGCACTGTCGAAAAGGTCGGCTCCGATGTTAAAGACTTCAAGGTCGGTGACAAGGTCGTTGGCATGAAGACCGCTGGAGCTAGTGATAGCAAGTATAGCGCTTTCCAAGAATATTCTATCTCATCGGAAGTCACCACTACAAAGGTTGACGATGACGAGACCATGGATCTTGCTGTTCGCCTTGTTGGTAACCTTCCTACCATTCCTGCCATCTTCAACTATTCCCTCAAGCTGGAGCGACCTGTCCCTGGTCAGGAACCCAAGCCTCAGGGAAAGCGCATCTTGATCTACGGTGGAACCTCCAGTATCGGGAGCATGACTGTGCAATATCTTACTCAAGCTGGATACGAAGTCATCACTACTACCTCTCCTAAGCACAAGGACTTTGTGTCCAAGCTTGGTGCTTCTAAGATCATTGACCACTCTCAAGAACCCGAGGCCCTTACCAAGGACCTCATCGCCGCTGGCCCCTACGATATCGTTCTCGACACAATCTCCACTGGAGCTACAGTCAAGCTTCTTGCCGATGTTGTCGCAGCTCAGGGTGGCGACTCAGTCTACGCTCTCCAGCCACCATTTGGTCCCGAGACTCTCCCCACTGGTGTCACACGCAAGTTCGAGGGCTGGTCTCTGCTACTCGGCAAGGAGGAAAATGCAGAGCTGCTGAAGTGGATCTTTGGCACATATTTCCCCAAGGCTCTTGCTACCAAGAGTCTTATTTCTGTGCCTGCTAGAAAGGTTCCTGGGGGGCTTGGTGGAATCAATGACGCTTTGGGTCTTCTATTCCCCACAAGTGTGAGCAGTGAGAAGGTTATTGTTGACCTTCGGGATTAATGTTTTGTCTCACTTTTTGTCTCATTTAACCGCAGATGGTACATTTAATAATAGTCTAGACAGCGATTGATCTAATAGAGAGAGAATTTGTTTCATCAGTCGTACCAAAATTGCCTCTGTTCATCTTCTGGTTGCGTCTTTGTCTGAATGAAAGGGCACACTTACGGAATGTCGCCCCGTCTTCCGTCTCTTTGTCATGGACTTCCGCAGATCACTGAGCGGGCAAAGCATACCGGATGCACATATCTACTAAGCTAGCTAAGTTCACTGCTCCGTCGACGGCTTCTACCATCCAGGTCTAGAAAGACGCAGGCCATGCAATGCTGCGAATGCAACCCAATACATCCTAAATTATCCGTTCTGGTCGATGCAACATACTAGATACCCATATTGGCCAAGGCGAATCTCGTTCCATGTCCCGAGTTTGGCATATTCGGAACCATGTACCGAAGTTGCTACTTATGGCCTGGGGTCCGAGCTTGGCATTGCCTGATAGTATTAGACTCGGTACTTCCGATTCACCTTTTTATAAGTTCCTTGATCTGCATATTGTAGGATAGCACTGATGTAGGTTTTGCTATCTCGCAAAAATGAAGTTGTCTTCGCTTGCTACTTTGGCGGCTTCTTTTCCCCCAGCACTTGCTGGCTTGGTTGGTCACCCCCGTGCCACTACCTTTAACAATCCCATCATCTACTCAGATTTCCCAGATAATGATGTATTCCTGGGTCCGGACAACTACTACTACTTCTCGGCTTCCAATTTCCATTTCAGCCCAGGAGCCCCCATTTTAAAGTCCAAAGATCTGCTCAACTGGGATCTCATCGGCCATTCGATTCCCCGCTTGACCTTTGGCGACGGCTATGATCTTCCTCCTGGCTCACGTTCTTATCGTGGGGGTACTTGGGCCTCATCCCTAAGATACAGGAAGAGCAATGGACAGTGGTACTGGATCGGCTGCATCAACTTCTGGCAGACCTGGGTGTTTACCGCCTCATCACCCGAAGGTCCTTGGTACAACAAGGGCAATTTCGGCGATAACAACTGCTACTACGACAATGGTATACTGATCGACGATGACGACACAATGTATGTCGTATACGGCTCTGGTGAGGTCAAAGTATCTCAGCTATCCCAGGACGGATTCAGCCAGGTCAAATCCCAGGTAGTTCTCAAGAACACTGATATTGGTGTCCAAGACTTGGAGGGCAACCGTATGTACAAGATTAATGGGATCTACTATATCCTGAACGATAGTCCAAGTGGTAGTCAAACCTGGATTTGGAAGTCGAAGTCACCCTGGGGCCCTTATGAGTCCAAGGTCCTCGCCGACAAGGTCACCCCACCTATCTCGGGTGGTAACTCGCCTCATCAGGGTAGTCTCATCAAGACTCCCAGTGGTGACTGGTACTTCATGTCATTCACTTGGGCCTATCCTGCCGGCCGTCTTCCGGTCCTTGCACCGATTACGTGGGGTAGCGATGGTTTCCCTATTCTTGTCAAGGGTGCTAATGGTGGGTGGGGATCATCTTACCCAACGCTACCTGGCACGAACGGTGTGACAAAGAGCTGGACAAGGACAGATACATTTGCTGGAACCTCGCTTGCTCCATCCTGGGAGTGGAATCATAACCCGGACGTCAACTCCTTCACTGTCAACAACGGCCTGACCCTTCGCACTGCTAGCGTCACAAAGGATATCTACCAGGCGAGGAACACGTTATCTCACCGAACTCACGGTGATCATCCCACCGGAATAGTGAAGATTGACTTCTCCCAGATGAAGGACGGCGATCGGGCTGGACTTTCAGCGTTTAGAGACCAAAGTGCATACATCGGTGTTCATCGAGATAATGGAAAGCTTACAATCGCTACGAAGCATGGGATGAATGTGGGAGAATGGGATGGACAAACAACAGACCTTGGACAAATAAAGGCCACTGCTGATGTGCCTTCTGGAAGAACCAAGATCTGGCTGAGACTTCAGCTTGATACCAACCCCGCCGGAACTGGCAACACGGTCTTTTCCTACAGTTGGGATGGCGTCAAGTATGAAACACTTGGTCCCAACTTCAAGCTGTACAATGGCTGGGCATTCTTCATTGCTTACCGATTCGGCATCTTCAACTATGCCGAGACAGCTTTGGGAGGCTCGATCAAGGTTGACTCTTTCACAGCTGCATAGAAGGATGAGATGATATTGAGTGGGATGTAGTATTGGGGTATAACCGAGATAGTACAAACTGTGTTTTAGACTCCTTAACTCCGAACAATAACACCGTACCATGGACAAGTCAATCTTCATCAACGACCCTTGGCCAGCCAAAGAGGCCAAGACTCAAGATGGCTAAGCCCCAATATGAACGGTGACCAGATAAACGTTGATAACTCCTCCTCCACCTCGATAAGACGGTCGAATGGGCTTTATAATGACATCGGGTATATAAGAAATAGGAACAATTGAAGCTGTGAATAAAAAGTTAGCCGCATTCATCCACATAAGCGAGAAAATGCTAACCTTCTTCATCCAACTATCAGTGATTCATCATATGCTCTCTTCCTATCGTCCATCATCTATCTGCCCTGGGGTGGATTATTCTGGAAATAGCCTGCAGTGTAGACCAATCGATCGGTGACAGGACGTGCTTGCGTATCATAGATATATCGGTTCATACTGTAGGAGGATGGTTGATTCGCGCCGTCTCGTGTCTGTGTTCTTGATCCGTTGTTAGAATTTTTGGGGAATAAAAATATTGTGGATAATAACTTACGAGCTCTGAAAGCTACCAGCCACTGCGACGGTAGAGGTGTTGGTTGCCGAAGCACCTGATGGAGTATATCCGGAAGGGGTGGACATTTTGAAGATGTGATTGATGTTTTTTGAGCTTTCGTGTCAGATTACAATGTCGAATGAATTGGAGAGTTTGTTGCATATTGGAGATGAATGGGATTAAATACACGCAGAACCAGGGAAATCACCGACAGCAACATGATTCAGGAGTCCCAAATCAGGGCTTCTTTCAATCGGACGCACATACATAGCCGCACAAGCGTGCCAAAGCTCTCAACAATGTGGTGGGGAGGTTGATGCCTCATATTACTATAGGTCAACAAAGCATTGTTTTACTCGTAGTGTGTGCGGATGGTGCCTCAACAGACATAAAGGAGGTCTGGATTTCCAGGACTTTGTCACAATTGTGATGGGAGGGGAAAGCAAAGCCGCGTGGCAGTAGACACAAAATCACAACTGTGACAAGCGCAATGATAGCAAGACACTGTGCATTGCATGGGGTCTGCAGGTCTTTGTGTCCAAGTGGAAAAACCCCGCTCTGAAAGGTCAGGTTGCAGGCGTGAGATTGGTCGCCACGTCACAATTTTGAGGCCATCTTGCAGGGATTAGGGTGACTTGAAATCACAAACGTGATATCTTTCGTCCAGTGACAAGTCTTTGTGTTATCACGCGACTGGTGGCTTTGTGATAGAGGGTTTCATGCGCTGGCAGTGTCATCATCACACATTCATTTTCAACCATTGCCTCCCAGGCTCCCACCGCCTTTTCAACCCAACATCATACGTTTTGAGGCTCACCATCAATCAAAAGCAATTTCGCCCATCAATTGGCTTTCAGTGATCGTACCGAAGCGCCCGTTTACTGTTCCCCTCTTGCCTCCGACGTCATTACGCCGTGATCAATTGGAGAGGAAACTCTCAAACTCGTGACAGTATCAGGCAATCAGTCGCCTTGTCAAATATCCTCTATTTTCGTCCGCTATTATTGTTTAGGACTAGCAAATAAGGCTGTGTGACTCTTCGACTTCATTTAAAAGAGCCTCAAGTACGGCATTATTCACCGACATAACTCTAAGCGCATCACCATGGTCCGAAGTCTCAGTGATGAGAGTGAACGCGACTGCATCGGAAGGTGGTTTGACAACGATGATGAGTCAGTTCAATCGCCGCAGTCAATTCCTATGGGAGAGGATCAGGACGCTAAAGAAATCCCTGTGGACGTTGGATCACCGAAGGAGATGCTAGCCTGGCTGACCGATCTCCAACAAAAGACTGAGGAGGTTCGACTATTACAACCTGTCACAGATGTACCATCAGTGTCGTCCGTGCCTTCATTCAACCTATCAGATGAAACGATAAGCTGTAGCTGCAGCACGCGCTCCGTTGACAATGCTGCCGGCGGTTCATCTGCTGATGACGAAACTGCAACTTTGAAACAACGCGGTCTCGCGATACGAGACTATGGTTACGATGAAGACGCCCATGATGCTGCTTCGGACTCTTCGTCAGACACCTCTGGCAGTTTGTCTCCGGTCTCCTACCCGTCACCAAGTAACACAAATATCACATCACCAAGCTCAGATGGGTCTGACCGGGATTCGGTAGACTCATTTGAAGACATGCCAGAGAGTGCCTACGAGTCCTATCAAATCGAGCAAACTCTATCGAACTTGCAAGGCTCTGGCTGGGCCTATGGGATGTACCCAGAGACAACCTATTCGGATCAGCACGATCAGGCCCGTGATGGAGACGACGATGACAGCGGCGAAGCGAACGAATCTACGCGCCAGGAGGAGCGTACAGCTACTGAGAATGGTGGTACAGGGGCGACAGAAACCAGCGCTTTAGTACAGCACAAGGATCATCCACCTAAGCGTGCAGCTCAAGACGACGAGAACGAACACCAACAAGTATCGCGGGCGAAAAAGCCTAAAAGACAAGAGGACTCCCACCTCAGGCTGGCTTGCCCTTTCTATAAGCACGACCCAATTCAATATCGTCGCTGTCACTCCCACGTCCTCAAGCGCAATAGCTACGTCAAGCAACATCTATTCCGCTGCCATATGCAGCCCATACACTGCGACATATGTCTTAGCACATGGCCCACTATCGAGGAGCTTCGAGAGCACCGCCGTGCCCAAGTATGCGAGAGGCGAGAGTATATTGCCCCTGATGGCATTACTCCCGAACAAGAACGCAAACTGCGATCGCGGCTTGGAGGCCCGAACAAATCAGAAAGTGATCAGTGGTTCGATATCTATAGCATTATTTTCCCAGATGCTGAAAGACCAAAGTCAGCGTATCTGAACGGCGAATTGTCCGAGGATGCAGAGAGTCTTCGCGAGTTTATGGAAGGTCGCGGGACGAGTTTGATAATGGAACAATTAGTAATGTCAGGCGTCGTTATGAATGAAGATAATAATAATAGCTGTGAGATGGAGAGGAAGTTTCAGAGAAGTGTGCAAAACGCTCTAAGAACCATGTTTGAAGGATGGCAGAATCGGAGAGGGGGGATTGGTGAAGATGACCGCGGTCGAGACACTAAGGGGCTCAAACCAACGCCCAGAGAGTTTCCGTACATCAAGGCTCAGATCCCGACGAGGACTGACACTGGAAGTACGACTACTACTGCGACAATGT
This sequence comes from Fusarium succisae, assembly GCA_013186925.1. NCBI lineage: Eukaryota > Fungi > Ascomycota > Sordariomycetes > Hypocreales > Nectriaceae > Fusarium > Fusarium succisae. Next base: position 152,415 of record JAAOAW010000085.1, on the reverse strand, counting down.
TGGATGATCAACTTGAGGGGGAGCAGACCGGGCCAACTACTTCATCTCCCCACGAAACAGGAGAGATTGTCCACGGACTCTAAGGTCACTTTCCTAATACTTACCCATCAACTTATTCCTTACTTTGCTTTCATTTCATGATCTTAGAATTCTTCCTTATTTGTTTCCCTATTAAAAAAACACTACGATGCTACTATCAAAGAACTCCCTTGCCCTACTTCTGTGTATGCCCCCCGTCGACCTTCAGGTCCTGAGATAGAGCCCCCATCTTCCTCAGTTCTTCCACAGGTCTCTTGATAGCCGGGGCTACCAGGTTGACGTGGTGTCCTGTGGTTTTTAGCTCATAGTTACCTTTTCCATAAATCTTGTCGAGGGCTTCAGAGAGCTTCAACATATTCGGAATTTCAGTCGTGGAAAACCGGTGTACGTGGTTCATTTTGTTGGTTTTGTTGATTTTGCGGGATGGATTCATCACGTAAAACTCGAGTGGTAGATCTTATCTGTAATGGATGGATAATTGCTAGTTAGCAGAAGATCGAGATGTGTTGAGGATTAAATCTGGGAAGTAGATGTCCAAGGGTGGCTTCGATGAATTTATACTGAAATCTTACACTTAACAAATGATTGTACAACATCGTACAAGTTGGGCGCCTCCCTGAGTGAAGCTTCCATACTTCGTATCAAGACGTATCAAACACCATAAAAGTAGCTATCATAAGCTCTTCTTGTAAACTTCGGGGGTCACCGAGTTCATTTTCTTGGGTGACCAGGTTCAGTCATGCAAATACTGCACATCGCCGCAGCTCAGTGCCTGTTACGCCGGTGAATCACTGAGAATAGCTTCAATATATCTAGCTATCAGATACGAGTATTCAGACTATCAGGGACATCTCATCAGTGGTGAATAAGGGGCGATAAGATGTAGGACAAAATCAGATTACTCCGGCTTCCGTCCAATAGTCCACCGAACCTCATATCCCATCACTGAAACACCGTCATCAACCTCTTGTTGCAGAATGTCGCAATGTTTCTCTACATCCTCATGAGAGTGAACCCACTCAAACTCTCCTTTGGCGGCGATGCCATTCAAGGCCTGTCGTGCATAGTTGACGAGTGTATCCCCAGCTCTCTTCTGAACTTCAGGCCCCTCACTGAAGCTACTGAAGTCAATATGTGAGCATTCGACGTAACCGGCCTTTCTGAAGTGCCCCTCGAGTGACATTGGGCTCCTGTTGGAGGTTAGCGGATCCTTGATGACGAGTGGAGAAAATGCTTACGTGACATCGCGTCCGACTGATAGTCCGTACCGAACATCGGTACTGATCCATTTCTGGTAGGCTTCAGTGATTGGCGTAGCATTAAACTTGGTAAATCCTGTCTCGTCCCACAAGATGTAACCTCCTGGTCGCAGAAGTGATAGAAGATTCTCTGCAACTGGTACCCAATCCCCGGCTTTTAAGGCGAGCATCAGAAGTCGAACGTGTACCAAGTCATATTTCCCCACGAGATTCTCGGGAATTGGCTCGAAGACGTTCCCAAATGACAAGTTGACATTTGATGGAAGCTCAGCCGAGGAGAAAAACTTTGAATCATCTATGTCAAACCCATCGAGACGAGCGTCTTGGTGGACTTCTGGTGCAAAGTCCCGTAGCCAGACCCCAGTGCCAGTTCCAACATCGGCTACTGCAGGCGGGCGGCCAAGAGAGTTGATATATGACTTGATATTCTCGGGGATTAAGGTCTTTGTAAGATGCAACCAAGTGATGTGCTGATAGTCGAGGCGATGCTCCTCAACGCCCTTTTTTCCGCTGTTGAGGGTATAAATCTGGGGTCCAGTCATGTTGGGATATGTGCTGAAGCCACTTCCACTAATTCGAGAGTAGATTACAGAGCCCAAATGTGAATGAGGACACCCGTTCTAACTTATAGTAATAGACATTAAAAGATTTACGCATCAGCACTCCAAATTTGTGACTATACCTGTGAAGTGGTGCCGTTAGCCGATTGATGATGTTAGACGATCGATCTGATTGGTTCATCCCGGCTTCTAAGGATTCTGATGATAAACTAGACGTGACAGCATGAACGAATCTTACTCAGCGCCACGATCAGACATGGTAAAGCGTCCATGATATAGCGTATTACTCTCATCCTAAGACAAAGGTGCTCGGAGAGGCCTTTTCGGGACTCATTATCCCGTTACAGTGGGTATTTTATCGACTTGATCGCCCAATTCTTGCCGCATTCGAGAGTCGGGGCTTTGACCTAAACTCGGCTTACGTGCGACGAGCTTCGGGGCTTCAGCCAAGACTGGCTCAGGTGGAATTACTGTGCGCAAGTTACGAGAGATACGAATTGAGCACTTTAAATCTAACCCTCTAAAAGCAATGTCGATGTATCTCGTGATATTGGTGTGAGGTAGGATGTCTTTGGTGCAGCTCAAGACTCGATAAATCGCCTCTACATAACTCGATAGCATCGTTTCATCATAGAAGCAGGGATACAGACTGATTATATGACGGCTTATTTTGTTCTTATCTAATATTGGGCGATTAGGGCTGAAATTGTGCTTCATTCAGACGTCAGACGTCCGCACCTTGTGTTTACTGGTCTTCGTTAAGAGTGAGATTGCTAATTGCTGTGGAGCTTCACGTGTCTATCAGAAGACAGTTCTAATTTACACAACTAAGTTTATGAGAGTTTTCATGTCTGCATTCAAGTCTGGTGATATGAGGGGTTGATCTTGGCACAAATAATGGACTGTACAGAGCGAGCACCACATTGCTAATCGGGCATCAAAAGTACCTGTCGCATACAGTTACGGCCGCAGCATATATAAATGTTTCCAGAAGTACAGTGAAGCTCCTTGATGGTTTATAGCTGCCACAGAACGTGAACTTTACCTCATGATTGTTCCGATTAAGGCTATGTCGTTGCTAAGGTGCCAATGTGGGCTGGGCATCATGACATTGGAGTCCTGAGGTTGGGTCTTGAGAAAAGACGACGATCTTGATGTTCTAGTCTTCTTACACCTGAAAATGAATCGACATGGGCGAATCGTGCAAAACTCCTATGCCACTACTGTGGTTGAGTTGTCAGCTAGCGCTACTCATCCAGCTACGAACTGAGTGGAGGATGATAAGCTGCCCAGGCAAGAGGATCGCGACTAAGCCGACGTTACTGCAGCTCCAGACTCTGGCTGCTCTGAATGAAGAAATAATCGCATTCGAGACAGCTTCAGAGTCGTCGTTGTGCTAGTGATGCGCCGCTGACAACCTGGTTGGCCAACACTTCGTCATTGCATCAAGCATTGCGCTTCGTGATTCATCTCAAAATGTCGCTTATGTGAGAAGAATACTTTCTATAAGACAATGGTTATACACCCTTCAAGAAACATTCCCGAAGCATCTTCACACCAAGACACTCACAGCCAACACCTAAAAGTTCTGCCGGCGCTCGCAACTCTTCACTCACCCGTCCCCGCTTTGTCATCTTTGCCCCCCAAACCCACACCGCAACAATGCCTTTCGTTGCCAGCATGGTCACCGCGCTGGTGTATTTCGCTTCTGCTGCGAGTACCCTTCCCGTTTATGTCGCTCGCCAACAGACCACTGAATGCGCGACAGGTACGTGGTACTACTCTTGTGACACCAACGTTGGTTGTTATGACCACGATCCTTGTACCAAACCTACTCCTGTTTCTGGCAGAACTCCCGAAAAGGCGAAGGATAAACCCCTCGCTACAGCATCATCACTTTCGACCAAGACCATTGTCCCTGCCACGTTGTACGACATTTACCCCGAGCATCCAGATGAAGCTAGTGGTCCGGTCAACGGCGTTCACCTCGAGACTTGGAGTGACAAGTCCCAGGTCGAACAAGTCATCGTCTTCAAGGGCATCCCCGCGGGCGCAAAGAACTGCGATCTGTCTTGGCGTCAGGGACCTCGCTACTCTCGAAGGTTCCTCGCCAAGAATAGCGACGCACAATCTGATGCACGACCTCTATCTGGTTTCCCCGAGAACGATGTAACATACAACTCTATCAAGCCCTTCGACAATCAGAAATCGATTGGCGGCCCCAACTTCTCTTTCTGGGACGACCGCAAGGAAGACGTCCACCTTGTCGGGGGTGTCGACTGCGCTGAGACTGTTTCCTTCATCGTTAGACTCCGAAATCCCAAGGGCGATTCACAGGTTTACCTCGAGCAAGACGACAATGAAAACGGCTGGACTCTGACATACCACTAGATAGTGGAATGAGCCCGCATCAGAAGGAATGTTTCTCGATGAGAACTTGTTTGAAATGAGCGGTCCCTTTCTTTGACTAGTTCTCCATGCAATCATATGTATTCCTACTGCTTGCTTGTTGTGTTCGTAGCTTAAAGCTTAACCTTATAGGCCGCAATCATCCCATAGCTTGCTAGTTATACTTGCATCCATCTAATAAAATTGATCGACATGATCATTTACCCCCCTTCCTCTAGCAATACTTGGAGTAAATATAGAGAAATGTCCTCGATAGTCAGCCTGGACTCTGGTCATCGATGGTATTTGGAAGGTGTCTTCTCCGAAGACTAGCGTGATATAGTGTGACTTCAGATGCAATGAGCCATTGATCGGGGCTACTTTCTTCAGGTCCTGGCACTCTCTCCGCTTCCTATTTCGCAAGCATTTCCGGAAAGGTGCTTAGACTTTCTTTCCAGTCACGATAGAGTGGCACTTTTTACCGAGAAGATCGCAGCGATTACTTTCTACAAAATCGCCGTTTTGATTTGTCGTGAGTTTCTTTATATTTACGCGGCGGATCGATAGGCCTCATCATCCCCATCTATTATCTCACAAAGCCAATTGCCACAGAATACAATGGCGACAGGCTTAGAAGCACTCGGCGCTGCTTGTGCCCTTGTTCAACTCATACAGTTTTCTGTCAAAATCGTCGCAGGCTGCAAGAAAGTCTACGACGGTGAGCCTACAGATCATAATGTTCTCTCGGCGTATGTGCATGATATGCACGAAAACTTGGTTTTAGTTGATAAAAGCTTCCAATCACTCGACATATCAGAAAAGTCGCCACCAGGGGAGAAGGAGCTTCAAACAGTGGCAATTAGATGCCAAGATACCGCCAGAGAACTACAAACTGAACTCAATTACGTGATAGAGAAGCAGGAAAAGGGCGACTGTGCCAGTGCCATTAGATACATGTTCAGGTCTCTGATGCGCCGGGGTAAGATTGAACGTTTGCGGAGAAGCCTCGACATGGAAAAAGGTCTTATGGAAAACCGACTGTTGATGCTGGTTTGGTACGTTACAACTGACCTTATGAGACAGCTTGCTTACAATACCTACAGTTCCCAAAATGACGCCAAAGATCTCCTGGATGATCACAGATTCATGAGCCTGGACAATCATATCAAATCCATGATCATACTCATGTCCAAAGGACATTACAAGCTAGAGGCGCTTATTTCTATGGAGCATAGAATCACGCGCGACATCATTGTTCAAGAATCAGCGAATACGCGCGAAACAGTCAAAAGCTTCATCACAACAGAATCGCAGCGGAAAGAGTTCCTTGAAAGTCTGAGGTTTCCCGAAATGAAGAAAAGATATAATGATCTCAAAGGCTCTGGGGAGGTGAGCTTCGATCGCGTTTTTGCCTCATATAAAAGTATGAGCAGTACGGAGGTGGCAGATAGATTCAACGAAGCTACGGCAGAATCGTCTAAGGCAGGGGCCCCCACTGATATGTTCCTGAGAGGTATCGAAGATGATCGGGATATTGATTCAACGTGGAGCGTCTTCAAACAATGGTTGACTACTAGCCACCCATTGTTCTGCATCCAAGGCAAGCCTGGATCAGGGAAAAGCACGCTATCTAAGTTCATCATCGACAATCCTAACACGATATCCCTCCTGGCCCAGTGGAGCCCCCAGCCCACAGTTCTTTCGCACTTTTTCTGGAAGATTGGTGCTGCCACGCAGAACAGTATCAAAGGTCTCCTATGCTCGTTAGTCTATCAGTTGCTAGCAAACAACAAAGCCTTGCAAGAGCAAGTTATGGAGCACCAAATCAGGACATCCTATAAGTACTACGATGACTGGTCGAGCCACGACCTGAAAAGTATCTTCCGATATATTGCAGAAACTCAACACCATCACGTATTCATTTTCGTTGATGGTGTCGACGAGATAGGTAATTCAGATGGGATACTCAATCTCATCCAGATCATTAAAGAACTTTTTAGCTTCCCACAGATCAAGATATGTGTTTCTAGCCGACCCGATCTTTCCGTAACTGGGTCGCTTAAGAAGCATAATGCGAATCACATCTTGCTTGAAGATCTGACAAAATATGAGATGGCCCGATTCTCCCTCAGAGAGCTTGAATCATTCGTTTCTTCTGACCGAATATCTCTGGTGGCAAGCCAGCGCTTTACGAGAATCATCGTCGAAAGGTCCAAAGGCGTGTTTCTTTGGGTGTATTTAGTTCTGAGAAGTGTTACTATTGGTATTCGCAATGGCGATCCAGAGGAGCTACTACTAGAGCGGCTTGAAGCCCTTCCCAGTGAGCTGGGGGATCTCTACAGTGAAATGTGGCGACGAATGGGTGAACAGAGCCGCGTGTACCAGAAGGTGGCTGCCAAGTATTTTCATTATACTTTGCATGGCAGCTATGGACCTGTGCATCTAGTCAGGGGGCCCTCCAGGTTTCAGCGACCTTCACTCGCACTTTTGACTCCGTCGGTATTACAAATTGTGTGTGCAGAAAACCCCAGATTCCAAGAGTTTCTCCTGGGCCCAAAGACCGATGAGGAATACAAAGTACTGGAAGAACTCTACCAAGAGACAAAAGAAAGGATCGAGTACACAAATGTGCTGGTTTGTTACAAATCTGCCCACCACCTATATCTCAGAGCGCTTTCTCAGTCGTCAGGGCCGCAACGGTTTGGTGCCATGAGGTAGAATTCATTCATCGCACAGCTCACGACTTCTTGATTGACACAGAACAAGGACAGAAAATTTTGAAACTGCACAAAAAGTCAGGAGAGGAAACTCGTGTCTTTCTTTTCAGGGCCTTAATTATCGCCGGCTGCATACACTTTCATAAACACGGAGGGAGGGCATTGTTGGACCATTTCCTCTTCCAATTGCACGGCTTGTATAAGGGCCTAGAACCCGGTCAGGAGATTGAAAAACAAGAGTTGTTCAATCTAGTTGGGATCATGAAGCGTCTTTATGAAAAGGATGTTGTTTGGCGACTGGTTCCATTGAGGCCAAAGAGCGAATTCTTCGGCCGTTTAACCCGTTACCCATACTTTCACAGCTTTATTGTCTCAGAGCTCTCTAAAATGCCATCACCAATTCCAGCCGCTACTGAAACCTTGCAAATGTCTTGCCAGATTACTGTAGCAAGAAGAAAGGCGGCTGACCATCCATGGATAAAGGAGTTTATCAAAAGCTTGGTGTCAATAGGTGCTCAGCCGCATGTCTTCTTAATTCGTCTTATGGAACCAGGGTTTACAATGTCAGCATTTGTCTACAAGGCAAGCTCCTTCCTTAATCTCTTGCATTCTGTTGTTAAAGCGTCTTTCGAAGAGAGGCAACCCGAAGAAGCATTCGCCAGGTGAGCACTGCCCACCGTCCTCGACATGTCGGCGACCTGCCCTGACTTAGAGGCTACTGCATTATCCTTCTTTAACTTTAATGATGGTAAGACTTTCATTGGAGATGGGTTTTCCATGCTAGATGCCTATATCCCGGATTCGAACAGGGTGTTAATAGTCTTCGAAGTCAGTTTGAGCTTTTTGGTAGCCTATGCTGTATCGAGACTAAAACCCTATGCCAGAGAGATTTCCACAGTCGTGCGCATTGAGGAACTAATTGCGGGTCTGGGCGCCTCCTTGCCAACCTTTCGATATGTATGCCACAGAGATGAGACAGGTTCACATTTATTTATATGCAAGCGCGTTGTAAATGGGAGCTCGTGCTGTGAGCTTACCGATACTCTATTCCAAGTTCAAAGGGGAGAACTAGATCTCGCTATCTCCTCCAAAGACAGGATGAATCACTGCAAAGTATTTCAGCAAATAGTGTAGTCTTTGATAGTTCGTCTTGATCTAGAGAGAGTCGACTTTGAGGACAGTATGCTTTCTCTGACTGAGCAAGGACTAAATCTCTACAGCTCAGCTCAGATTGGCATTATACCATCAGTTCATTGGTTAGAAGAGATGGAAGAATGTCCTCCATATCTATTTCCAAAAACACTCAAGAAGCTGCGAGAGCTTTCAGATGAGGCGATAGAGGCATATAATGATTCCAAATGGGCCTTTCGCTAACTCAAACGACGGGATGAAATTCTAGGGTTAGTCATTTTGACGAACAACATTATTGTACACACTCGCACATCTCTTTCCTATTATCACATCATTGCCGTATGATCCCTCAATGATGGGGCATCAGATTTGTCTACGAAGCCTTCGTGGCTAAGACTGCCTCGTGACGAAAAGAATGCACTGTATATTCAATATGTGTTGTTCTTTCCTCGGATGATTTAATGCCACAGGCCGAATGTGGTCTTCCGCAGATCATACAGCCAAAGTTCTAGGTCCATTCCCGCTGAAGTTACTTCCTCAACGTAATCCAGCAGTGAATAACCTATACCATGGAACTGATGAGCCTGTATTTTCTTCTGGGTATCTTCTTCTTGCTTCCTCGTAAACATCGTATTCCAAGGACCAACTACAAGCCTTGGGAAAGCTAACCGTATGAGTTCCACAGTGATATCCGAATCGACTTGTCTCCAGGTCCTTACACCGATTATATCCAAAGACGTGTGAGAAGAGTTTTATCAGCTTCAGCCATCTTTGGCCGGACCCAGTACCACAGTCTGGTTGATCACACCACAAAATGTGCTTCGTTCTGTCCGTGAAAACAGGATTCCCGGCATCCCCATATTCTATGCTCCGAAGCCATTCGAAACTTAATGGATCTAAGTATCTCCACCGGCGGCTGATGTGTAACCGAAAGGAATTCTCATTCAATAAACCGCTCTTCTTGCAACACCTATTGGCCGTGCTGCGTGGGCGTTCCCAGACATATGTTATGTTGCACTCAAAGCATACGTAACAAAGACTGGCACAGCCATCATTTCTCACTGGAATCGACTTTGGAAAATAGTCGCAGCAGCAAAATGTGCACTCCAAGTTGTTCAATAAGAGTTCCATCGCAGCTGAAGAATGTGGACAAAGGTGACCACAATCTCGGAGGACGCCTCTCATGATATCTCGAGTCGACGATTTCCTTTCGCTTGGTCCGCTGATTTCAAAGGTCAATGTCGCGGTCCTGGCGATGATGCCCGGATAATAGCAGTTATCAACTTCGATAGTAGGGATGTATTGCTGTGAAACGAGGTCAGGATTCGCATCAGTCCTTTCGAAAGAAGCATGCGATTTGTCCATGCAGCGGTCGTAGGTGCGGTGTTGGGTCCAAGGTTTGGGGAGCCTCCATTGAAACTCGAGTCTCCGGTGAGAGCATACATCGAAATGACCGAGCAATCCAACGCATTTGTTTTTCTCCCTACCATTTGCTGGGAAGAATATTCCGGGATGGTCCTTCTTGCATCCGGTGCACCTCCTCGGCTCACATAAGGATATCAACCTTCCTCGTAGTTCCTCTGTGCTTATGGCCCGGCACCCATCGCATAGGGTTTGGCGGAGCAGAGAAGCATATATCTCGCGACTGTCTCGAACAGCGGCCTGCACTATATTATGCCGACGGCTCAGGGTCTGAAACTTGCGAAAGACAGGATCGTTGTCTATATATTGGCGGAAACCTCGTGATGTTTGGCGGAGTATATACAGCGAGCGGTGAGGAAGGAGTCTGAGAATGGCGTCGAATATTTCATTGGGTACGCGGGCTGTATTCATCCTTTTTGGTAGGATTACCATCTCCCGGGAGGGTTCCTCATTGCCTATTGCCGTATTCGACGAAGAGCGGGCAACAGCACGACTCCTGGGTCCTGAACGGCCCTGTCTGTAGTAGCAAATATAGCGAGCAATAGTGTCAAACCCCTCTATAGCGCACCTGAACCATCTCATAATCCATTCAGAGCGACGCCCAGGTTTTCCGATGTGGGCATGGCACTCTAAAAATCGTGCCATATCATATGATCGCTAGCGTTGCAAATGGCTAGGAATGAACGAAGGGAAGAAATTCATTCAAACCAAAGCGAAAATACGATTTTTAAAGAGTCCAGCCTCCCTATAAAAGACAGGTGCGAGGATAAATTAAAGTCAAAAGTATTCTCCACTCATATTAAACTATGATAGGTATCATTTCTGCTAAATCACAGTATGCAAGCTTTGTATCATGCAAGCCTTGTAAAGTTGAGGCTAATATGACACAGCCTATCATATCTGTTCTCTCCTAACTCTAACACAAATATCGTTATGAACTGTGATAAGCTTTAAGGTTTGAAAGATGCTTCAACCCTAATAGTATAACACTTGCACCGATCTATGTAAGGACCTACAGTGAGCCTTCATCTTCACCAAGGTCAAATTGGTCAAATTAAATCTTTGGCCTCAAAGTGGCCAAGAGAATGGACGACACACGGGGACTAACTTCGAAATCCGATATGTGGGTGGAAACCTTATACCACCAAATAGATCTTGACTCCTTTCAGAACCTTGTTCACGAGCACGGTTACGGACGGTTTTGCTTATAAAGTCATGTCACTATATCGAAGGACCACATAACACACAGTCAGATAATCGAAGATGAAATTATCGGGATATTTCAGTAATCAGGCATTCATATTTACATGTCACAATAAGTTCTTGACGAGTAGACTAAGGCTATAGTATTGGCTGTGCTTGACCTAGATGTGATCTGTTGCGCGCGTAAGACATCCCAACATTTCTAAGAGTAGCGCTATAGCTCTCTGGTTTCATACTGTGTTTTACCAAGTGAATGACGGTTTCAAGTAACAATAAAAAAGATAAACTAAATGAGTGACGTGCGGGAAATTCTCCTGGCCAGTATTCCGGCCAGCACTATTGGGTGGCAATAATACCCAAAGGCATTGCTTTGAGACCACTTAGTGTAGCGTTTACGAACTGCGGCAACAAGTCCAGCAATCGCCCTAAGGTTCAAGGTCAGTTGTGAGCATACTTGGTCAATAAGGTGATCTGACCTGTTGAGAAGAGTACTTTCTCTTAATTAGCGCAAGCCAACAGTCAAAAGAAGCGCGGGTCGACTTACCCACCCATCTGGGCATTGAATCTCTTCAGAAGCACATAAGAGCCAGCAGATATCATCGTGCTTAGCGTGGGGCTTGTCTCTGTGCATAGGTACCTGCGAAAGCTTGATAGAAAGACTGTGACTCTATGTTAGTAAAGTAATATTGTAATCTTATAGACCGCAATGGGCTAAGCATCGGAGTAGAAGACATAATGGGGTCGTTAGAGATTAAGATACTGACGATATATCCTGATCAGGTACCAGAACCTTGGACTGGCTCTGCTTGATCTGCCCCAGCAGAGACGGGATAGCGACAATGCCTTGGGCAAGGGCGAGAAGAGCGATGGCCGAGTACTTCATGCTGAATCAATGACTGATTATATTGTGGATTGGTTGTTCAACTTTGGTTGAGGTGATGTGTTTAGAATAAGCGCCGGGGATGCAGGGTTAGCTCCTGTTTTTATAGGTGATTAGACTCCTTCTTGCAAGATTACAATTTATATTTCATGAGAAGGTAAGAAAGAAATATCCATTTTCTGTACAGCTCCGCAAATGGTAGCACGCTGATAAGAATCGACCAGAAACTCACCTATCGTTGTTTGAAGCTCAGTACATCCATGAGTCGTGCTCGGTGACGTCCTCTATAGCGGTGGTGGTACCGTTCAATGGTACTTCCGGCATGTTACATGAAATGGCTTCTGACTCCTTCTTTGACTGCGCTCTGGTATCGGCAAGTCGCCATCGGAACATCGCTCCGGGAACTCATCAATGTTCTCGGATCGGTAACGGAAGTAAATCTGAATAGTTGCCATCGGCTATTATTATTGTTACTAAATCTAGGCCTCAGTTTGTCCCACCTAAGCAAGTTCAACTTGGTCAACCTTCTTATCCTTCTTGGCATCCTGATCCAATCTCCCATGCTCAATATCATCCAGCTTGCCAGCATGAAGAGCCCCATGAGAGGTTCCCTCAAAGATGGCTTGGATTTCCTCTAGAGTATGACCCTTTGTCTCGGGGAAAAGGAACCAGATAACGACAATGAGACAGGCGAGAATGCAGCAGAAGACAATGTAGTACTTCCAACCGATGTTCTTCATGGCGATTGGGTTGACCTGGTTTCCAACAACGAGACCGACGAATGTGCTGACGTACATGACGGAGACACCGCGGCTGCGAAGAGTGTACGGGAAGATCTCAACAGTGTACGCTTGAAGAAGAGGGGCCCAAGCAATAGCATAGAAGAAGAAAGTGATGAACACAAAGCCGACAATGGCCTTTCCGGTCGTTGGGCTTCGAGTGCTGTCGAACGAAGCACTAAGAGCGGTCCAGATAATGTACGACACGAACATTCCACAAGTCGAGAGAAGGAAGAGAGTGCGACGTCCGAGTCTGTCGACTAACATAGCACCAACAAAGATCGCGGCAAGCCAGTTCGAGATCTGCAAGAGTCCGTTGATGAGAGTCTGCTCCTTGGCAGCTGTGATACCGATCGTGTTGAGGACAAGAACAAGGTAGTAGCTACAGGCGACGTTAGACAGTTACATGAACGCGGGGTCAAGGGGAGACAACATACCTGACGAGGTTGATACCGTTCCACTGAGCGAACCATCCGACAACAACGGCAATGAGGGTTCTCTTTCTGTTTGCGGGAGTTCTAACGAGTTCGAGCCAAGAGTTTTGTGACATAGAATCGGCTTCGTGCGTCAGAGCACCCTCAATCTCCGCCATCTCAAAGTTGACAAGTGGAGCGTTTGCGTCACCGCCGGCGTGATACGTGGCGAGGATCTTGCGGGCTTCTTCGCGTCGGCCGTGGGCGACGAGCCATCGGGGTGACTCGGGGAGGAAGTAAACGGCGAGGAGCTGGATGAAGGGGAGTCCTCCCTGGAGAAGAGAGGGGATTCTCCAGCTCCATGTTGAGTCGATCTTGAAGGTTCCGTATGTGCACCAGGCGGCGATGATGCCTCCAAGGTACTGTCAAGTCAGTGGATGTCTTTGGGCATGAAGAGTGGGTACTTACGAAAGATGTGTTGTACAGAGCGGTAAGCCTGCCTCGGTGTGTGGGATAGGCAAGCTCGGTGATGAGGATGGGGCTAGGCTGAGCCAAGAAACTTGTGAAGAAACCAAGGATAGCCCTCGCCGCAATGAAGGTCTCCAAGTTCTGTGAAACAGCTTGCATAATCGCGAATGCGACACAGGTCAAGGCTCCGACCATCATGGCTGTCTTTCTACCGAATCGATCGCATACGTAGGTGACAAAGAAAAGGGCGATGACCTTTCCAGCTGGGTATACGGAGTTAAGAGCACCAAGCATGGCGCCTTCGGGCTGTCCAAAGTAGACTCTCCATTGAGGGAGGGTCTGAAGACCGTTCATCATCGATCCTATGCATGTTGGTAAGGGGATTAAGTTGTCGCGATGAACATACCATCATAACCAATTGCGCCTGATGAAACGAGAGGAATAAGAAGGAGAAGGTTGAGTTTCAGGAGATGCGGTACGCGATACCAAGGTCGAGCATCATCGGGGAGTACCTGACGAGGATATTAGCATTCAATGCCAATCGTTCACATCTCAAGGAGTAAACTCACTGCTGCAAGGTCATTGCCGGCAACCGCGGCAGCACCTTTCTTGTCTGTTGGTGAGGGGCCCATGACTCTTGGAGATGATCGATAGTCTTGTCAGGTGTTCCAGCGTCAATCAGCGACTGATGATGAATGTTCAGAAACACAAAACACCAGGGTCATTGAGGTTAATTATATCTGAACCAACGAAAACAGAAAAAGATAATGCAGATCCAATGCTACCCCACGCGATGGTAAACTGACACCCCATGGGGAAACTTGGAGCGTTCTTTGACGCTTGAAGAGATTGACAACTTTTTTGATGGGGTCTTGGCTTGACGCGTTTGGTCTGGATCCGACGCTATTCCCAGGTGTTCCGAGACCTCGGACCAGGTTATCATTGGTCCACAGTTTAGTTTTCCGGAGCAGCGTTCAGCCGATTGGTCTCGCTCTGGCTCATGACTCGGGCCTTAACCAATTGTCTAGTCTCCGTTGTCGCTTTGCCGAAGCTCGTCCAAGGCTGGTCGATGCTTTACTACCAGTTGAACCAGTCCCAAGCTGGAGATATTCCGCCTACGAACCTCCACAAAATTAGTGGTCCATTTCCCCGACGTTGACCCGCACGCAAGTCAGAGAGAAGAGATCCGGGCTTGCTTATTACTCGCGAGTATCAGCATTCGTCCCTGCCCCAGTACTTTCGAGGCATACAACGGCATAATGGCAAACACGGATATTGATGCGATCATACAGTCACTGACGCTGGAGGAAAAGGTACGCTACACCATCAACAGTATGAAGACGGATTAAGCTAATTCCTGTCAGATTTCCCTCTTAGCTGGTCGGAACTTCTCAGAAACAGTTGGTTATCCAGAAAAGGGCGTTCCTTCGATCAAGGTGAGCTCGGTGTCTTGTCTCTTCGAACTACTTACTAACAGATTCAAGACCGCCGACGGACCAAATGGAATTCGCTCAGCAGCAACAGATCTCGACATCAAGTCGGCCTGTTTCCCAGCAGCATGCAATCTCGCAGCGACATTCGACCTAGATCTTGCCGAGAAATTCGGCAAAGCTCTAGGTGCTGAAGCGCGAGGGAAGCGAGTAAATTGCATGCTCGGTCCAACAGTCTGTATGCATCGCCATCCTCTTGGTGGTCGCAATTTCGAGAGCTACAGCGAGGACCCATTTCTCACCGGTAAAATGTCCTCAAAAGTCATACAAGGTCTTCAAAGTCTTGGTATATCAGCTACGATAAAGCATTTTGTGGCCAATGAGCAAGAAACAGCTCGTACGACTGTTGATGAGACCATCGATGAACGTACGTTGCGCGAGATTTACCTCAAGCCGTTTGAGATTGCGGTGAAAGAAGCGAATCCTTGGGCGATCATGACAGCTTATAATCATGTCAATGGCGTTCATTGCGATGAGCACAAGTGGCTTCTGCAGGAGGTCTTGCGTGGTGAGTGGGGCTGGAAAGGCCTTATCATGAGTGATTGGGGTGGTACGAATTCCGTGGCTGCAGCGCTTAATGCTGGTTTGGACCTGGAGATGCCTGATCCTCCTCGTCTAAGAAAGGAAGATGCTGTCAAGGAGGCACTCGCGCGGGGAGATCTGACAGAAAGCACCATCAACGAGCGCGCCAAGTCTGTCGTTGAGTGGGCGTTGAAGCTCAAGGCCCGCGAAGCACAGTCATACTCTGTCGCTCTTGGTCAAGACACTAATACCCCCGAACTGCGAAGCATGATCCGCGAGGCCGGCGCACGGGGTATTGTCTTGCTGAAGAATGAGAGAGACCTCCTTCCGTTGACCAAAGAAAAGGTTCACAAGAAGAAGATTGCTCTTATCGGATTTTCTAAAGACGCTATGGCTCACGGAGGAGGTAGTGCCGCTGTCAATGCGTACCGCAAGATCACTCCCTGGCAGGGCTTGCACGAGGCCCTTGGCGATGACGTTGAGTTCACTTACGCTCGAGGCGCTCATCGCGAGCGTTTACTTCCTGCTATTCATCCTGATGGTCTCTGCGGTAAAGTCGTGGACCTTGACGGGAAGCCCGGCTTCAGTAGGCAACTGTTCAAGGAGGGTGCATCTGAGCCCGTATCTACTATTGGACAGCCAACTTCTGCATACTCGCCTCTGGGATCACAAGAGTCACTCTGGAGGAGACTTGAGATTGTCGGTGACTTTACGCCGGCCGAGACAGGAGAGCACTACATCGCCTGCTCTGGATTGGGACCTACGAGAGTCTATGTTGATGGCGAGATCATCTATGAGCAGACTGCCAACTGCACTGACCCTATGGGGTCTCTGTTCCTCGCTGCTCCAGAGCCTGAGTTCCGCCAGAAATTCGAAGGAGGAAAGACCTATCGCCTTAAAATCTGCAGTGATCCGCCTACCAAGATCGGCCTGACCATTCTTGAAGGTCGCAGTGGTGTTCGTGTTGGCTTCTCACTCGAATCCGACCACGATGCAGATCTCGTCGGAGAAGCTGCCGAGGTAGCCAAGGCTGCTGATTACGCGATTGTGTTTACCGGACATGATCCTCAATGGGAGACTGAAGGTCGAGATCAAGATGGTTTCAGTCTCCCTCGGAAGGGCACACAAGACGCCCTTGTATCTACAGTGGCATCAGTCAACCCCAACACCGTGGTTGTCAACTCTACCGGCGTTGCTATCGCTATGCCTTGGCTGGAGCAAGTCCCCGCTGTCGTACAAGCTTGGTTCCCCGGACAAGAATGCGGTTACTCTATCGCCGATGTCCTTACAGGAGCTGTCAATCCTGAGGGTCGACTGCCAGTGAGCTTCCCTAGGAGTATTGAGGACTGCCCTGCGCACGGAAATTTCCCTGGTGAATATGTAGATGGGCAGCTCAAGGTGACTTACGCCGAGGGTGTTTTCGTCGGATATCGTCACTTTGATCGACTTCCTCGGGAGAAAGTTAACTTCCCCTTCGGTCATGGCCTGTCTTACACGACCTTTACATATGATCTGGAGAATGTTTCTCGCGAGGGTGACGATTGGTATGTCTGTGCTACAGTATCTAACACTGGAAAGCAAGCTGGCGGCGTATTGGTGCAGGTTTATGCTGGTCCAGCTGAGCAGTCTCCTGGTCATCCGATCAAGGCTCTCGTGGCTTTCCAGAAGGTCCGATTGGAGCCCGGAGAGGCGAAGTCGGTCAAGCTTCTGGTGAAACAGAGAGACTTAGCACATTTCGATACCGGGCTGAAGAAGTGGGTGATTGATGAGGGCGACTATCGCTTCTCATTGGGAGTCTCTTCAGCCGATATTGTGGGAGATATCGTAGTGAATGTGCAAAAGGCTGTTTTCGATCCTTAAGGTAGATTTAGAGAAGTCAATTCTACCATAATCACGATAGTCACTTCCTTGTCCCAACACATTCCATAGTGTGAGCCGAAAGTCGCTGCGTGTCGCTGCCAGAGTTCACAGAATGATCCAAGTATCGGTCGCCAATAGGTCACTCACTGGAAGGACCAATAGGCCAATTCCTCCAAAAATTGCTATTCGAGTCTCAGCTCCGCCTGCATTCATCACTTCCAGAGCTCTTCTCTGCTAACTCGGAGGCGCTACTTCGGGTCTTGGTCTGGGCCTTGGCTCGGGACCAAACGTTACCAACACGCCGGTACACTAAAGACCCGGAACCTAAAGTGCAAGTAATTTAGACAATAGTCAGCTGTTCCTCGGATCGGGTCCGAGACTTGGATCAAAGGCCGTCGTACCCGGAGGGAATCCGGAAGGAGTCGCGAAACTACCGCTTCCGGGGCTCCTGTGTAAGTGAATCTGGCAACACCACTTTCAGATACTGGATGGTATAATACAGTTGAAGTGATGGAAGGTCATGCCTGAGACAAATGAGGTGTTCTTTATACAGCCTATTTACCGAGCAAAACGTCATCCGAAAAACATGCAAGCACCTTATTCAGGGCAGTGTCTCTGTGGCGATGTGAAGTTCACTATTTCGTCGGAACCAGTCACAGTACTGTCATGCTTCTGTGAGCATTGCTGTGTAGGTGCTGGCGGCACTCATCAACTGGTAAAGAATCTCGTTTTACAGGTTGTTGACAAGCTAACCTAGACCTGACAGATTGGAAAATTCATGGCCCAAGATGTCAGAGTCTCCACTTCTACTGATGATGCCATTACGAAGTTCTCACTCTCCGATACATCGAGCGGAAGTTCTAAAGAGAAAGCATTTTGCCGTACATGTGGATGCACACTCTGGACTATTCCAGCAGCCGCAAAGGGTAAATTCTACATGATCCGACTCCCATTGCTGGATGGAGGGTAAGTAAACTACCCTATGCTGAGTGCACCCATGCTAAAATGTGGTTTAGGCTCGACTTCCAACCAGCGAATGAGATTTTTGTTAGGAATCGGCCAACTTGGGTGGAGCCAGTCAAAAACGCGATTCAATGGGACGAGATGCGAAAGTGACGCGTAGAAGAGACTGAGAATGCGGAGAAAGAGGGGAACCCGGCCAGTTGATGGATTGGAACAAGGGTCACCGATTGGTCTGGAGAGGTCGAGCTTCATTATCCACAGACCTCGGCTGGAGTTATTGAGCCAAAAGGAGATACAAGCAATATTGTAATTCAGTCACGAGAGCAGTAAAACACTTCTAGCGGTTAATTGCCATGTCAATGATACCACTTCAGCTCAGTCAGGAAGCCCAGTATATCCGGTATGCCACCACTTGCCGACCAGCTCCGATTGAAGCTAATGCAGAGAGATTCAGTGACCCCCGCTAATGCTCCCCGGATTTTAGCCGTAGTCTTTACGATCCCAGCCTCCAGCTTCATATCTTATCTCTTAATTCTGGGGATCCCCCCGTTCCGAACCAATTCTTGTCCATTCCGAAAATCCATCCTCTCCCGACCCAACAACCAGCGACATTCCCTTCGGATACGGAACTACACATGGAGCCTCCACGACGAACAGACGCCGGTGCCTCTGCTAATCGCCAGAGTGGGGCCAAACGCCTCAAGATTGATGTCGCTTGCGATAACTGCAGAGCCAAGAAGGTCAAGTGTGACGGTGTACGACCAGGTGAGACAGACACTCACTCAACCCCTGGAGGGGAGGCGACAAAGACTAAGCTAAGACGCTGGAGTCTGTGGCTCCTGTAGTAGGAAATTGGCTCTGAGGGACAAGTGCAACTTTAGCGCTAGTTCGACTGCCTTCATACATCATCGCCCGCCAATAGCAGCGCCCTTCACTGCAGCCCAGAATGGACGTCCTGTTGGTCCTCCAGCCCAAGCATTGCCGGTGCAAAGACAGGGTAGTTCTACCTCTATGGCAAGCCCACCTGTTCCCATTCTGCCAGCGGTGAATACATACGAGCCTCAGCCGCGACGGTCTATGCCTCTGTCGCTGCCGCCACCACCACCGCCACATCATCACTCTCCAGTGACATCTACCCCCGGCAGCGGCACCAGGCCAGACTCACATGGTGGTCAACGCAATGTCGGAGCTTCAGTTTGTTCAAACAGTCCTTCTGCTGTTGACTCCATGACGGCGGTCATCGATGAGGGGACGAGTACTGAAGAGTTCTTTGGGAAGAGCAGCGCGGGCTCTTTCACTGCTCAGATCAAGAAGGCCATCGATGTGAGGCTGGGGAAGCCTGCAAGCTTAAGTGACAATACGTCAAACACGTCTCGGTCGGCTGGGGTTATGGGTTCTGCCTCAGCCACATCGCCAGACTTCTCATACGTTCTACCTCCACGGAGGCAGGCCGATCATCTGATAGAGCTGTACTGGTTCTATGTTGATCCGTTGTATCCGTTCCTAGATAGGAACCGATGGACTCGTGCTTATAATGCTATATTCTCCGGAACGACCATGGACTTGAATGAGCGAGTCTTTGTCGCTACACTGAATGTCATCTTAGCCCTATCTACCCAACTCGTCGAATCGCATTCGTTAGAACAGCGAGAACAGTCGAGTGAGACATACTTCCAGAGGGCCCAGGAGCTATTGCCGATGAGCCCCTGGGAACCCGGATCTCTCGAGTTGGTGCAGTGTCTACTAGTAACGAGCCAGTATCTTCAGAGTACATATAATCCGCATCAGACATGGATGGTTATTGGCTCTGCAATCAGGATGGCTCAAGGGTTAGGACTTCACCTGCCCGAGACCTCAGCGAATCGTTCGGACCCTGGCGAGCGAGAGTTGTTGCGCAGGATATGGTATGGATGTGTTCTGATGGATCGGTGAGTGAACTTGCTGCATCTTGGTTCCCAGCTAACCCAGCCAGCATGGTATCTGTGACCCATGGTCGCCCCGCCATGATCTCCCAGCATCCCGCAAAGAACGTGCCACATCCAGCGGAAACTTCAAACGCCCAGAATGGAATGCAAGGTTTGGAATATTACAGCTTCTTTGTGAGGTCAGTGCGACTTTACGAGATCATTCACAAGACCATGATCGCGTTCTATGACGGCTCACAGGGCAATCGGCCAAAGGACAAGGAGTCGCATTTTGACCTTGAAGGTTTAGAAGGCGAGGACGAAGACCTCGATAGAGTGGTTCAACTAGATCGCTGTATCAGTAGATGGCAGTCAAAACTACCAGATCATCTCAGCTGGGAGTTGTTGGAGTCAAATAAGGATGAAATAGCACGGCGACAAGCCGTGATACTTCGCATGAGGTATACGCCTCCTACTCTCACAGCTGTCTATGGCTACTAACTCACGAACAGATTCCTTCATGCACGTATCCTGCTACTACGGCCTGTCCTTTCCAGATTCTGTCTCACGCAGTGTCCCCAGGACAAAAAGTCCATGGACGACAATCTTCAAGCTCGTGTCGTTCAACAAGGCGCCATGTTCTGCGTCACGACAGCTCAGAATATGATCAACACTCTGGTGAAGCACCAGACACTAGATGGCACCGTTGGCCTGCTTCCAGCCTGGTGGTATCGAGTATACTATATCTACTCCGCTGCTACAGTACTGATCGCCGCCAAACTTCGACCAGATGTCTTCTCGGCCGTGGAAATCGGCAGATCTTGGGGCCAAGCTATTTCAGTACTCAAAGCTCATGAGCAATTCGGGCAGTCTCCTCGACGGTGCGTTGCAGCGCTGCATATTCTTTCTTCAAAGATCTTGCAAGCAACACCTCGTGGTTCACCGGGACGTGAAACGGCGAACGCCAATAGGCCCGGTGAAGGGCATAATCCAGGCCTCCCTCAACAACCGATGCCGAACATGGAGGTTCCTGATCTTGTTCAGCAACTCGCAGAAGAGTTTCAAACCCCAATCCCGGACTTTAATCCTCAAGAGCTTGCGGCTTTCAACTTGGATGTGAACGATATGTCGTGGCTGAACGACGTTCAAGGAGTTTGGGAGCTTTTGAACGAATAACACAATGGAAAAATCGCTTCTATGTCTATTTATCCAAATCCCATGTTTTAATCTACCCATTACTCAAAGATCATCTTATTCTTGACACTTCCCAACTCGGTGATGCTAACCTCCACAACATCACCGTCATTAAGATACTTAGGCTCCTTCATTCCCATGGCGACGCCACACGGTGTTCCGGTGAGAACAACGGTTCCAGCCTCAAGCGTTGTTCCCTGGCTGATGAAGCTGACAATTTCCTCAACACCGAAAAGAAGATCATTCGTACCCTCGCTTTGTCTCTCCTCGCCGTTGACAGTTGTTGTCAAGTGCAACTTGGAAGCGTTACCAACGATAGCAGGAGAGACGAGAAGAGGTCCAATGGGCGCGAACTTGTCGAACCCCTTGCTGAAGCACCATTGGGGAACACCGCCTGCCTTCTTGGGGTCTCGTTGCCATGCTCGCGCGGAGACGTCGTTGGAGACGACGTAGCCTGCTACGTAAGAGAGAGCATCTTCCTTGGTGATGTTCTTGCCAGACTTGCCAATCACGATACCCTGCATTTTGATGTTAGGCAGTTTTCCAGCAAAAAGATAGACGGAATACTTACCAGCTCTCCCTCGTAGTCTATTGTGCCATCTTGGGCGATCTTAGGAATGGGGACATCCTCACTGAAGCCAGCAATGGAGGTAGAGGGCTTGATGAACAATGAGGGATAAGGCGGCGGTGTTCGGCCACCTTCCTTGACTAATCGGTCAAGTCAGTATAGTTTTAGTCAGTGTGTGCTTCGTCACTTACTGTGCTTGATGTAGTTAAGGCCAATGCATCGGATGATAGGCACATCAGCCGGTCGCAGCAGCTCCTTTACAGCCTTGACATGTACCTTGTCACCCTTGGTGAGTTGCGCCACAGGACTCTGACCCTTGTACTCCATAGCCCACAGGTCATTCTTGGCTAACTTCTCAGAAAAGTCCTTGTCATTCTCAATGAGAGGGTCTCCAAAGGTCTCATTTCCGTTGTCATCGACAAAACGAATGAGGCGATTCCAAGTTGTTGAGGACATTTTGCGGGTGAATGTAGACGTGAAATTTCTGCGATACAATGGTGCTGCGATACTGGCTATTCTCATCGTTGCATTATCTTCAAGGTTGTATACTACCTGTTATAGTTGTTTCTGAAAGGCATGATGATTGTCGGAGAGTATTGGTCATGAGATCCACTGTTGTGGCCACTCATAGCACGGTCCGGTCGGAAAGTCGGAGCCCGGATCCCACCGGAGTCAACCCGGAAGACGGATATTGACTTCGGCTGTTGTGGATGATTGATTAAACGCGGTTCAATGTGACCGTTGTAGCAATCCTGTTGCCTATCGGCGCTACTTCCCCAGCTTTCTCTTGTCTGGGGATCTTACGATCGTTATCCACTCCGAGACCATCCATCAATCCGTTATTTATTTGCAGAACACTCCAACGACACTTGCGAATCACTGACCAAGTCAAAAATAATATCATAATCATCTTTACTCTTGGAGAGACCACAGAAACAATGGGGAATTATACTAGCACAGTGGCTTCGGGCGCCTCGGACGGTGACTCACCAGAGATGAAGCAGTATCTCAGCGAACTACCATCCAAGAACTTGGAGCCTCTTTGGTCACAGATGAACATGATGGTGCCGCCGACACCAAACCCCACAGCGAAACCTCACATGTGGACATACAATGAGGCCTTGCCTCATTTGGAGACAGCCGCTAAGTTGGTGCCAGAAGAGAAAGCTGAGCGGCGAGTCTTGATGCTTGTGAACCCTAGCATGCGTGAGTATATCATATCAGCCATGATACTGAACTCATTTGACTGACTTTTCTAGAATCACCATACACAACAGATACTATTTATGGAGGTCTTCAAATCGTCAATCCTGGCGAAACAGCGCCAGCACATAGACATCTTGCCTTCGCAGCTCGCTTCATCATTGATGGTGAAGGTTTCACAGCGGTTGAGGGCAAGAAGATGCCCCTCGTCAGAGGCGACGTTGTCATCACACCGATCTGGCACTGGCATGACCACGGTAACGAGAGTGATAAGCCGGTCGTTTGGTTAGATATGTTGAACCTACCTCTATTCCGCTTTGCTCCAGTCCACTTTGCTGAGGGCTACTCTGACCCACGCTATCCCAGCGAGTGAGTATTTTTTACCCTGCACGACTAAGATGCCCTTGCTAACGCTGTCAGACATTGCGACCCTTGCGAGTTTCGTTTCCCGTGGGCTCCCGTTGATGAGGAACTCAACGCCGACAAGAGCGACTACTCCATCTATCATTATAAGCTCTCAAATGGAAAACCCTTATCAACATTCCTCGGCGTTCAGGCCGAGAGACTGAGCCCTGGTGCTACAATGGAGTCACAAGAAAGCCAGTCCTATCTTTATCACTGCTATGAAGGAAAGGGTCGCACTGAGCTTGTGACGCCGACTGGGGAGACGATGACGTTTAGATGGGAGGCACGGGATACTTTTGCTGTACCTTCATGGTGCAAGGTTAAGCATATTAATGAGTCTACCACGGAGCAAGCATACTTGGTGGCTTGTCACGATGGTCCTTTCCTTGAATGTTTGGGTATTCAACGAAGAAAGTTGTAAACTCAAATGACCGACATGTCGCATAATGGTATTTTCTTTTAGCATATCCATCATCGGCTAGCTTAAGCTTAATCCATGGTCAGCCTTTATCTTTCTAGGCTCTACTTTGGTTCGAGTTCTGTTCAGATCTATCTAAATCACGGCATGAGATTGCTGCACGATAAACAAGACTTCAGATGATAGGCAACGAGTTCACAATGATATGAGACATGTGTATATAGAGTGGTGGGTTGATTGGCGTGAAGTTGTCACAGAATCTATCTGACATGCTAGACAGGTACATGAATGAAGGTCCACATCATAAGCGCCCGGAATCTGAGACCTAGGTGACAACTAGACTTGGCTGTCATCACTTTCCAGGACCCTGGGCACTGACACGCTGTCGCTCAATGGTAATGAAGAAGATCGTGGTGTCAGCCTCGCCACCGCCAGAGTTCTCTACAACGAAACCACCGCTCACTGCTTCCGGATCCCAGTTGTCCGCGTCAAGATCGGCCTCGGAAACAGTCTCAAGAGCCTCAGTATAGTGATGATCCTGGGGCGGCTTTCCAACAAGATCCGTGAGAAACTTCTTGTACTCGTTGTACAGATTTTCTTCAACCAGCGCCCCAGTTTCATAGGTTATGGCAGAGTAAAGATGGGCGTCAGCGCCTCCAACCTTGTCGTTGTGCTCGCTGTAGAAATTTGTAATCTTCTCCTTGGCTGTGTCCAAGCCATTCTGGTCAAGATTGTAATGGGCGACAATGGCACCTTGCTTAGTCGCAAGGATGACACCGAAGCAGCCAGCGAAGGATGAGCTTCCAACAACGTGATTACCAGCAGCAGTGAAGTCTACAAACTGGGTATCATCTTGGTTCACGTATGTTCCAGCTTTCTTGCTGTCGTCGAGCTTGCTCTCGTAGGCTTCTAGCTCAGGAGTTTTGACTCTGGCGTAGATATGGTAATCATCGCGGACAGCAAGCCTTGGGGCATTAGCATCATTGAAAGGTGTCTATAGGTAAAGGACTCACTGGTTGGTGTAAGGTGCAGCGAGGCAGAGCTGAGAAGAAGCAAGAAGGAAGAACAGTGAGGCCAACAGCTTGGCCCAACCGCTCTGGAAACTCTTGGAACCCAACATGGTGATGAGCAGGATAGGATAGTTCTAAAAGAGTGACGGTCTAAACGAGTGTATAAAACGAGAGGGTTGAAGAAAGACTGTATTGTTTGATGCAATGAAATGTCCAACTATAGAGTCTCTGCCCTACATATATGCTGAATAGAGAAGGGATATCAGTGTAAGATAACCAGAGTAATGCAACACGGGAATATCCGAGCATCAGCCGTCAAGGCTTGAATCAGGATGAAATTACAGTACACGAGCTCCATAGAAAGGATCGTGAAAAAGCGGGTTCGTTGTTCATTCTTGGCATGATCTGCCTGTGCGCGATGGGACTTGGGGGCGGGATAAAGTTGAGATCGTCAGCCAAGACATGAAAACTCCGAAGAACTTGGCGTTTCCGTCTTACCCGTTAGACATTAGCAGCTTATCGTCGGATAATAATAGACGGGGAGTTCTGGAAGGCGATGCAGAGTGATTGACGAGGATCCTATGCTCGATCCTAAAACTGGATCAATGTTGCATTTGCTTATTATGTATTATGGATATCTGTCAAGGAAACGATTTTTCCTTGTTTTTTTTTTTTAGCTCAAGGTATCACTCGGCGCTTATGGATGTTCATCCTAATCTCGTGTCCTTACATATTCTCGAATATTCGCGATACCGGCTTGGCCGGGAGCTTTGCCATGAAAGGGATGGTTAGATTGCGATCCATAGATAAGCGTGAAGGATTCGCTTGATGTGACAGTCAACGACCATTACAAGGCTGAGAATGTGATGGCCCCCGAAGGATCGAGCGTTGTAACATGTTTGGCCCAGTAGGGCGCTCAGGTATGGAGATCTTTCACGAATGGAGCATATGCTGGTCCAAGGGTCCTATTTTCAAAGTACCACTACCCACTTGCTCGGTTCGACTGTTATTTTATAGGCCAGTCATACGAACGGGGGCCGAACGGGGGCCGAACGGTTGCAACGGCAATTGATGGGATGACGCGTAACAGCATCTCTAAGATTAAGCATGTCTATTGACTATAGCTTTGTTTTTGTGGAAGTCGACGATGACCAAACCTGATGGTGAGAAATTGGTCTTTCGGTGGAAGCCTGAGTCAACCTAGTAATTCCTTTTGAGCTTCTACTTTACCACGGAAGTTGTAATTAACACTTAAGCTTTGATATATTGCGGACTCTTTCTTAATTGGATGCGCCGTCTTGCATTCAAGGATCTAAGGCTGAAGAAGTGATAGACGACTTGTTCGGTGCCGAGTCCAAATGTGACAGCGAAAGACGTAAACGGAAATGCCCGAAACAGAGCGAAGTCCGATAAAGCGACTCATGTCAAGCAAAAGAAAGAGATTGAAACTGGAGATTCATCAACCATGCCCATCCTTCAGTGGTTTTTACAAGGCTGTTCGACGTCATCAATGCAACCTTACAAGTTCAGCTCCGCATCGAAAAGGAAGCGATCCGCAGGGGTAAGCGAGTATCCAAGAAACACTTATCAGACGGAAAAAGGAACCCGACGGGATGTGGCTTGGAACGGCACGGGCCGATATCATAACATGGCGATGAACCTACAATGTAACTAGGATTCGATCCTTCTGAACCGTTTCAGTTACATGTCCACTCTGCGGGACTAGCAAGATTAGGCTGGCCATAGCGCCTTGCCCCCAATGGACAAGCTACAAGCCTCCAAGCCTGCCTTGGGCAAGATGTAAGCCTGATTTAGTATCGGGATTATATACCTATCTGTTGTGTCTGCAGTCTGTCGCCTAGGTCTAGCCCAACATACTCGCACTGAGTTCCTTCATTCGTTATACACTAACTAAGTCATTCTTTTTCTTTTGAGACCTAGACAATCACTCGTTATGCGTCTGGTCGGTCTTGTTGTGGCTCTCGCCGCTTTGGCGGAGGCTCAACTCCCAGAGACTCCTGGAGCCAATGGTGAATCCACCACCACGACTCTTCACCCTCTTCCCTTTGAAACTACTTCGTCTGAGATTCCTGTATTCGATAAGACGAGTTCTTCGGATGTCGCACTTCCGGAGACAAGCACAGATGTTCCGGTTCCTGATACTGCATTTACTTCAACCGATATCTTGCCTGAGCTGTCTGAGTCCAAGAGCACCGACATTGCGGTTGGAGGTACTTCTACTGCCAATGGTGAGTCGCCTCTTGACTCGACATCTGATGGTGAGGTCCCTGTTGGACAGCCCACTACTGGGACGGGACAGCCTACTGGTCCCGAAACTACAGCCCCACAGCCTCCAGCTATCGACACTACGACATCACAGAGGCTTCCCGTAGCAGAGACAACTACTCAGCAACCTCTTGCCCCTGGTGCTACCACAACTGATCAGGCAACTGGTGTCGAACCTACAAGCCAACAGCCTCCTGCACCTCAGTCAACTACTGAGCAAGGCCCAGCTTTTGACACAACCACCCAGAAGCCTCCTGTTCTGGACTCCACAACTGAGCAACTGGCACCTCAGGTTACCACTTCCCAACCTTTTGCCGCAGATGAGACCTCCAGTACCCAGGCTCCCGTTGTCGTCACCGCTTCCTCAGAACAACCTGTTGATGAGGTGCCATCGACAACTGAGAAGCCTGAGGACCCCAAGCCTACTACTACTCAGCAGCAGGAGGCTGAGCCTACTAGTAAGGACGAGGAATCCGATCCTAAGTCCGAAGACTCAGACAATGAGGACCCCAAGACCAAGGATGAGACTGACCCTGAGTCCACCACCAAGCAAGACGAGGCTCCTATCACAGTTCCTCTCGCTGCTGTCACTGCTGAGCCTCAAGAGACTATCTCAGGTGTCAGCGATAACACTCTGCACAGTACCAAGGACAGCGATGGCAATGATGTTGTGGTCCCTGTACTCTTTGGTCCGTCGTGCCTGATCTTTTGTGAGCATGCTGGCAAAGACAATGGCCCTGGCGGTATCGTCCTTTGGGGCATTGGTAAGTTCGCCGACCTTTTCCGCCCAAAGTTTATACTAATATGTGACTTAGGACCTGCACCTGGAAGCTACGTCCTTCCCCCTCTCCCTGGCATCACTCCGGCTCCATCAGCTGTCGTCATCAATGGAGGTGTCCCTACTCCAGTAGGAACTCAGACACCGGAAGACCCTGACGACCAGGACGATGACGACGACGACGACAAGAGTACTGCTGAGGAAGAGACCAAGACTGAAGCTAAGACTACTGAAGCCAAGTCCACTGCTGAGTCTTCCGCGGCTTCCACTACTGAGGCTAGCACCACTGAGCTGCCTCAGCTATCGATGGGCGTTGAGACTGTCGTAGTGAACGTTGACGCTACTCCTACCACCGGCGCTACCTCTAGTGAAGCTACGACGGAGGCCACCAGCACTGAAGCATCTACCCAGACTACTGAGCTTCCCCAACTGTCTATGGGCGTGGACACGGTAGTTGTCGACGTTGATGCAACTCCAACAACTGGAGGAACTACTGAGACTTCTGCTGCTACTTCTACTGAGACCACTGAGGCTACTACTCAGACGACTGAGCTTCCTCAGCTGAGCATGGGCGTCGATACAGTCGTTGTGGATGTTGATGCTACCCCCACTACAGGAGGCACCACTGAGACCTCCGCTGAGTCTGTCACTACCGAAGAGTCGAGCACTGAGGTTTCTGAGGCCACTAAGACTCAAGATACCACTACCGCGGAGATGACTTCAACAGAGGCCACAACTGCTGAGTCTACGACAGCAGGACCTACATCTACTGAGACCTCTGTGCAGTCTACTACTTTCGCTACTTCCACCACGACCAAAGAGCCTGAACGCGAGTATCCTTGCATCATTCATGCCAATCCCGGCATTGATCCCTACTGCGCCTGTGAGACTACAGTCAGTGGCAAGGGCTTCTATGTCTCCACTGATTTGATCTCGTCGTCTTGCGCCGACTACACAACCTTCCCCTCCTCTATCCCTACTGATGCTTTTGAGCCCAAGGTGACTGAGAAGCCCGATCCTGAGCCTTTCGTCAAGACCGACGATGGCACAGTGGTTTCTTACCCCGACCGTACCGTCTTGGTCGGGAACTACCCTGGTGGAAAGTATACTTATACCCAGGGTGTCGGAGACGCTGTTACACTCGAGACTCCTTTGCCCACGCAGACCGATGCGAACAACAAGGGCTCTAGCCAGTGCGGCAGCATCGATGATGCTTGTGACCGCGCTCTGAACGATGGCTTTGATGATGATACGACATACACGGATTATGTCTCGCGCTATGCTAGGATCAAGAGCGGTATGATCATGCTCGCGACATTTGGTCAAGCTGGTTGCACGGCCCAGTTCAAGTGCGATGACTATGGTCTCGGAATGAAGGGCAAGGACATCAAGGATGCGTAAGTGAACCCTTGTATGGTCGATGATGAGTTTATGCTAACTATTTCGCAGTGTCCAGTACATGAAGGATAATGATGGAGTGAGCAAATGTGGAACAGCGTACCTATCCAATACGTGTCAGATCACACTGAACTACTGTACCAATTGCCACCATGACGGTTAATCAGCTGCAACTATGGCGGCGTTGGAAATGATAGCTTTATTTCAGCAGTTCTTATACAGATTTGTTGCCGCGGGAGACAATTCACGAAACTGACGCGTCGGCGTGTTGACTGAGCCCAGAGCGTGTATGTCTCTTTTTCATGTTACGCAGTGACTTATGTAAACAGGGATAGACTTTCTTTTTTCCAGCTCCAGTGGGGTAAGGTAGTGTGAGCCCCGTCGTCATTGTGAATACTAGAATTTCCAACATTTCGATATCATCAATTGCACAATAATTGCCCTCACCATCTTCATTTTTTGTGCCACAATGTGTTCCGACTATGATGTTACCAACCTGATGTTCGGGGCCGACACGGCTGCCGAACTCGACCTTTACCAGGGCGAGCCTAAGCCCCGCCTTGAACCCCTGCTTTTAGATACTGTCATGCAGGGTCGACCTCCTGTGTCCAACTGCCGGTTGCTTCAAATGCCCAACGAAATCCTGGCTAAGATCGTCAGCTTCGTCGCTGAAGACAAGGACGCCTTGCAACAGCTTGCCCCCGTTAATTCTGACTGCTGCGGGCTTTCTCGTGCTAGCCAATTCTCCGAATTCAGATTCGACTGCAGTCCCAATAAGATCAGGCTTCTGCTACTACTCGCCCAGGGGATGATTGGCCAAGATGGTCCCGGCATCCTAGACTGTATACGAAAATTCACATTCAAACCCGATCCATCCCAGGTTCGCGATATTCACCCTTACATCTGGCGCAGGTTCCAAGAGGATCCCGATGAAGAGTACGGAGGAACTGCTGAAATCAAGGAACAAGGCGCAAGGCTCTTCAAACAGATCCAACATGATGTGGCCCTCAATCTAAAGGCCATGCGCAACCTCGAGACCCTGGTTTGGGATTGCAATTTCCCACTAGATAAAGACACCTGGTCGCTCTTGGCCTGCTCCACAGCCCATAACCTTCTTATCAACGGCACCCTCATCGCTGGAAACTTCTCTCTAGGGCCACCTCCGACCCCGCCGTCTTGGCCTTTGCGATCTCTCGTTCTGATGAATGTCAGGCTAGTAGGCTCCTGGGACCAAGAGCATGGTCGACTTAGCGAAGGGGAACCATTGCGATCTAATCCCAGCAATGACTTCTTTAAAAGTCTATTCCAGCTTTGCTCCCCAACTCTCGAATCTTTGACATGGGAGAGTTGAACCCCCGAGGCCTGGAAGCCTCTCTCTCTTGGGACCGGCCCGAAGTCCTTTCCTAAATTGCGACAGCTCCGAATCAAGCCTGGCCGTGATGCCATAGATGAAGCTAGTTTTGCTTCCCTCCTTTCTGCGCCGCTCAAGTCCCTCGAACCAAGTCACTCATCTTTTCGTTTATTTGAGCATCTGATTCGTTCCCATATCGAGGAGCCATATCGGGATCTTGAGGAGCTTGTTGTTAAATTAACAGAGAATCCGCAGCTTGCCACAGATTTAATCCTCAAGCATAACAGCTTGAAAAAGCTTTGGGTTACTCAAAATTACTACATGTCGGGCCTTGATAATTCTTTGGATCGAGTCTTGATCCCTGGCCTTGGAAAGGGTCGATTTAATAACCTTCGCTCCTTGTATGTTCAATTTGGAGGTCAAAACAAGGATGCTGGCTACGACAAAGATCATTTTTACATTTTGCCGGAGTCTCTTGCGACTATCTGCGAGCTTACGACCCTAGAGCAATTGGGTCTGCGCTGCGATGAGATGGAACATGAGTTCTATTCATACGAGGACTATACTGGGGTCACTTTTCCCATCTGGCTCATCGACCATGGAAATCTGCAAGCTCATCTGCAAAGTCTCAAGAATCTTAAGATGCTGGTCATAAGGGGAGATACATATCCCTCGAGGGCTGGCGAAGGTTCTAGCCACACTGGATACTATAGACAGGCCTACGCGAACCCAGAAGATTTCCAGACGGCGGAGGATCACCCGGAGCTCGGCCCGTTCGTTCAGGAACGAGGCGAATCAAGGATAGCTTGGCAGTACGTACATTTGTATCGCATGCTTGAGCATGCAAGGAGTCACCGAGCAGTGTTACCAAAGCTCGAATGGATCCTTTGCGGAAAACGTACGATGAGATTTATCGAGGACGCTCAGGGGGTTGTCCAACCCCATCCCGTTGGTAACGAAATGGATGAGTGCAAAACATTCATCGGACGAGTTTTTGGTCTAGCTTCTGAGGTTGAAATAGCACATTTGACGGACTAAGGCGGGGTATATGTTCGAGACTGACAGCCTGTTGTGCATTGTTGATTCCTTGTGCAGTTGGTAGCAGTCGCCCATCGCATGGCCGTTATTTCTGAAATTTCTGCTGCCATAGATTCAATGTACGCACGGGGTCATTTGTCTTTGGTTTCACAAGGTCTCGATTCTTGTATGCAGACGTAACCACATTGTACCTATCCACAAGTAGCACCATTTGCCAAAAGACATTTCTCGTCCCAAGCTTTCGATGATTTTTTAATAATGAACATGCTCGCCACTGGTTTAGACAGTGGCTAGCTCAGTCTCGACATTTCTTTATTTGCTTATGTACCCCTTCTATGGAGATACTTGGGTAAACCAGCCAAGAATCTGAGGTGCAGAAATACGGACGTTTATCATCATGTCGTCGCCCTTTACGTCGTACCCAGTTCCCTGATTCCCATTCGTATCACTCTTGGAAGCTCGAAATACTAGTAAGCTACCACCCGATGATAGACAATCTTCGATGTCCTGGACCTGACTCTTCTGGAAGGTGGTTTGAGGGGTCAGGGTAATGCACACACCCTGGACAACAAGGAAGCTGGTGGTCCAGGCCGGGAGCTGACAATCAGCGGTATCGACTATCGAACCGCTAGCAAATAGTTTTCGAACGTCCTCAGCGTTACCTGCTGAGATATTTGCAGTAGTAGAGACTGCAGGATCAATGCCTTTGCCGAGTATGCGAGCGTTGAACCATGGCCTGTCGATAGCAACTTTCGTTGCGCTAAACACAACCTTGACATCGATATTTTCTGTAGACAAAGTAGATCCCTGGCAGGTCGCGGCAGAGCTAGTGATACTAGACTCGCTAGAGGACAAGAGATTGGTTGACCAAGCAAGATTCGAAGATGCAGTACAGCTGAGCTTTGACTGGGTCTGCATCAATGTCCGAGTATCAAAGACCAAGGTCTCCCATCCTGGTGTTGGTGTACTGCCTTGGAAAGCATGGGAAGTTCCCTCATAGTTCTGAGCGCCAGTTTCCCGAAGCATATTCTGATACTTCTCAATTTCGACAATAAGCGACGCAATCTGGTCATTGATGGTATATAGCTCAAGCCTGCTATCGCGACTGGTGGCCTGTGAGACTTCTGTCTGAGCCCGAGTAAGTGCTTCGGAAGCCTTAGCAAGATCAGTTGAGTTCTGAATATGTTTTAGTTGCAATGCAACCAGGGATATCCACTGCTCATCGCTCAGTGGACCTGCTTCGTACTGCTGGAGCAATGCATTGAGTTCCATCTTGTTCCTGTCGCTCAGTCCTTTTATAGCTTCAAAACCGTCCTGTATTTTTGAACAAGCTTGAGAAAAGTAAATCTTTATGCAGTGGGCAACTGGACCAGTAAAGCCCTTGACCATTTCCGCTTCTGTGGCGTCCGCAGCTGCCCTTGCATTATCCACAGCTTTTTGCAACGATTTGAGGTCGCCCACCACAGCCACTAGAGTGTTCCTTCTTGCTTTAAGGAAGCTGCATTGTCTGATGGCGTCTTGCAGCTGACTCTGGATGCTGCCAGTATTGTCTTGTTGCGAAGGGTCCCAAAGACTCTTAGCCCAGTCGCTAGGGGCAAGATTGACGGGATAAATGTCTTCTGTGTCATCCATATTGCGGTTCACGCAAGACCTCAGGTCCTCTCTCGCCTGCTGCAATACTTCATTGGCTTGATCGGGGTTGACCTCTTCGTCAGCCGAAATGAGGCCGGAAAGCACCTGGTCGTATGTCTCCGAGAGTTTGCTTCCATTTGGACCGCCCACGATGTTAGAAAGCTCCAACAAGCCATCTGTGAGGCGGAACTCCGCCTCAGCCACAGAAGACGGCTTGATCATCTGTGCAGAGTCTGAATCACTTCCATCATAATGTAACTCGCTTCTCTGCAAGGGTTGTGTCGGAACTTGCATCTGGAAGAGAGTCTTGTCTCCGGCATCGAACTTGTGACGCAGTGCATCGTAGATATTGGCCAGTAAAGGATGGGTCGTGGAACTCATCGTCGCAAATCAATGTAAATTGAACGTCTTGTGGTTTTGAGAAAATTGTCCGCGAGGCTTGGGGGAAACAGAGAAGAGTTGGTGAGGGGAGCCAACTGAGCTAGCGAAAGTGGCTGAGACACTTTGATGGTCTAGCCCGGCCTGTGGATAGCCTCTATCACCAGCAGCGCGAATCAAGTCAAATACTAACTCGAGATTCAGTGTCATATTACAGCTACGTAGTTTCATCAGCTCCGCCTTCAACTTGGAACTAGGTATTGGGGGCTTGAGCAACCTTTGTTGTTCTCCTCTCGCATATTTGAAGTACATTGTCGCCAGATGCTGTATCAAAGCGGTACATGTCAGAACCAACATAACTACTTTTGCGCAACGCTAACAACAGAAACAGTATTGAAACGCGCAGTGTTGCATGGTTTAGCAGAGTAGGATCACGAACGAATTGCGACATGGCGTAAGCGCGCGGTTTCTGGGCGTGTAACTACTGGGCGATGTTCAGGCCAAGGCCATGTCCATCAGGCTAACACGAGAAGGCCTGTTTGGAAAAAACAGCACACTACATAACACAGAGAGAAACCAGCAAGTTCCCATAATTGCGTGTCCAAGTTCATTATTTCTTACACAGTCGGAATGGATATCGCTATCGATCTCAATGTGCTGAGTCAACTCAACACGACTGAAACCAAAGCCATACACGACATATGTGACAAGCTGAGCGTTTGCGGCATCAAAGAAAAGGTCAAAGTTCCACAAATAGTTGTCCTGGGCGAAGAGTCATCTGGAAAGTCATCTGTTCTCCAAGCCATATCTCATCTGCGTTTTCCGACTGGCGAAAATGGCTGCACGCGATTTGCCATTCAAGTTATGTTTCGACAAGCTCCCGAGACTCGAATTGATGTCACGATTATATTCGAAGACAAATCGAAGAAAATCAGAACATGGCAGCACTCTGACTTTCAGGAGGATGACCTTGCTCATATCATAGAGGAGGCGAAGAGTATCATGGAGTTCAACAGAGCCGGGAAAGATTTCTCAAAGGACCTGTTACGTTTGGAAATTGAGGGACCGCTTATGTATCCGTTGAGCCTGTTGGATCTGCCAGGATTTCCAAACTCCGATAAGAGTCAAGAAAACATGGAAATCCTCCAAAGTCTTCTGGGCAGCCACCTGAATAACAAGGAAAACATCTATTTAGTCGTCGTCAACCCCAACAAGACCATTCCTGAACAGGTAGTTCTCAGACATTCCAGGCTGTTTGATCCCCTTGGAAAACAGACAATCCCCATTATAACAAACCCTGATATCATGCGGCCTGGATCCGTCGAGGAGCGAAGGTACATCAGATTGGCCATGAATCGCCAAATGATGAATCGCTTTGACCTCGGATGGCACGTTCTCTGCAACAAACGAGAGGAAGAACTGAGCTTTTCGAGGCGAGATGAAAGCGAAGACCAATTCTTCAAAGAAAGCGCATGGTCATACATACCATCGGTTGATCGCGGCGCTGCGAACCTCAGAAAGAAACTCAGCCTTGCTCTGTGCCATCATATGCGACGTACACTTCCCCTGTTAGTCGATGATATCGATTGGAGCCTTCAGTTCAGGGAATCTGATATGGAAGGATTGGGGCCACCTTGGTCTAGCCCAGAGGAAATGAAGTCCTTTCTCATTTCTGTGGCAAGTGACTTCCAGCGTGTTGTTCAAGATGGAATCCACGGGCGGTATCAAGACAGATTCTTCCTTGTTCAACATGGTGAAATCACGAAGTTAAGGGCACAGATTCGAGATTTGAGTCAAGCATTCGATTATGTGATGAGATTTAGGGGAACTGAATATGGCATTGGACCACCAAATACTAAGAAGCCAGAAGGACACAAACCGCCTAAGCACCTCCTTAAGTTTATTGAGCACTACGACGAAAATGAATTTTTGGAGACAGGATTTGTTACAAAAGAGGAATTCATCAACAAAGTCGTGAAAAGGGTAATCTTTAATCGCGGCGTCGATTTCCCAGGGTCTCGCACCCACGAGTTTGTAAGGCGGCTACTCCAACATCAGGTTGGCTCCTGGGGCGTAATCGCTCTTCGCCATACAGAGCTCGTATTCGAGGTTACCAAAGCATTCGTGGATCGATTACTCCAGTTTTTATTTGGACATCGATGTTTCAACGGAGGGGTTGAAGCCATCTTGACAACGTGTGTGGATCCTTTCTTCGACGAGAAGAAAGTGGCTATAGAGGCAAAGATCAATGAGCTCTTCAAGCCTTATGAGCAAGCCTTTGCATTTCCCCTCGACCTTGACGGCTACAGAGAAGTTTCTCAGAGATCGGGAGATCGTCTAGCCAAGCGAGTTTACAGCCTCATGACAGCCAAAGTTCCCGTCTCCACTGACGACCGGCAGAAGGAAAGGGTCACACGTCAGATGATTCGAGAAGCAGTTACGACAGAGAAAGATTCAGAAATACGAGAATCCGGGATATACGATGTCATTGATATCATGAGTATCTACTACGAAGTAATTATTCCCCATCCGTGCAGAGAAACTGGTTAACAAGCTTAGTCGTCGCGACGTACCTTTATTGAAAACGTGATCAACCTCGCAATCGAGAGCTGTCTGATCTGTGATCTGCCAAATATCCTCTCACCTTCGATGGTTTACGGGATGAGCAACGAGAGGCTTCAAGAGCTAGTTGCAGATTCAGAAGAAACAATATGCCGTCGGAAGGCTCTAGAAGCAGAGATTGGATTGCTACGTAAAGGTCTTGCTATATGTCGGCGATATCAGCTAAGGCCAGTTACCGGCACATGATTAGGGAGGAGTGTATTTTTAGATAGCCTGAATCACCATATCGCTTTCTGTACTGATCCTACTCATTGCTCAAGCTGTTATGTTCAAGCTGCATGACCTGGTTCTGCCCCACGCCGTCGGCTTTTCTCGGCAAGAATACCAAACCCACATCGTCAGAACCAGACGGCATAGACTGGAAACAGTGCAACTTCCGTCCAACCCATGGGGCGCTGGCGCAACTGGTAGCGCGTCAGATTCCAGTTCATTTCGAGGTTCCCTTGAAAGTTTGATTCCTGAAGGTTATCCGTTCGAGTCGGGTGTGCCTCATGCTTTTTGTTTTGGTTGATGGAAGCGCTGTGCCTTTTGTAGTGGTGCTTGTTCGCCTGTAGATGCGCGATTTTCTTCCAACGCAAACTCATTCATGAAGGGCCGTCCAGTAAGGATTGATACGTAGTAAAATGGCAGTTCTATCTATGCACATACTTCTTCTATATTCCCTGGTATGTCCGCGATCCCCCATTTGACCATAAAGGCGATGACGGAGTGATCTTGGTCAACCCCTCTTTAGCCGCAGCGATCTCATCTTCGTCAATCGACTTCCCTTCTAACCGCTCATGCATTGCATTGATGAGGTATAGATCGTCCTTAATCTCGGGCCAGTCAATAGAGTTCAGGACGCACGGCTTCCCTTTACTGGAGCTAATCTTCCGTTCAAACCGATCGCGATAGATATTGTAGTGCGCCATTGCATCCCACGGATCCCAGCGCCAACGGTTCTGTGGTGTCGCTAGAATAGGAAACGGATTGGTCGAAGCAGTATCATGATTTTCAGTTTCATCAAGAAGAAAATGAATCATTTGTTCAAATTGCTGGTCTGTCGCAGGGTATATCGTTCGTGGGCCCTTGCGGCGACATCCATGGAAGTAAATTTGTCGACTCTGCCGTTGTATTAATAATGCGTCTCTTGGAACTGGACTTATTCCTTACCTCGGTGCCATCCTCACCTCTATCAAACACAACGACGCCACCAAATATTCTGGATTCAGCCCAGTATCCTACACTATCTGCAGCGCCATTCGGATATTGGTCAACTGTAATGTAAGGTCCATGCGTAAAGGCCGTTGGGTCCCGGAATGAATCCCACTTCGTCATATCTCGAGGAGAATCTCTCCAGACATCATATATTTTATGTTTCTCAGCAACTTCATCACGCTGGAAGATCTCAACCGCAAACCTATGACAGCTCACCGCAAGGAGCTCAATAAGCCTTAGATAGAACTCTTTAGACTGAGGTACCGATTTTCTAAAGGCTTCGACCAACTTGGAGCATTTCAGTTACAATATTTCCAGGGATAATCGAACATTTCTTACAGTAGTTTCAAATATCAGCGTTGAGATATCAAGGCTTGACCGAAAGTCACAGACTCTTTCCCGAGTGCCCTCTGAAAGTTCTTCGTGTTCAAGTGCAGGATGCCCGTCTTGCGGGAACTGGAAAGACAAATACGAGGCACTCAATGGCACACCATCAAGTACTTCTGCATATGTTTGCTCCGCTATATCAGTCTCCAGTATACGTCGCAAAGCACGCTCGAATGGGCTGAGATGTTCAATATCTAGGTCTTTCAGCCTGCTATCCCCGCCTTGATTTTGGGATAGCATGGCAGTGGCCAAAAAAAAGAAACAACTGTATAAATCAAGTTGGATAAAAAGGGCACCGAAGAGAGCTGCTGAGGTCAACGAATCTTTTAGATGTCATGCAGGGTGAGATGGTGAAGAGGTGACGAACCGATGCTCCTTGTCCATGCTACCTAACAGTCTAGCGGCTGCACGTGAACATAGCCGATATCCAATAGTGTACTTCAGATTCTTCCAACCAGATAACATCAAGGGCCAGGGATAGGGCGCAGCAATTGGAAGCATTGCCACCTGCGACCTCGACCCAGTTTCTTGAAAAAGTGCGCCCTCACAGTGGTTGTACTTTCATAGACACGGGTGTGGCTCAAAAACGGTTTAGGGTTACCCCAGAATGCGGTCTTGCCATTACTACAACTATCTTGGCCTGCCTGCAGTCTATCTCTGTGCCGTAGAACCCTGCTATGAAATCCTCCTAGGATGTCTTGCAGATGTTTCTGTGCAATGGCGATGCTTTTCCAAGCTCATTCTTAGTTGCTATCTACTTCTTCTTCTTGGGCTTCGTCTTGTCCACAATGTCCACCCACTTCGCATCAATGCCCTTGCTCGCCAAAATATCCTTGGCGAGAATCTTCCTCTGATCGCCTTGAACGACCACTTCCATCGATCCAGGCTTCGCACCAGCCACTTGGCCTACGCTCGCAGAACCTGCACACTTCTTCTGTAACTCTGGTGCAAGGACCTGAGGATCAATGAAGAAGGGCTCCAGGTTGGAGATCTTGGTGACGACCTTTGTACCGGTTCGCTTCTCGATTGTTATCAGGATCCGAGGTGGTAGTCCAGACTTTGGCTTTTGGTCGGGAGAGGGAGCGCCATGTGAGATGATGTGGAAGGGTTGGCAGAGATGAGTATCCTCGATCACTCGCTTTTGGAGAGTACTTCGGGGGATTCTTCCTGCGGCAAGGAAGCTGACATCTTCATCAGATGGCTTGGTACCTAGGATGTCGTTGGCGAGAAATGGGTCGAGTTTGACGCTGGAGTTTCCTTGGCCGCCCAATTCGGGATGTCGGTCGATGTACGACTTGATGGCTGCTGAGATCTCCTGCGAGGTGTAGAAGTCCGTCTTGGAGGGGACAAGGGTCGGTACGAGCTTTGAAGATACACGATAGACCATCTGGATATTAACTTTCTGCCCTGCAGATGAGCCCGACCCTGAGGCACGCCCGGCATCTGAAGTTGAAACATCTCCACCGGTAGTCTTGGGTGTTGGCAGTCGATATGGCCGGAAGCCCAAAACCTGCCGATCATCAAAGTCAATGTCCAGAATGACGGTCTCACCACCATTTCTGTCCTTGGACTTGACTATCAGTTCTTTATCGAGATGCTTGATGAACTTTTTGGCGTTCTTCCATGATGTCTTCTTGATGTTGTAGTACTTTGGGTTCTGGTATCGGAGATTGGGCTGCACCATATTTGCGATGACGAAAGACGGTTGAAGAGGGAACTGTAAGCCGAAATGTGGCGGAGAGCCAGATTCTTTGGCTTTGTGGACTGCAAACAGGAAGGCTTGATGGAATGTGTTATCGATTTCTTTTGTCGTTGGTTCGTGTTCCTCCTCTACCTCATCACCTTCTTGGGCCTCGTCGATTTGAGAGCCTTGAGCAGCTGGTGCTGTCTCTGTTGGTTTAGTCTCTTCCTCCAGCGACAGTTTGTTAGCTTGAGTAGCCAGCCCTCCTGCTAGCCCTGCCCATCCCTCCAAGCTTGAAGGCGGGTCGATTCCGCCGCTGCCAAGTTGCTTCCAACTCCAGCACTCATCGCTAACCCAGTGAAGGGCTTTGACCGCGGCGCCCTTCTGTCCTCGCAAATCATCTGGCAGACTTGGCACATCGACTTGACATGTTCCGACCCAGACAGGCACTGTATCATTCTGCATTCCTGCGACAGCCACAACAGCGCCAGTGCTCGCTCGTGCATCCCAACTGGTGCCTCTGGCTTTTACGAGCCCAGGAACCATTAAGTCGGCGCCATGCTTCAACTTCTCTTCAACCACAAAGTCGGGGGTATGTAGAAGTGGAATGAGGTTAGGGTTGCGCCACAAAGTATACACAGTTGGTATCAATCGGGGGTTCTTTCCGGTCTGAAACCAGAGGACTCTCTCATCTTGATCGGGATGTGCACCTATGTACACGGTTCCTTGTTCAGTTGGTGTGATGAAACGAGCTGAGGAAGTCGACTCTGGTAGAAGCGAGTTACGCAGTGCCGTTTGTGATTGTGTCCCTGATGACGCATCGTCGCCGGACTCTGGGATAGAGACTTGATAATCGCGGATGATTTGATCGGCGAGCTTTCGTCGATCTGAGGAGCGCAAAGGCGCTAGGTTTCTGATGTCGGGTTTTCGCTTGAACATGACGACGAGATGTGGCTCGGTCTCGGAAAGTGGTGATAATTGAAGTATTCGTAAGTTCGTGATTGATCTTTGAGGTGAGATAGTTGAGTATTTTAGCAGGGCGGGGCGGGGCAGAAGATGAGATGGCTGAGTAATCATGAGCTTTCGTCATAACCAATCGCCCCGCCACCAAATGTGAAGCTCTCATGAGTCACCCGCTATGATTCACTTCGACTCATGTTACACAGCTCTAGGCAGCCTGTTGCCTGCATTGACTTTCGCAAATCCTCGAATGTGATCAGTTTCTGAGCCTTGCTGTTTTGACTGCGGCAATTGGGTTTGGCATTGAAGATCACCCTTCATGCCCAGTCGTTGTTTGTTCAGACTGCTCCGCTTGTTTGAATCAAGAAGATGGTCCTTAGGGACAGATCACAAACTTCAATCATGAAATCTGTCTCCATTTTGTAGAAATAGATTTGCTGAGTTTCAGTGGTCGCTTCCTAAACGCAACGTGTTCAATATCCGCACTCACTGGCCCGTTGCTCTAGGCAGCTATTTGGGATCTCATATAAGCAAGCCTCTTTCATCGTGAGTCATATTTTGACAGACTCAAACCTTCTACTTTCTACAATTATGGCAAACCTGATCACTTACGCCCGCGAATTTCTCCCTTCAATTGGTCTCCTGAGACCATCCTCAGGCACGCCAATCACAAGCTTATTCAGTACCCTTCCTAGCCACCATCGCATCCTCCTTAGCGGGCTTGACGATGCTGGCAAATCAACTCTCTTACGCTCTCATCTGGCCACCAATGAAAAAGATATATCCAACGTCGTAGGCATGATTTCCCATCAAGTTGAAGTCTACAGATACGGGAATGTCACTTTCCAAACCATTGATCTCGGTGGTGGCCGGCCTGAGACATACTGGAGAATGGAGAGGTCGTTCATGAAGCACTGCGATGCACTTGTGTGGGTCGACGACTCGGCTGATCACGACCGTCTGATAGAAGCAAGAGAAGAGCTTTTCCAAGCTATACGCCACGCAGACGGATTGCGCAACGACATCCCCGTGTTGATTCTAGCAAACAAACAAGATAAGAGCGTATGTGGCTTGACCTTATAACTGAACTTTACGCTGAGATGCTCCACAGAACGCTCGTACAGCAGAACAGATAAGGCGATTCTATGTCGACGATTTTTCGTCGCCTTTAGTAAATACGCCACATGTGAGTGAGTCAGAGAAATGGCGCGGCATGAACTAACGATGCTAAAGGCGGTGTTTGGATCGAGCATCAAGACTGGACAAGGGCTTTTCGAGGCTTTTCAGTGGCTGGGTCACACTGTTAAAAGCAGGATGAAATATGACACTGGCATCAACGAAAAGGTTCCGCTATTCGACAAAGAGGAGGAAGCGATTAGAATCATTATGGAAGGACTACAGCCAAGCAAAGAAGAGGAAATTGGCGAGAAATGGGGCATCAGGCCCATTAACATGAGCTTTCATCATGTTGCTTCTCAATCTCGAAAAAGGACAAGCTATTTGATAGTTCTCTACCTCTATAGTTTAACGCGATACTCTACAGTCCGGTCTTCTTTAGGTCTATAACGCTCAGGCTAACTTGGTTGGTGCTGCTAGGAGGCAACCACCCGCCTCCAATAATAGCCAAGAAGTTATCGTTCTCCTTGAACACCATAAGTCCACGAGTATACGCATTAGGCTGAGGAGTAGCAAACTCGACCCAAGAGTTCTCGGCACCGAGGTTCTTGTTGACAAAGATCTGAGACTGGCTTCCAGCACTGACGATAATACTTCCGTTGGCTCCTCCAACCGAACTCCAGACAACGGTAGGAGAGCTGACGGGGCGGGTGCCCTTGTGGCTAACCAGAGCATACTCCTTGGCTACGAGGATGTTGAGAGGGTTGGAGGTGAGACGGTAGAAGATTCTGCAGCCTTGGGTACCGCAGGTCTCGTAGACAAAAATGTACTGGCCGTTGGGGAGGAGAGTGATTCCTGGCATACCGGGACGGGCGTTGTAGTTGCTATCAGCAACATCGTTGACGAGGGAAGACCAGCTGACGAGATCAGTAGTGGTTTGGTGAGAGAGCTTCTGGCCATGCTTGGGATCACGCTGATCAGCATAGTAGCAAACGAGCTTGTCCTGATAGACCCTGGTTTACGTTAGTACATATTCTGTGAGAGTTGAGGAACGATTCTTACATCATATGAGGCTCCCAGACTGGTGTGAGGCCGTTATTGGGACGAGCTTCGCCGCCTGATGCAATGCTGCTAGCAAACTTCCATGTCTTTCCACCATCAATGCTAGCATAGACATCAATTTTAGTCTTGCTCAGATCAGTAGGAATGCTGTTTCCTGTGCAAAGGATAGTTCCCTTAGGATACTTTCCAATTGCTCTTGGAAGCTCATAAAGGTCTGGCTGGTATCTTAATCCCCAATTGTTAACTGTATCCTGGACCTTTCCGATCTGAGTCCACTTGACACCACCATCTGTAGAACGGTAGATGGGGAAGTAAACCAGCGGGGGCTCCGGGGAGTAGTTCTCCCAGGTTGCCAGCAAGGAACCGTCAGAGAGCTGGATGGAGCGGGCGTAGAGAACGCGAGGGTCTGTCCAGCCAGCGTTGGAAGGAGGAGAGAAGATAACATTATTGGAGAATGTTGAAGTAGGAACAGCACGCTTGGCGGGTGTAGGAGGCTCTTGGTTTGCAGTAGGAGCAGCAAGGACTGTAGAGAGACTCAAGAGTCCTCCCCAGAGAAGAGATTGGAAGCGCATGATTGCTCTGAGGTGAAGATGAGGATGCTACTGTCTCTTTTCGTTCCTAGCGATCCTCAGTACTTCTTATAGCAATTCACATATTCACATTCCTGCCTCGGTAGCTCGCTCAGCTCATCACCCATAGTCTTGGCGATCAAGTTCGGGATATCTACCGACCATGCATGCCACGATGTCACGAAGTTTCGCCCCCCCGGCGGCATCTTAATGGCGCGGTAAATCCTGCATGGTGTCATGACCTCCTTCTCTGGGATAATAAGCCGTTGATCCCCCTGCTCGTCGCGGTTTGTGGGGTCCCCGCGTGAACATGTTTTTGTGCGGGGAACAACTTGACGCGCTTTTGCTTGATTGGGTTGACGGAGAGGGTAGCTCCGAAAATGGCTTAGACCTTGGCTTGGGAGAGAGAAATACGGGCTTTGGAGTTGATCTTTTGCCTGTTTGTGACGTAACTTCAGGTATATCTAGTTCGCGGAATGATACCGTGGAAATGGTGAGGTTATCCTATTGGGTTGGCCCCTGGCAGTCTTAATTATAAGCTTAAAACTCGATGCGCTCCAATCGTCAGTGTCAACAAGGAGAGCTGGAGTTAAACTTGGGCAGCAGAGCGACAATAGGAAAACGCATTTTAGCATAGAGGTAGCGCAGGGCAGAAGATAAAAATTTTCCTTAACAAGCTAAAGTATTTATTATGTCTGACCATCATATACAAGGTCTGCTATTGAGGTTTTATTCGATATGTATGAGGGGCCTAAATGGTTTGAGATTGAAGAACTTACCCGGCAGCACAGGGATCTAATAAAGAGAAAAGCAAGCAACAACCCCGTGCTAGATCACAGCACAGGCCTCACCCGGTCGGGCCAGCTTTAAAGCAGAAGCCTTGTCTTACCTCCAGATAGCTTGTAACTACCAATCGGTAAAAATGTAAAAAGAAGCGGATAATGGTGGGATCAAACCACCTATTTTGGACGAACAGGGAATCGAACCCTGGACCA
This sequence comes from Fusarium succisae, assembly GCA_013186925.1. Classification (NCBI taxonomy): domain Eukaryota; kingdom Fungi; phylum Ascomycota; class Sordariomycetes; order Hypocreales; family Nectriaceae; genus Fusarium; species Fusarium succisae. The sequence goes on along the minus strand of JAAOAW010000085.1, from coordinate 108,169 downwards.
CTCCCAGATTATTCTGTTGAATTATGCTAAGGGAGTATTATACCACTAAACCATTCGCCCGCGTCGACTTATGATTGGTTAGGAGATTTTCCGCAGATGTGCCTTATATTACTAGGCGGAATTCTAAGCATTTCTATTCCAATTTCTAATGCATTGCGTTACCAACATCCCCAACTCCTGTGCATGGGGAAGTTACAATCTACAATCATTTATCCTTTAATACATACAGTTAGGCAGTCTGCATTAGAAGCCTCTTAAACCTCATGATTTCATATTCTCCATTATAGAAAATGTTAGACAAAGATCCCACAAGGCTGCGATCTCTCAACTCAGCGCCGCATGGCGTGCATCGAGTCTCCCTAAAGGGATCGACAAAGCCATCAAGACACTTCAGGAAGGCCGATCTCAACAACAGCAGAGTCACGATGGAGAATTAAGTCCTGGCTCAGACCTGAGCTCGGGTAGGATGGAGGTCGGCATCCGTGTCCGTGAGCAAGCCATCTTGCATGCAGCTTGCTGCTGAGGCCAATAGGCACAGATCATTCCCCAGCTGCCCACCTACCGTCCGTGTTTAGCTCATGTAGGCGTCTTGCTAGCTAAACTTCCCCCATCTTACAGATACTGAAGATATGAATTACGGTGCTGTTGGGTCAGCATATCTTTTTCCATCTCAGGGAATTGATAAGCGCAGAGTTGCATGTGGACTGCTTTTGTGCCAACTGACATGGAGCGTGTAGCATGTGTTAATTGGAACATTAGTGCCATCGAGGGAAGCGGGCAGGTCGAGCCATTCTGTGAAACAAGGATGCTTCAGTGCGCAATCGTCAACCAACCTCTGGATACTACCGCTTTCACTCTCAGTCGCGGAGATTCCGAAGATTGACATCAATTGAGCCCCTAAGTGAGCAGCTATATTACTCAAGGAGTACTGATAACTATGTGTCAAGCAGACAGATTACGAGAACAATTGCGTCTTGCTAGAGTAGCACAAGTTTGCGAGATCACGAGAGTTAGCTCGTCATGGTCTCACGCGCGAAACGTGTCGGCCACGTGGAAATTGGAACTAACAAGTAGCTAGCCATGCTATCCGGCCAGAGACTGTCAGGGGTTCATGAGTCAGTGCCAATGAGCAGTCTCATGAAGGCTCTAGCAACTGCCGATTTGTGACTTGTTTACCTAGCTTGCATAATCAATGCAAATTATGAGTTGGTGGCGGCGTTACGGTTTCGTGTTCGCTGCCGTCTCATTGGTCGTGTTTGTGCTAGGTTGGGGAATACGCGGATGGCATCTACCCGGGACTCATGATCATGTAATTCATGCGATTAAAGAGATAACAGCCTGAGCCGCATAATGCATGGGTTCCGGTGATGAGGCGTGATAAGATAGACTGTCGGCAGTCGGGAATTCCAGGAGCCGCAATCGCACCCTTGGGGAGATAACAAGATAGACTGTAACCATCGCAACATTCTGGAAGAAAAATGCCATCCCACGAGCCCAACGAAACCCTCCACGGACTTTCAGGTTCCCACGTGGATGAATTCTCCTGAACAAGATTACCAGGGTATTTTCAGCCCTGAGCACAGACAAGCGGAACCTAAACCCACTGCATCTCATCTCCCGCCCACTGATCATTTGTGATAGTGGCATTGTAGCGCAACATGGTGTATCGGGGTTACGGCCGTTGTCCCGCCGTTCTAAGCTATTGAACGGATATCTGGGGCATCCGCTGAGGATCGACATGCATTTGATACAGAAGACGAAAGATCATGAGCTCTAGTGCGAGCAAAAGTGCAAAATGACCCGGACTGTTGGTTTCTGGAACTAGTCCAGGGATCCATTGTCTGTGGACATTTTTGTTGAAGCTCATATACAGTAAGCATAAGCGAGACGAAATACAGAAAGGGAACGATCGGCGATGATGCGTTTAGATGAAACGGGCAATGCAACCACCACGTCAAAAGCCAAGTCAAGGGTCTTTCTAGAAACTGTCGATTTCTTCGGCATCAACAAGCTTTGTTCCAATTCATGCGCGCATCATGGAGAATCGGTCGAAGGGAGATCTCGGAATTCCCGCGAGCCATTCTCCCAGATTGACGAATCACCTCTACCCCCCTTGGCTCTTCAACCCAAGTGGAACCACTCTTGGGCGCCACGGAATCGTAATTTGCGTTATCTCGTTTAGCGCCTCCTTGAGCCTCAAAATCAAATGGTTCACTGAGTCGTTGGGTGAGGGTAGCGCACCATCTCACGACCGAGTCGGTCGGCGCCACAGTAGATCTGGTCCGTTGATGTTCGGATCACGTCCATGCCCATATTTCCATTGATTGGGGCTGGGGCTTGATCATGTCACGCAGCGGAACCGCAGGCGCAATTTGCTTCAAGGTCAGCGTCAGCCAGCGTCAGCCTAAGTGGGTGAGCGGAGCCGGCGGTGTCGCTTCAATGTTGCTTGTCGATCATCGGTGAAGATCACCAACAACAATTCCATACAATAAAATTGACAAGGGCGTTTCAGCTGGCGGGCAAAAAGACACAAAGCAAAAAAGCAAGGCCGAATTGCCGGGTGGTTTTGTCCCATATTTAACTTGAATGTAAGGGTAACATTTCCCGTGTCTCGAGAATTTTCCTAGATTGATGGAGCTGTTTTAGGGTCCAAGAAACGCATGATTGGTGGAAAAGGCGCTCCCAAGACTCTAGACAGATGATGCTAGACTGGACTTGTCCTAGAAGCAAACCTTGTTCCTTCGGTGAAAGGGGTCATGGCCACAAAGGTTGGGTTGGTCCCTCGGTGATAATGCAGAATCGACCTTGCAGTAAGGAAAGTAAACAAAACCATAACATGCGAGGCTGGGCTGTTTTGAGCTGAGTTATCAGGGCACACCAGGGAGGAGAGGAGGGGAATGCTAGGCGTGGTGGCCACTGCTTCACGGACTAAAGGAAACGCCTGCAAGATGCTGCATGCTAGCAACACAACATCGTATGCACGTGGATTAATCAACAGTCTAATCTCCATCTAGATCTAGTCAGTCGCGTGGTCGGGCGGCTCGCCATGTGGTTCTCCGCTTCCCACGAGGAAAAGACTCTGCACCCGCTCGCTCAAAGAGGAATCGTTCGGCGGCCGCACGAGTAATGTAGGTCCCCTTTCCAATCCTTTATCATCTCCGGCTCCGCCATCGCCCGGACCTGCTATCGTCCGCTCAGCTGTGCTTGCTGCTTCATTCTTTCTTTGCTTCTTCAGATCTGAAGTGATGCTTGACCTAGGAGGTTCTACTACTCTGCAGAGGCGAGCTTCAGCGCAGGTACCCAATATGTCAAAGGGAACAATTACACAGTCGTCGTCACGATTGCTATGCGCGTCAACCGATGACCGACCGCAATCAAAGGTCGGTACTTGGCTCCGGACATAACACCGGCTATAACAACAACAAACATTTGCTTTTTTGTCCAACACCACTAACAGCTTCAAACAGGACCTCCAGGACCTATTCTCCGCCCTCCTCGCCAGTCTTCTCCCTCTCATCCCTCATCGCGTCCGCTTCATCAAGATCGAACACACATTCCTCGCCGAAGATGCTATCCACAACCTCGGCAATCTCAAGCTTACCCAGTCAAATCGTATGCCTGATCCTAGCAACCCATCGGGCACCGTCGTCTCCACCTCCACAACAACCTTCTCCATGAACAAGAACACAGCCCGAAATCTGTGTCAGCAATTCGTCGATGCCCGATATATCGAGTCTGCCGATGGAAAGCCCGACCAAGTGTTTCAGCAAAGAGGTGGAGTATGGAGACCAACGTCCAAGGGTATCATGATCTTTGACTGGTTCTGTCAATCGAATGGCCTTTACCAAGATCAGCTTAGCGAGCTGCACTGTCTCATCACAGGGCCTCTGTTGCATCTGGAACGAGATGTCAAGACCGACAAGTGCCATGTCGACCGAGCCACCACTGAGGTTGTCTTCTGTCGGTTGATCGGTGTTGACGGACGAGGCAAGAAGGGGCCTTATTCGGAGGGTGCAGCAGGTATCCGACTCCAGCCAGAACGCAAGGTGAATGGCAAAACATACCATGATACTTGCACTGGCCAAGTCATCGCTGAGTGGCTACGAGATAACACCTCATGCGTCGATCTTCGAGAAGCTGTCAACATAGCAACCCACTTCGTGCACTACAACCTCATCGAGTCAGTGACAACAGACATGGCCTACATGAATCAATTCGCCGCCTGCAAACTCTTCCAACCAACTCCCATCGCCATCTACCAACTCTCCCAACGCGGTCAAGACCTTGTCGAGACTAGCTCATCGAGTCGCTGCTCATCACAAGGCAAGACAGACACATCGTCAGCAAAGGGCGGCGTCAACGAGAGCAACCGCCACAAGCTTGAGAAGATCCTCCTCGACCCTACACTGCGGTTGCTGTTCCGTGAGAACCTTCGAGAGACTTACTGTGAAGAGAGTCTTGCATTCTACGAGCAGGCTGACGAGATCATTCGGGACTCCAAGGCCATGCTTGAGACTATGCTGAAGGATAAGAAGGGCGACGATGCGGCGAATGAGCTTCTGTCTCAAGCGCATGTTGTCTTCAACACCTTCCTCGCACCTGGGTCACCGCGAGAGGTCAACGTCAACCATAAGATCCGATCAAGTCTTGCTCAACGAATGACCAAGGCCCAGGCTCTTGATGCTACGGTAGCAGATACCTTGCAAGAGGTGACATCACTATTGGAGACGGCCCAAGATGCTGTCTTCAAGCTCATGGCCACTGTAAGCCATTCCTCATACCCTCTGCAGCATCGTACTAATGAATTCCAGGACTCTGTGCCCAAGTTCCTCAACAACCCAGCAGCCGAAAGTCGACTTCTTCAGGCCGGCGTGCGATGATACCCTAATTTCCTTGGAGATGTTCGATGTAATACAGCGAGCGAGCATAGCTACACCAACCACATTACCATCATTCTAATGCTTTTATTTCCTTTGTCGCATAGCAATTGTACGATGGTCGGAGATGATTCCCCCCATAGATTAAGATAGACGGCGATTTTAGGTGGAGCTGACTGTAGGTCATACTACAGGGATTTTCCGAGGGCTGTGTTACATGCCATGACACATACTGCATAACTTCAGATAAGGCTGTGAGGATCAATACAAGATTTTGAGCCCCTCCATTTTCAATCCTCTTCGTGACATCTGAATCATCTTCGAAATGGATTCATTGCAAAGTCATTTGTCGCCTCACTTAAGAGGTCATGACAGAGCTGGCAGCTCGAATGTGTCTTCGGATCAGATTGAGCTCCTGTCACCATACGAATCTTCTGGCAACAGCAAGCCTGGAAGCCCAGATCTCACTGCGGGGCGGCTAAGACAGCAAGTTCAGGTCATCGATGACAGACAGATATTTCGCCCAAAAACGGAGCACATACACTCTCAAACTGTGGAGCATGTGTTTCTTGATCGTTTTTGGTACCGCGTTAACATGCGGCCATCATCTCTTCTACCTAAGCCTTAATGGACAAGAAGCCACCAGCCAATCTCTCATGTTGCGATACTGTACAATAATTGCTTTTTGCGCTAAAGCGACCCTAGGAACTGCTGTTGCTATGGCTTTGCAGCAGCGAGCATGGCTAATTGCCCGCCATAAGATGGCGCGGCTCGAAACAGTGGATGCCGTCTTCACAGCCAATACCGACGTCTTTTCCCTCTTGACATGGTCCGTCCTCCATCAAGAACTTTAAGATTGGAACCCTGCTAGCTCTGTATTGTTGGATTACACCATTGGTGGTAGTTCTCACGGCTGAGGCCCTGGCTGTCGTGGCCGGAGTCACGGAGGAGCTAGTGTAGTGTCCATCTGTCCGAACGCTAAACTTTGACAATAAGGCCAACTTTGAATGGCGTGAGAGACTGGTTGTGGATGGTCAGACACTCAAATCTGTGACGCATTTAAATACTACTGCTTGGGGCACGAGGCCTCAAGACTTCAATTCAACGCATTTCGACTTTTTGAATGCGGCGAGTGCCATGTATACGTCTGTTGTGCCGAATAAGGCCGACTTCATGCGTGAACCCCTTGTGAGGAATGAATCGGCTGAAGAGGTCTGCTCCGACGGCTGGAACTGCACGTATGCCGTTGACTTTCCGGCGCCTGGGCACAAATGTGAAGAGTTGGCTTCTGGTGTTGGTTCCAAGGTGAAGAAGCTTGGCGACGCTGAGGCGCTCTTAGACAATTGTGTTAGGCAGCCGGTATACTGCCTGAGCTGATTTGATAAGAGTGTTATTTCGAGTTGATAGATCACTCCACAGCTGATGCTCACATCCCGCGCCTCACACGTAACTGGGCACGCTCTCAAAGACTTCAGAGAGTATCGCCGAACAGCTGCTTATCATGTGATTGGCGAGGGACTTCGACGATATGTTGGGGGAGCTGTCAACACGGAAAACAGCGTAACAACGATGTATATTCTCCTCACATCCTTAGGGCCCAAGATAAACCCTCTTCCCATCACAGACCCGTGCCAAGGCATCCAAAAGCTCTACGAAGATATTGTTATGTCCCTCCTCTCCGAGCCATCCTTTGTTGCTGTGGCGTGGGCGTCGAACGGGAAGCCATTAGGGACCGGCAAGGCGGACGCTTCGGCGAGGTATGCATGCCGTCGGCAAAGACAGACCACGCTGTTTGTGTACAAGCAGGTTCAGCTATTATCTGTTTACGCGGCGAGCATCTCATTAGCAGCCGTTGGAGTATTGGTTGGTTTATAAGCATATTGAGAGGCAGGCGTGATGCTTGATATGAAGCCTTCCTCGATTATCAGCGCCTCAAAGAATGGGGCGCTAGGTGCAGAAAGAGGTGATGCTAGGACGGGATATGGTCTCGTACAAGAAGGGGATGGGACAAACCTCAGAGCTCTTGGAATGGGAAAAAATATGTCACAATAATAGAGGCTATAGGCATCGAGAAGGACAGCTTACGCATGATACTCCATGACACATGACTCTGATGATAGGAAGCATGATATACTCTTTTTCTGCTTTAAATCATCCCTTGAAGAGCTCATTCTGCGTTGAATTTCTCGCCTTTGACCAAGAATGCCACCATAGCGCCCTCACCCATCCGAAACTCAGGCGCTCCAATGACTTCTAGGATAGTAGATATGGTGAATGAGTGAGTTGTCAAAGCAATACAGGATCCAAAACCATGTCTCCAAACATCCTCAAGTAGTTCTTGTGTCCGGGCAACATGTGCTTCATTCGACTCTGATCGATCAGCATGCCATAATATATCTTCCTCGGCGAAGCCTGATTCCAACTCGTAGTCGGGATAAGAGGCTTGTATCCACTGTCTCGTCCTCCGCTTATCGCATGTATGATTTGTAAGTCTTTCCCGAAGATTCTCTTTCACTATGGGCCTGAAATCAGTCCCTTGTTCCGTGGTGATGTCTCTGAATATGAGGCTTGTTGTCTTGAGACCTCGAGCAAGTGGGCTGGTGTAGATAGTATCGGGGACGGGAAAGCCCGCACGCCGGATGCCCTCCGTATACAGCTTCCCGAGGTCTTGAGCCTGATGGATTCCCTTTTCAACAAGTTCGGCGTCAAGCCAAGTTCTGTTTGCGTCCCCTGGTAGCTTTGACCAATGATTCTAAGGAGTATCAGCTTTGCTACAATCATGTTCGATACGTTGGGAGACGAATACCTTCCATTCTTCTGGACCAACCTCCTCCATCACATCGTTATGAACACTGTGGCCATGTCGCGCAACCAGCAAGATTTTATGTGAGATGTTTGAATCGTCCTGGTGATTTGATCGTTCGACATGTTCAGTAAGCCTCGCCCATTCTCGACCATCAAGCAAACCGAGATTAGGCTGAGTGGTGAGCTTCCAACCAGGAGAGGAGTGAGAGATCACTGGATAGTCAACAAACCAAACAGGCTCGAAGGTGAACTTATAGGTGCATTTAGGATCTGACATTGAGATAGAGGAGAGAAGTGGTGATAACAAAGAACCTGGATGCATTTAAGGGGGACTGTCGTTAGGTATATCAGAAGTCACCCTGGCAGGGCAGACTGATAATTATAGTAAAGGGACACTGAATGAAGCAGTGTGGAAAGCCTAGACCATAAAAAAACTGATACAGACATGGCTGACTTTGTGACGCAGTGAGCCGGAGGCCCCCCTCGTTCAGCGACCAATGATACAACGCCAACAAATCCTGCGTCATGGAGTCTAGACGTGAGCCTTTTGAAATACATGACAAATATCACCGGCAACCCAGAGAGGGGACAGTTCAGCCGTAATGTCTAGGGCGAAATAATAAGAGCTAGGAAATGGGCAAATCTTTCATCGCAGGTCTTCTTCTGGCCTCCATTCGCTTCTTTAGTCCGGAGTATCGTTTTGAACAACACATTTCTATTTGTTCCTACCAATCAGGAACACATGGCTCTGAGCTATTCAGAGTTCCCAGTCAAGGCTGGTGAATTGCGTCTAGTGTCACTCAACAATTGGGATTCAGACATTGCCAAAGCAAGGTGGAAGCTGAGAGTCGTCAGCTTGGATCAATCGCCACGATACCACGCCCTTTCGTACAGATGGGGAGCGCCAATTGACGAGGGGGACTTTAAATCATATACAAACGAGCTTGTCGCATCTATAAAAGTTGGCGATGGGGAGCTTAAAGTTGCTAGAAACCTGCTTGACTTCCTGATCCAAGTGAAAGAAGACAAAAGACTGAGAGACGAGGAGTTCTGGATTGACGCGATATGCATAAACCAGGGTGATCGCAGCGAGAGGAGTTATCAAGTCAGCAACATGATGGCTGAGATCTACAGAAGAGCAGATTCTGTCATTGCATGGCTTGGGAACTCAGATGCGTATACAAAGCGAGCTTTTGAGCACATTGCCAAGGTAGCTGACCGGAACAACCTCCAATCTTTGGGTATACCAACTGGACAAACAGGTTCTGAGAATTCTGAAGGAGACAAGGCCGGTTGGGAGGCTATTGGAAAGATCTTCGATCGTACGTACTGGAACAGATCATGGATCATCCAGGAACTCGTACTCCCGGAGCACGTAACTCCCCGCTGCGGAGTGTATTCAACAGATTGGGATGTATTCGTCAAAGCTTCTAATAACATATCCAGAAGCCATTTGAAACAATTCTACGACAATCGACCCATCGAGGGCATATCGTCTGCCGCCACGAGTATGAGAGCACCGCGCAACTACGGAGTTCCAGCGATTCTCGAAGCAACCAAATCCTCCATGGCCACAGAGCACTGGACCAACGTGCTCCTATACACGCTAATACGATCCCGTCACTGTGAGGTTACAGATCTTGGGGATAAAGCATATGCTTTGCTGGGACTTATCCAAGGTCCTCGAGGTATTAAAAAGCTACCGGCGTTGCTATGCCCCCCTACGGAAGGAAGCGATTGTAGCCCCGGAAAGACATATCTTGATGTCGCTACCCAGCTTCTCGAAGACTGTGAGGATCTGCTGGTGCTTTCTTGCGCAGAGGGCTTTCGCAATGAAAAGTTAAATGGTGCAGATCTTCCTTCCTGGGTTCCCGACTGGAGTGTTGAATATCCGCTTGGCCTCAGAGTTACGGGATATAAAAGATATCAAGCAGATGCATTGTTCTTTTCGCCGGACATGAATTTGTTACGGGAAGAGAAGATCGCCCTTTGGCCTGCTACATTCGATAAAAGTGAGCTTACGATGACTATCCATGGAATTCGGGTCGACAGGATCTCTTTCGTTGCAGAGCCAAAGCGCGATGTGTTAAATTACAAACCCTTCCCAAGACTATTGGATATGTTACTGAGGCTGCCTGAAAAGTATGAGCCCACTGGCGAAGGCCGAACGGAGGCTTTCTGGCGAACGGTGACTAGGAATACTTCTGGAGAGGCCAGACATCGTCCGCCAAAAGGATCATCAATGGGGCACAGTTTCACAAAGTGGATAAGAGAGAGAATACAGTCTGTAGTACTGTCTCCAGAAGAAGAAAACCATTGGACAAATTCCAAGGAAGCTTTCAATAAGTTCTGGCGCCATGATGCAGAATGGCTTGCCGCCACCAAAGGACACGAGTCGGTCTCATCGATGGAGTTTGGTTCGCAATTTACGTATGGAGAGTACCTTCGACCGTTCGTAACAGAGAAAGGATACATCGGGCTTGGCTCACAGAATTTGCAGGAGGGAGATACAGTCTGGGTGGTGCCACGATCACGGGTACCTTTAATATTCAGACATTTGGGGGATGTCGGCCCTCGGGTGGACTACCATTGCCAGTTGATAGGCGGGACATATCTTCATGGGTTCATGGACGGTAGTTGGCGGGGCAAGAAAGCAACCAGAGATGACACGCAAGCTATCATAATTCACTGATCAGTGACCCTATTTAGTGTACTTAACGTACATAATTATGCATACTATGTACTCCGTAATCGAACCACAGTTTATTTGCCTTAACTAGTCAACAAATGGTACATCCATCCTCCGAAACATCCGACATAAACCCCAAAACTCTCATACGAACTAACCAGTAACACCCTCGTCGTCGGCAGCCCAGACAGATTACAGAGTCATCACACTCTAAGTGATGTAAGTACTAAGGAGTCAGTACGGACTACGGAGTATATGACAGGACCTGGTATACCAGGGCCGCGATAGTCGCCTGATCGCCGATGGACCGGGGCAACTGAGAGCAGGGGTATACACCATGATGCCAACCCATGCGGCCCGCACCTGGTCGCTATGAAAGACTCAATCTTTGGAAGCCGACGAAAAATGAAAAGTTGTTCCCTATTTTATTCTCCTCGCAAACCTGCAATTACGTCTTAGACTATATTTCCCCTTTGTTTGTGGAACGGTCCTGAAGATCTTGCATTTACGCGAATGTTAGTTGTTTCAGGATCAAGATTTCCCCGCCAGGAGAAATAAAGGATTCTATTCAAGCTGTAGCGCGGTTTCAGGGCCGTATAGTTAAATGACCACCTCATCGAGGCCAGGATTGATTGGAGCGGCTTGAGGCTTTCTGTTTAGACTTTTGGCCTGATACTCCTGACCAGGCGCTTAGTGTGGATTATTGCAGAGCACGAAATCGATAAAAGTATTTCTGATATGCTTCATACTTTCGGTTATTGGCACCTATACGCTCATTCTTTCTTTCGTTCTCTCATTTACCAAGAGCCACGCTCGTTAACAATTTACATTCATGATGACACTCATTTACACCATCTTATTTTCTTTTCTTTTCCCTCTTTCCTACGCTTTCACCCACCCCGGTCTGCTAGTCACCGACACCGATATTACTCGCATCAAGACCAAGCTCGTCGAGAAGAAAGAGCCTTGGACCGCGTCGTGGAACAAGTTGACAAGCATTCCCTTTTCCAGCGCTGATTACAAGAACAATGCAGTCAAAGAAGTGAACAGAGGCCAAAATGGGGAGGTCCTATGGCACGATGCAGCTGCTGCGTTCAACCTTGCTCTGCGCTGGAAAGTCAGCGGTGAGGACCAATACGCAGAAACCGCATCAGAGATCCTTGTTGCTTGGGCAGATACTCTGGAGATCCTCAGTGGGGGTGACGATGCCTACCTTACCGCGGGATTGCAAGGTTATGAGCTTGCTAACGCCGCAGAGCTCCTCCGCGAGTACCAACCATTTGCAAAGAACGGGCTATCCAAAGTTATCGGCATGTTCAACAAGATATTCTTGCCGATGAACCTCGATTTTCTCAACCACGTCCTTGGGTCGGAGCATAATGTCAAGCACTTCTTTGCCAACTGGGAACAGTGCAATATTGCTTCTGCTATGGCTATCGCAGTCCTCACCGACAACCAAACCACCTGGGACTTTGCCGTTGACTACTTCAAGCACGGTGAAGGCAATGGCGCTATTAATAATGGTATCTCAAACATCGTTGAGGAACCTGGTACGGGCAAAGCAATTGGCCAAGGGCAAGAATCTGGTCGAGACCAGGGTCATTCCGCGATGAACTTCCAGGTGCTAGGCGCCATTGGGCAGCAGGCATGGAACCAGGACGAGGATCTCTTTGCCTACAACAACAGCCGCATTCTACTTGGGTTCGTGAGCCCGTTGCTATTTTAACCGGCTGTGATAAGGCCTTCTGAACTAACTTCTGCATACAGAGCTGAGTACTTTGCTCGATACAATCTTGGAAATGATGTACCCTTCGAGCCCTACACAAACGGCATAGTCTCCTTCGATGTCATCAGCGAAGCCTCTCGAGGTGCGGTTCGACCTGCTTGGGAGCTACTCTATAGTCACTACGTCAACATCAAAGGCCTTGACGCTCCTTGGACAAAAGCATACCTGAAAAACTCCTTGGAGTTTTTCGGTGGATTTGAGGGCGGGGCAGGATCTTGGGGAGAAGGTTCTGGTCACTATGATGGACTTGGCTGGGGCTCTCTTCTCCATCATCTGGACGAATCTGACATTCAAGCTGCCAAGCCATCCGCTACTGACCCCGAAAAAACTGCAACGACGTCAGAGAGTTGGCCATCGTCAACAACTCTAGCGACAGTCCATACTGCCTCTGGATCAAAGACCGCAACAGCTGATGAGGGCGCCGAAACCGCTATAGTAACGCCATCTGCCGTAAACACCGATCATTCTTCTACGACAGCTACCGCAGCAATTTCTCAAATTACGGAACAGCCAGGAAAGGGATGTCGTCCAAGGAGGCCGAAGAGCCGCAAGCATAAGGGCCGTAAGCATCACTCCACTGTGAACTAGGAAGTTGGGTGAGAAGAATTCTTATCGAACATCTGAGACACCGTCCGATAAATGTCAAGAATATGCCGGGGATGGGTTTTGATGAGATTTTATTTCTTGTGTATATTAGAGGTATCGTAGCTGGTCTACAAGGGCAAAACAAGTGATGTGAAGCTCAAGCTCGGTCCTTGTCGCTGAAGATGATATAGCCTGCGGTATAGAAGTTGTGAGGCAGCTCACATGTCGCTTCACAAATTCCAGTTCATATTTGCCAACACCACGCGATACCCGTCAGCGTCCTCAAAAGTCTTTCCGCACTGATCCCAATACGGATTAAAGCTCGTGACAGAAACAATGCCCGCTTTCTCCATCCGCGCAACTGCATAATCGAATTTCTCTTTCTCGGGCAGGTAGAAAATCATGAGATTGTCCTGCGTAGGTGATCTACCGGCGTCATGCCCACGCTTCGCGGTGAACTCAAGATGATAGCCTGCGCCCTCATGACCGAGCATTAGACCATCGAAGCCATCATGGTCATGAAATTCGCCAATTTTCTTGAATCCTAGACCGTCGACGTAGAAGGGCAGAAGGGCATCGATGTTGTTTGTTGGGCGGGCCACGCGAAGGTGAGCGGATGCGATGGGGGTTGACATTTTGTTGGTAGCGAATTTGAACGAAGACAATTAAACCCCAGTTCTAGGTCAGGCCTAGGCTTTCTTATACTCCAATCGGGTCCCACTTGACGATTTTCCGGGGTTGCCGATGACTCACCTTTAGTCCAACATCTTTTGGGCCAAGGAACAAGCAACGAAAGGCATTTGCCGAGCCTACAGAATTATATTTCACTCCGAGAATGACGTAACTGGCTGCTAATATACAATAGGAGCCTCGCAGCACCTCTACAATCCTTGCATTGTTCAAGTCTTCCCAATGGATAACTGCTACACACACTCAAAGGCAAGGTAAAATATTATAGAGGAGCTATGGAAATCGCTCTTATAATCTTGAGATCTCAATGAAACTAGCAATGGCACATCTGTATCATTACTTGCTGCAAAGCGAATAATAACTCATTACGATCTGACAGTGAATTTGTCAGCCATAGATCCTGTCTGTTTAATCGTCGTATGCCGGCCCTGCCAGGTGAGGATAGCACATTGTTCTGCATTAACGCCACTGATTCACAGATCTGAGTCGTCCTCACCATCTGAGGTCGAACTTATGATCAAATTCAAGCACATATCACTGATTCACCGACTTGCTCTTGGTACATAAAGCCGGATTTCTTTCTTGGAAACTTTTGATCGCCCATTGTTCCTTGAAACCTAGTACTATAAGTGCAAGCAAGCAATCTTAACCATTCTCACTTATACTGGGTCTTATTGATTAAACATTACCATCAAAGGGAACAAACAGACATACCCCTCGTTCTCACGAAGCGTAAATGCCGCCTCAACCAGGTTGCCCGATATGTCACGGTGCAGGCGTATACACGCGCCGGCATTACTGGCAGCAAATTGTTCAATGTCCACAGACTTGGTCGCATTGCCCCCCTGGTGGCCACACGGCGAGATGCTTTGCATCCCAGCAGACGTACGGACGGCGACAGTGCCCTTGCTGTGTATGCTGTGGGGCCGGAACAATTATGACGTCCTTTCACCGAGATTACCAGTATCAATGCACTTGTATGGGTCAACACTAAGTCAGACCTTTTTTTCATGTTACGATGTTGGCGGCCACAATGCCTTACAGACGGTAGAGAGTCGGTGACATTGTCTCAAACATATGGACACTTCCATTGCGATTCATGTTTCTTTCCTATTCGGTGTGAAATTGGCTATTTCGTACTATCGCGCACAGCAGCGACAGCAAATGGGTTCGCCGTGAAAGTTCCATTCGGGTCAGCCTTTGCCCTCGCCTTGCCAAGTCTCTTATACTTGTCCGCATCCTCGTAGTATGCTTGCCAAATCTCGGGCTTACTCATATCCCAGTCTCCCCAGGAACCCCAGAGCACACGGCGATCCTGCTTGCTGAAGGGGCTCTTTGGTCCAATCATGATAGTATCGTTGGTCTTCTGCCAGTTGAGAGCATACTCCCTAAACTTTGCACCAGGGTCGTGGAAACAGTCGAGTGTTTGGACGACTGTGGAGTCTCGCCAACTGTAGGACGTTCCGTTATCCTTGTTGAGCAAGAAGCGCGAGTTCTTACCGCCGAAGCATTGGATCTGCACTGAGAGCTTGCAGTGATCGTATACTTCTCCTTCTTTGTCGCTCTTGTCGTTGTCAAGCTTCTGATGAGGATTGTAGATCAAGTCCAGACGCTTGACTACAGCATCAACCCAGCCGTCCTTTTGGAGAGTCTGCGACTTTGTAGCGTAGGTGCGCTTGACATAGGGAAGCTCAAACTCTCGACGCTTAGGGAAGATCCACTTTCCAGTCATGGTGTCCATACCCTCATCAAATTCATTGATCAAAAGAGTGTGGTTGCTCCAGTCGTTTTGAAGATCTCTGAACTGCTTGAACCAGTTGTCCACGGTGGAGTCGTACTTGTCTGTCTTGTTGGTGGGACACCACTGGGCATAGAGGACAATAATAGCAGGGAAGCTACCGTTAAGCAAATCAAGAACATCTTTGGCTAAAGCTGTCTTGATCTTCTGCTGAATCTTCTTCCAGATGGTGTCATCTCGGAGCGAAGGGAACAGCATGGTAACGGGGAAGTCTGTACTGAGAACACTGCAGCAGAGATCGTAGCCTCGTGGGGCAGTACCCTCATCAGACATCTTGGCGATGAAGCCGAGTAGACGGCTAAGTACCTTGGGCTCATAGATCCACAGACCCTTCAAACCGTGAGGTCCCTAAGACTGTTAGCGTAATTTCACAGAAAGCAGCAGCTTAGCCTGTCATACCTTGAAGCCATTAGGACCAGCGACAGTTCCCATGTAGCTGGAAGCGCGATAAACCTCAACAGTGTAATGAGTAATAATGCCGAAGTTGCCCGGGCTGCCACCGAGGATGGCGTAAAAGAGCTCAGAGTCGCTCTGCTTGGTGACGTTCTGAATGGAGCCATCGTGGTCAATCAGACGAATCTTGATAATGTGGTCGCCAAAAAGACCAAAACTGCGACCAAGTTGACCATAGCCACCAGTTTGGCCGTGACCACCCGTGCAGACGCTGAGGGGGATTAGCTTCGTTAGTTCGCAGTGGCTAGTATAGTAGACTCACTAGGCACATTGTCCGTGCGGCACGAATAGGTTGACCGAACGGAGGTAGTCGTTAAAGTCTTGCAGTCTGTTACTCACACCAGCCAGCACCAGGACTCTGTCATCGGGAATTCCGTCTTCTTCCAGGACCATCATGTCCTTGTAAGTATTGGTGAGATCAATCTGGATGTTCTTGCCACCGGTAGAAGAGGCACCAGAGTACTGATGGCCGCCCGACCTGACAGCGACGCTGACTTTGTTGTCCCTCGCCCATTGAACAGCCTTGATGACATCTTCATCTTCCTTGGGCTGCACAATGAGAGCGGGGTTCATGTCATGCTCTGTCTGGTAGGAGGTGGTAGCATATTGCTGGTTGAAGAACTTGTAATCTTTTTGGCCAAATTGAGAAGAAGTGTCTCGGGAGTATTGCATCCCCTGGAAATCTTTAATCTTGAACATGATGAATATGATGAGTGTTGAGTTTGTGGTGATTGGCAGAAGAATTGTGGCTTTAGGCGGCCCTTATATTCTTCTTGCCCACCAAGATCCAAGCGTGGCGATGCTGGCCGCTGAGAAAAACAGCCAACGGCTGATCACACTGGCTTTCGACTTATTGAGCACATGTGCGGACAGTTCGCACTAGAGATGAGCGGTCTATCATTCCTCGCAAGCTGAGACATGCGTAGTGGCTGCAATGGTTGGGGATGCGGCTGAACTTGGTACCAGGGATCATGTCTGAATAGGCAGCCAATGGAGCTATTGAACTGATGTTACAAGTAAATCCTCTAACCAGGTTTTTGTCTTTCACTAGAGTGATACGGCGAGACACCGGCACTTGTAGCGTGAGGATCATGTGAATTCTGACTGTAATTTCACGTACACGACGTAGGTACACGTAAGACTTACTGTACTGCACATGCGTGTAAGATTGGTTGGTAGTACAACACCTTTGTCAGCCAATCAGCAATAGTCTTTGATAGCAAAACCGTATTCAGCCAGCCACCTTTTAGGCATGTTTCAACCTACCACGGGGTCCGACATCCGACATTTTACGGATAGCTCTGCGCCAGTGCGGGGGAAAGAGACACTTCGAGACTGTTTGCGGAGGTCATGGCTTGCATGAGACATAAGCTCAGTCGCACTATTGACGCCAAGGTTGTGACAGGCGGGACGGAGATCGCGAGAATATTACGCGCGTCCAGTACCGTTTGCAGCACGGTCGTCAGCATGCACTGCAGGAGGCTGGATTAGGGGAGGGGAAACAGAAACATGGCGTTGATATGGCGATTGAGTGGCCAAAAGAAAGGTAAGACATTAACGGTAAATGGCGAATTCTGAGACTATCCCTTGGAAATGCAATTAAAGTTCGAGGGATTCCTCTTTGGAGAATAACGTTTAACTATTCTGCAATAAGCGGCCTCTAAATACGACGGTTCACTGAATGAAGTAACAAGCTATGCACACTAAACGGTGATTGCTCACGCACGGCAGAACTGTGCCGCTCCAGGTGGCTTACGCAAGGGAGAACAAACGGTCTGAAAACTCCCGTATTTTAGTGATGGCTGATCAATAGTTCGAGCCACAGAGTTCAGCTTTTCTCAAAGTGTGCATTTGTTGAGGTTTAGGGCTGCCGCACGTACTGGTCTAGATCATGCGCATTCCTCTCAGGGTTGTGAGATTGTGTTTGCAGCTAAATGATTTAGCGCCCATTGGTTGGCTTACAGATGGGTTTAGAAGGCTAGGTACGGCCCGGTACTTGGGAATGAAGGACGAGGAATGCGACGTCCGTCAAGAGACGGATGAGTAGGTTTGAGATTATCCCTTGTGATGGCGTTGCCGTGTTTGCTACTTGAGCGAACGATGACTGAGAGCCAATCATACTAAAGTTCTTTTGGATTATAATGCGTGTCTTATTACTGGTCAGCAAGGAGTAAGCTCCAGACCCTTTTAACCTCAGCCGCTCGTCGATGGAGGGAAGCCCCTCTCTTGGGGCTGATAATGACCCAAGCTCATACTACGTAGAGAAGATATATATAATCAAGGTCATCTAGAATGCCCTTCGTAAGTCAGCAAATCTGTCAACACCATTCTCTTGCAACACCACCAAGACCAACACAATGATGCTCCCTACTGCTCCCGTTGTCCCCATGGATTTGGGTGACGACTTCAAGTTCGGTCCTACCGTTCTTGACCCCATTCAGCCAGAGGACCAAGAGAACCTGGTCCCCATTAATGGCTTCCCCAGTGTTGATCCCGCTGGTGGTGATGTTGCCATGTCCCAGCTTGATGTTCTGGCACACTTCTTTGGAACCTACAGCGGATTCGGCTTCAACACCATTTTCCGTCCCAATGGGTGAGTTGAAACTTCCAGAACTAGAAATATAGAAAGCTAATTTAGAAAAGAACAACAACTCCTACACCTCTCCCCATTCTACCTCCATCCGAGGATCCCAATGACAATATCCTCCAGCTCAATCTGACCTCAGAGTCCCTAGCATTTGCTAAAGGACGTTTGGATGATGTTCCTAACCGTGGTCTTGACACTCAGGCTGATATCATGCTCAACGGTGTGCCGTACACACAGACAATTGCTGATATCACCGAGATGGTGACGCCTCCCAAGAAGCAGCCCGTCATCCACTTTGAGCCTGGTCTGTGGATGCACGTACCCGCCAGTGAGCAGATGCCTGTTCTTGCAGCGTCTCTGTCCCGCATGGCTTCCATCCCTCACGGAACTTCCATCAATGCCCAGTCTTTCATGGCGACTATTACTGCCAAGGGCGCACCTGTCTTCTCGCCAGTTGACATCACCCCTATTCTTATTGCCAACGGTCAGAAGATTCCGTTCAGAAGTCAGACTCTTACCAACAAGAACACTCACCGTCTTCCCCAGGATCTTTCAAGCTTCGACAAGGCCGGCACTATCACGCAGGCTATCTTGACTGATCCCAACACTGTTCTCCGCAACGCCAACATCGGAAAGAACATCATTGATAACACAACCTTTGAGATATCATCAGAGGCTCAGAACCCCAACCTCGGCGGTGGCACCAGCAACATTGGTTTCCTCATCGGTGCCGACGCTGGTGTCACCTCTGCTTCAGTCGCAGGCCGAAGCGGCAACGCGAATGCCGTCAGAGTCACGGTCCAGTACTGGCTCTCCAGAGTTCGAACCCAGATCAACATTCCTGCTTGCCACAGCTCAGACAAGAAGACTGTTTCTCCTGCCTCTCACGGCCCACGTGATGCCGTCCCCAGGTTCCTGGTCGACATTGACGTTCCTACCCCCAAGACAGTCAACATTGAGTACATTCAGATTCAGTACTCCCAGAACGTCGCACTTGACTTCAATGGTCTTTCATGGCCTCACGTGACAGTTGGAACTTTGGCGCCAACCATCCGTCACAAGCTGTCTCAAGTTCTTGTATCTCACTAGATAGTGACATACCGTTATGACCCAGGTAGTTTAGAATGTCTATGAAGGATGGGTAGCGTTGCTACAGGCTCCCTACGGCTTTTAGGCCCAACGAATAGCGAGTTTAAACTCGAGCTCTAATACAACATCCTATGTCTTGACAAGTTACCTTCATCTTGGCCTGATGGCATGAGTAAATCCACAAATTTGCATTTCTCCCAGCGGTGACAAAAGCAGAGCATTATCACAGTTCTCAGGTAGTGAGTACCTACTCCATCACCGAGAGTACATTATGATATGTCAGTTCATGTCTCTTGGCCCATCCGTTCAAAAACACATGCGCCAGAATGAGGCCAGACACATCCACGCCCTATGCTCAAGCAAGAGGGGTAAACGTCCTGCCCAGGCGCCACCGAAGCTATACATGACTGAGACTTCCAAGTCCAAGTCACATTCCCGTCAGTGATCATCATTCACCGGTTCCGGTAGTGTCGTTGATCGTTTCTTATGGCTTGTGCCACCCCCGCCTTTTCCGTTTGTCCCGTTGCTGCAACGCGGGCCAGCCGTCACATTCCTAAGCCCGGACGGGGTCTTCAGCTAAAGAAAAGAGTCAGACTTAAACTCTATGAGGTACATTGCATCGAAATGCGGAGATGTGGCTTGGGACTTAGGTTTCGTTGATACTGAAATTTTCCGACCGCTCAAAAGTTATTGGAGGACGAAGCACTCGTGGTCGCCTTGTGCAGTTGTCAGCGTTGCAGTATTGCTTTTCTGCGTCAAGCTGAACACGGCTCACCATGTGATGGTTGCGCCCCATATGTGAACCTGTGTCAATGAAATCTCCCCATTCGTAGACACATCCGTAGACACCATTGTGTGGACAGCTGAGATTCTAGGAATGGAGGCGGATGATGTATTCAGATTGAAATGAGGATTAACTTGTAATGCTCTCGTACTGGCCATGATATATATCTCACATCCCTCAGCCCTTCAAAGTTCTTTAGCAAGTCCTCGGTACATATTTGCCTACACGATACCCAGAGCCCATATCTTATAGTGTCAATCATCATCATGTCTGTTCTTGATCTGAACTCAGACTTGTCCATCAGAAATCAATGGGCTCGTCAGCACATCAACAGAGCCATTCGACAGGATTGGAACGCTCTTCTTGATAACAGCGATGATTCCTCCGAGTTAGGTTCCCTTCCTCGTATCCCCAAGACCTCTAAGCTCCCTCGTGCCCCTGACCCTCAGATATCCGCTCCTCACGATCATGAAGCTCAAAAGCCTCGGGTCATCAGGATCGGTGTCATCGGTGCTGGAGCAGCTGGCTTGTTCACGGGTCTGGTCTTGGACTATCTTAATAGCGAACTGAAGAAGGGTTCGATCCCTCTCTCTTTCGACTATGAGATCCACGAGGCGGCAGGACCAGATCGAGTTGGGGGTCGCCTGTTCACTTACAATTTTGGTGGTCAACGTGATACTCATGACTATTATGATGTTGGCGCGATGCGATTCCCCGACAACCCTGTCATGAAGCGGTAAGTCAGTTCCTTCTGCTGCACTTCACTTGATAGCTTATACTGCCCAGCACATTTGAGCTCTTTGGGAGACTCGGTATGGAAAAGACGGACCTGAAGACGAACCCTAACGCACGGGATGGTTCTCTTATTCCATACTACATGTCACCTAACGCACCCAACACTAACCCCTGGTGCTACAACGACATCAACGTTTGGGGCGCTTCTTATCAGAGTGTTCAGACAGCTGCTGGCAGTGTTGACCCGTTTCAAGTTAATACCGATGGAAGTATCGACCCTAGGTAAGTTGCCTCATTAATGATGAATAGTTAGGTATCGGGTCCATTCTAAATATTTCTCAGACTTCTCAAAGTTGGACCAGATGAGGTTGTAAAGGCCAACATCGAGCCACTTCGTCAGGCGCTGAAAGAAGATGCCGAGAAGACTCCTCCTGGTGACAAAGGCTGGAAGATGCTGATGGAGTACGATACATACAGCACTCGACAGTTCCTAGGCACGTAAGTACTCTCTGTTGCTGCTCTCTTCTCTCAAAGGCTGATTCATCCAGTGCGAACCCGAAAGTGAAACTACCCAAGGACATCCCTCCACCTCCATATGACTATGAGACCATTGAGTGGCTTGAGACCTTTAATGGGTGAGTTGCTACGACTATGAAACCTATCAGATACTAACAGCTTGCAGAGGGACGGACTGGTATGACCAAGCTCACAGTGAGACTGTCCTTGAGTCCCTTGACTTTGAGTTCAGCCCTGAGACCAAGTGGTTCTGCGTACTCGGCGGCGCCCAACAGCTCGCCAAGAAGATGGAAGAGAGAATTGCTAGCAAACCCAGTTATCACAACCCAGTCGCTGCTATTCGCACCGTTGGTAAGATGGACGTGAGGCTCGATATTGTGAATGGTAAACGATCTGAGTATCGCCATTACGACGCCGTCGTGGCCACTACTACCCTCGGATGTCTTGGTCGCATGGACACTCGTCAAGCTGGCCTGAGATATCCTGTCAAGCAAGCCATTCGCTCTTTAGGCTATGGTCAGTCCTGCAAAGTGGCCATCAAGTTTAGCCACGCATGGTGGATACACGATCTCAAGGATTTCAACATTCGTGAGGCAGGTCTAGGCCACTCCGACCTCGCCCTGCGAACTTGCGTCTACCCTTCTTACAATATCTATGACGCCAAGACCAAGACAGCGGTTCTTCTGTGTTCTTACACCTGGCAGCAGGACTCTGATCGTCTTGGATGTCTCATGTCGACAAACAAAGACCACGAGGAGAAGGTCGCCGAGGAGCAAGCCCTCAAAGAACTTCTTCTCCGAGATCTGGCTATCTTGCATACAAACAAGCAGACCAGTGAAAAGGATCTATATAATCTCATCAAAAAGAGCTATGTTGATCACCATGCCTATAGCTGGACTGAGGATCCCAACACTGCCGGCGCTTTCGCGTTCTTCAGACCCCAGCAATTCAGCTCCATGTGGAACAGAGTTATCCAGCCATCGGGTGATGTCATCATTGCTGGTGAAGCCTCAAGCCCTCACCATGCTTGGGTTGTTGGTGCCCTTGAGAGTGTCGTCCATGGACTTCACTCCTGGATGGGTACCAACATGACTCTGGTTCCCGAGCTGAAGCATGCCAGAGACATTCTGGGGAAGGATGAGCGTGGAAATCCCTTCGTCGGCCTCCCTCCCTACATGGATAACAACATTTCCAATTGGCACGCTGTCATGGGTGTCGTCAATCGAGACAAGCATCTAGAGACGATAGAAGGGGCTGATAACAGCAACTTGCTGTCTACTGTGCTTTCGCACTTCGATGTCGAGGTTCTGAAGAAGGACCTTCCTGCTCGATAAATGGCTTGAGCCGACTCTTGATTGTTCTTTTGAGTCTATAAGTGTATTCAAATTGAGTCATGAGATCAGTATGCAGATTGAAAGAATAAATGCCTTCCCAATACGGTTTTTGTTAGCGATGTGTCACACAACCATAGGTTTTTTGTGAATGCAATTTTTAGAGGAAGCGAAATAAGAACAAAGTACCTCAGGCGTCGGTTTGTTACTTACGCAAATACGTCTGGTATGGTATGTTTTTGAGGCTCGTAGTGGCCAAACCACCCATCAATCCCAAGCCTCAAGCCCAGGCAAGGCCCGCGCACTCTCCCAAGAACATGCTAAGATAGGTAGGGCGCGATAGGACAAGATATGATAAGATAAGCAAGGAAATGACGTACTTCATACTCCGTATCGCAAAGATAAAATATTGCTACCCTACAGATGCATGTTGGTCAATACTCTGGCCAAACGTTCACTAACAGAAACCATCAGGGAACGGTTATATCACGTAGTTCATGATGAAACGTTCTCAGTAATGCCTACAACTCTATTCCATGTAACTCAAACATAGTAGGTGTGCTGCTCGGCTTGCCTCATGTCTACCCCAATTCTTTGTGTAGATTATTGTTACTCTCGCTCTGAAAGTATTTGAGGCAGCAAACTAAAAATAGCACAGCCTATCAACGCGTTAGAGACGCGACGTGAACGCGACAGGAGACAGCCCAAGAAGCACGTGTCATGATTGCACTTGCTCCTCGCATTGTCATCGTAGTGCTTCAAGACTCATGTCTTGCACTGTGCCGTGGGCAATCCAACATCAACAAAGCAAAGCCCTTCAAAGATGGCACCTTTCCTGGCGCGTCAGATTGCTTTGATGTTGCTTGACTGGAGACAGAAGCAAGCAAGCAAGCAAGCGCACACAAAGTCTGATCTCGGCATAAGCTTGCATTGATCCAGCAGTGAAGCGTTAGACTTGTTCAGGGCGTGGGTTATGCAGCTTGCACTGGTATGCATAACTCTGGACACGATTATGCAATCTTCACAAAGCGACGCAGTGCACAGTCTGTCATCCAATAAGAGCCACGCCCGGTTAGCTCAATCGGTAGAGCGTGAGACTCTTACGAGTACGCGATCTCAAGGTTGCGGGTTCGACCCCCGCATCGGGCTGTTCCTATATATATTCGATTGCGAGCGTTTGCGAGGCTTTCTTTTTTTGTTGATCTTTCAGGTGTTTGGTTTGTATTTACGTGATTTGGTAAAAGACTTATATATGTTGCCTTTTTGCGTTATCCTCTTGTCTTTATGTTAAAGGCCTGGGCCAACTTACTGTTTACAGGAGTCTGTTTGTCGGTTGCTTAAAGGACACTGCCTGATACTTTGCTCGGATGCAACAATGCGCTTTATTAATTTTGCATTCACAGCTAGAAAGTTCCCCACGTTTGCCATACATCTAATAAGATTGTTCACTAAAACAGGCCTAATCACCGCAGAGAAAAAATAAAACATCATGGGATGTCAGTTTGTGCGTAAAGTGACGTTCGTTTCGAACACGATAATAGATATATAATGCGTGTGAGAACCTTCTTCCTATCCATTATCTGTAAATCTCCTGTATCCGGAACTCATTCCTCCTCCACCCAGCGTATCGCAACTCCATCATAATGGCGACTCTCAATGCTCTCAAGAAAGCCCTAAAAAAGGTCGGCGATGAAGCGCCACGAAAACCATTGAACGACCGAGAGTACGACATTTCGCTCAACCTCTTTGCCGAGGCCTCCGACGAGCAGACATACCAGAGAAATTTCCTAATTCCTCAATTGTCTGAACTGATAGCCTCGCTCTCAACACGAGATGAGTTATCAGTCTTGGAGATTGGCCCAGGCCCGGAGAGTGTCCTAGGGCACCTGACGGACAGTCTGAGGAAGAGGATCACCAAGTACGTCGCACTAGAGCCCTCTTTCCAATACACTCAAAGCCTCCAAAGATGGGTATCGACTCAGGAGAAGGAGAGACCGTTTCCCTCTTCGAAACAGACGCTCGTTCGCCCAGCTTCCTTCACAACGCAGAGCTGCCCGGGCGAGAAGTACGACGTCATTCTCTTCTGCCATGGCTTATATGGACTGAAACATAAGGAAGAGATCATCAGACATACTATTGAGATGCTACCAGAAGATCCGCTCGATGGTATAGTCATTGTCTTTCACCACCCTGGCTCCCTCAATCTCCACAAACTGGTCTGTCACCGTTCGCTATCTTTCCCCAATCGCACTGTAGCTATCAAAGACGACGATGAAGCCATCGACAGTTTCACTCGCTTCATCGCCGGATACCGTTTGACGACCGGAGTATTATATGAGACCCGTCAGGCTCAGTGGCGGGCCATCTGCCGTCAACTGGCGCGCCATGACGACGATCGCCCAGGTCATCTTATATTTAGCTGTCCTGAAATCATGATAGCAATGACCCGACATGCCAAAAAACTACCTGAGTTGACTGCTCTTGTGCCATTGGTACACAGGCCCTACCAAGTCAAGAATCGACAGGCATTATCCAACAGCCCTGCTGCTATCGTCAGACCATTGGACATCAGCCAAGTTCAATCATGTGTTCGATGGGCACTGGCCAACAAAACTAGCTTGGCGATCCTGGGTGGTGGCCACAGTGATCATTGCCTTTGGCCTAATGTAGTTTCCGTCGACATGAGTGCCTTCAACAAAGTCCACGTCGTCAATCCACCCCAAGATGTAGACACGGAATGTTGGGTTGTCGCCGAAGCTGGATGTAAGACGGGGGACATCATTCGCGAGACCATGTCGGTGGGCGTGACAGTGCCTTTGGGCTCTCGACCGAGTGTTGGTGCTGGGCTTTGGCTCCAAGGTGGAATTGGACATCTGGCTAGGTACTATGGCCTCGCCTGCGACGCTCTCGCCGGTGCTGTCATGGTTGATGTGATCAGTGGTCAAGTTCTCTGCATCGGTTACGTTCCTGAAGAACATCGACCGCCGAATGCAGTTCGCCACCAACGTGATAAGGAACTATTATGGGCCTTGAAGGGAGCCGGAACGAACTTCGGTATTGTCATCAGCGTTACTTTCAAGTCTTACACATCTCAGAAGTTCTCAGTATGTAATTATGGTTTACCAATCGGCCATAACGCTGAAGAGACATTGAGAAATTTGAGTCGCGATGTGTCCAGCAGGTATCCTGACTGTATTTCCTCAGACTTTTATTTGTACTACGAAGGTGGAAAGATCTGTTGTGGAATGACCAAATTTTTATCTTCCTTGGAGGGTGTCTCACATGACGTCTCTGCGGGATCGCCTACGAAGACAGTTGATGCTATTGAGCT
Organism: Fusarium succisae; assembly: GCA_013186925.1. NCBI lineage: Eukaryota > Fungi > Ascomycota > Sordariomycetes > Hypocreales > Nectriaceae > Fusarium > Fusarium succisae. Next base: position 82,113 of record JAAOAW010000085.1, on the reverse strand, counting down.
CTTCGGCGAGGAGGCATATGTATCTAAGATGCATCAAGGACACAGGGGCGGCAAGACCTCTGCCTTCAAACGTTGTATATTTCTGAAGGACATAGCCAAGGCCGATACCATGAAAGTCTTGATATCTGCCACAAGGGACGGCCCTACGCCCTACTGTTATTTAAATTTTGTGCATGGCGGTAAAGCCGTGAGGTCTGCTGCCCCCGAAGATACTGCTTTTGGCTGTAGAGACTGGGATTTTGCATGCGTGGTTACTGGTATCTGGCCTAGAGAATATGATGGAAAACCCATTGCTGACGCTGTTATTCGCTGGGTTTACCGGGTTGTCAACAAGCTCATGCCGATGAGCAAAGGGGTGTACGGTGCAGATCTTGGACCCGACCCTCGAGATAGTATCTTGGCTACCAAAGCTTTTGGTCCCAATCGCAGACGATTGGTCAAGCTCAAGAAAGCATTTGACCCAAAGAACATCCTCGCGTACACTTGCCCTCTGACACTCATCGGTCTGTCACAGAAGCTCGTCATTCTTGTCACCGGCGAGCACGGTGCTGGAAAGGACTTTTGTGCCGATATCTGGTCTACCGTCTTCAAAGTTCACGGATACAGTAGCCGGGTGGTCAGCATTAGCGAGGAGACCAAGAGGAAATACGCAGCAGCAACAGGCGCTGACCCTGACCGTCTGACTAATGATCGACCCTACAAAGAACAGCACCGGAAGGCTATCTATGATTTCTTCAAGAAGAAACTGATGGCAGATCCTTCTGCGGGAGATGACCACTTTCTTGAAGTGCTGGAAGAAGATGCTTCGGATGTGCTGTTCATCACTGGTATGGCAGAAAAGGCTCCTGTTGCAACGTTATCGCACCTTATTCAAGATGCCAGGCTGATCGACGTTCGGGTCCAGGCGAGCGAGGCCACGCGAAACTTGAGGAGATGGGGAGACAGAAACAACTTCAACACAACACATTGCGAAGAGTACATGTGTGCGGGCGATACCTACTTACCAAACTTCACCTTTGACAACGAAGCGAATGGAGATGACACTGTCGTCTCATTTGCCATTCAATATATTGTTCCGTTCATGAGCCAAGAGCTTCAGAACCTGGCTGGCATGGTGCCAACAGTACCGAACTTCCCACGCCAGGGTATCAACTATCGCTACGTGCTGAATATAGCCCAACAGAAGGGAGGATTGGCGCTGTGCACTTCGCTCCTGAAGAGTCATTTCTCAGGGGAGTGGGATAAGGTGGATGCTATAGTTACTAGCGAAGCAAGTGGGTATGTCTTTGCCCTGCCTCTGGCAACGAAACTGCGAGTTCCTCTGTTTCCCATCACAAAAGGGAACAAACTTCCCCCACCTAAGGTGTCTGTTCAGAGACGTTCGTCGCACATCTCATCTCACATACCAGGCGCGGCGGATAAGGGTGGATTTGAAATGGACGCCAACGAAGTTCGCAAAGGTGATAGAGTGGTTGTAGTTGACGATGTTCTAGCAACTGGAGAAGCGCTTGTGGCGGTGATCGAGTTGCTGGTCAAGGCTGGACTAAGGCCAGAGGATATTAGCGTCATGGCTGTTGCGGAGTTTCCTTTTCATCGTGGACGACAGAGATTATGGGAGAGTGCGTTTGGAAGAGTGGCGATCCAGAGCCTCCTGGTGTTTGATGGGGAGTAGGAGGGAGAGCCCGAGGTATCTAGATTGACAGGTAGATGGGTAGAGAGATATTAGCACTAATGCTTGGTCAACGCAGGAGACCGCATTGAATAGAAACCAATTTGATTTAGACTGAATTCCGTCTATTCCTTCCCAGACAAGTAGTGGTTCTGGAACTAATACAGTCCGACCAGTCGCAGTGTTTCATGGCTCTCACTAGGTCATGACCCAGAGAGATAGACAAGATCATGTCTCAGTAAGCTGAGAAGCCGCAGCTTGACTGATATAAGTCAGCATCTCTGCAATAGTGAAGGAAGAGAGCTTCGGACGAATTGAGATGTAAGTCGAGAGGTTGTACTGGGACATTGATGCTGGCATCGACGGAAATCGGACACTGCCATTTTGGTGTAAGTCTTTAAGAACCTGGTGTAGTTGCACAAACATGGTCACAGAACCTATCCCAGAAGCCCATGAATCAGTGTAGGTCGCCACAGAGATGCGTAAAGCAACCAGAAAGTGTTCATCTCAGCTGTTGGGAGATTTGTGATCCGTTGAAGGATCTCAGCTTCCAACGCATTCGGACGGCTTCCGTAGCTCAGTTGGTTAGAGCGTCGTACTAATACTTCATTCCGAGTATCCGGTAATGCGAAGGTCTCAGGTTCAAGCCCTGGCGGGAGCAATCCCATCGCCTTCCGAATGTTCTTTTTGTCATTTCTGTAGCTATCGTGATATGCTTTTGCTGGCGGATTAGGTGCAGCGTTGGTGTTGAGGGTTCGGCGGCCATTTCGCCCGTCCCTGCCAGCACTTCAGGCGCTGGAAAAATAGGTGTCAGTGATAAGATAAAACAGTGGGGCTCGATAGCTATCATTTGATTGGCCGCATAGCAAACCTGGGCGAGGACAACCTCGCAGAAGGGCTACAGTGTAGACTAGTTTGAACCACATTTTTTACAACTTGAGGATGGGAATGGATGACGGCACGATGAATATTGCCTCAGAAGAGTGTTTCCTGTTGTGATGTAATGACCAGTTGAGTATATAGCTACACAGAGAACGTAAACAACAGTCTACAGCTCAAACACTTCCTCCTGTACAAAGAAGAGTCCTTCTCTATCAGACACATCACATGCAGCCGCCCTCCCTTGCTCAATAAGTTGCCTTGGCCCGCATAAGTTCACGGCAGCATCCATGCCAAGATTGTTAGATTTGAGTTGCCTGAACCACTGCTTTAGATCTGGTCGCCCCGAATGAACAGACCAAGGTTGCGGAGAGCTCATGACCCGCATTTCGTGAGACGGCTCGCTCATGTGAGCCTCACGGGGCCTTCCCCCAGTCACAAATATCGCTATTTCGAGAGTTGTTGACGAATCTGGCTTTGCACATGCCTTGACAAGTTCAGTAAGTTCGTCTGCGAACCACTGGACATGCTGAGCATCTCTGACGACCCAAAGAAGATGAATATGAGACGAGGAATGACTGCCTACATCAATACCCGTTTGTCTGATGATGTGAGACGCTATGCTGATACCTGGCGTAATTCCAATGCCACCGGCAACGAGGACAGTCACTGGCAGCAAGCCCCAAGATACTGACCCAACCCCGTAAGGGCCGTCAAGCCGCATCTTGAGCGGGTGAGCCATAATGCTGTTCGAGTCCAAGGAAGCGCATCCGTGCAGATTCACATCGCCGCGGCAGTCGACATACTGCACAGCCTTAGTGAAACCCCCAAGACCTCTAACGGCAATTGTTGCAGTCTTCTCAGGATCGTTGGGTGCACTGGCGACAGTGAAGGGATGCCAGTTTACAAAGGACACCTTTGGCATTTGAAGCCAGACAACCTGTCCAGGAGTACGAGTCCTCAGACCCTTGACCTTGAACTTTGTAACGTTGCCTTCGAATGCCTCAATACTCTGCACTTGAATCGTGCGAAAATTGTACGCAAATCGGATCGCTCGATCTATGCCCCAGAGCAATAACCCCGGGAGCATGAATTCCGGCCCATGCGAGGCATGGATCAAAGCCCCGACGACGAAAACGAAGAACAGAGCGTGCGTGTAGTAGAAGACTTCGAAGAAGCGGCGTCGCACAATCGGTAGGGCCGTAAGAAATAGCATGGCTAGAGCGATCCAGGCCATCAAGCCTACCTGAATTCGATGGTTTCCAAAGCTGGTGGTGACCTGTTTTGTCTCGATGTAATGCTGGATGTTAAACGACACATGGGCTGTGGCATGAGAGACTGTTGCAAGGCCGATCCAGCGATGGTACTGAAGGAGGACTGGGCTGGGAATACGTAGGAGGGTCGCAAATAGATTGTTGCGGGATGCCATCAGCAATGCGAGACCAGCATTGGCAATTGCTAGCCAGCCGTACAGGGTATAGTCAGCCGTGAACTCGTTGGATTGTATGCTGAAGACCAGATTAAGTGCGAGAAAAGCTGTGAAACGCGTAGCATCGGTGATGTGCCAGTCTAGATACGGGATAGGAAGCTGGAAGCTGTGTAGTTTGTGAAGCCAGACAGTAATGCTCCAGTGCAACACATTTCGATCTTGTCGTCGATCTGGGAAATCAGTGAAGCCCAAGCATGGAAAAATGAAAGTCTCACATTTGTCGTATCTTTGGAAGGCATAGATACTGAAAGGAATGAGTGATTCTAAGAATATCAAGCCAACAACGCTGCCAAAGTAAACTCTGGCAGCAGTACAGCGATCGATAATCACGGGATCAGTCATTTTCGGATGTTTAGAATGATTAAAAGGCGTAAGTCAAAGTGAGCGGCAGATGGTTCAACAATGCACATGAACATAGAGGAATGCAGAAACTAAATACTTGACAGACAAGCTCATATTGTCAAAAGCATGGCAGTGCAAAGGAACCATCGCAGCTGATGATTGATCAAAGTTACCATCCGAAATCCGTGGCTGACTGGATTCCAAAGAATGAATGCTAGACGTGGGGCTGAGAAATTAACCTTTCAATACGGTAAATAAGAAACATTGTTGATTGATCAAACGCTCTGATGCTATCCCTGACGTGGCGTCGAGGCTATGCTTGGAGGTGCGGGCGCTGGCCGGGTAGACCACCGTCGCTAATCAGAATTTCCTTTTTAGGTAATGCGGATGGAAACAAGCTTAATTTTATAGGTAAAATTAGGCAAAGCCCTGCGGTGAAAAACATTTAGCCTCAAACGCCGAGGTAGATAGCTGTTTCTAGAGTTTATTTGTTCTGTCATCTGAATTGCCTGTTCTAGAATCGAGGTGAAGCAATACAGCAGTATAAGAAGCTTGAGCCCGTACGATGAAACCCGCTTCATCAGCAAGCAAACTCGCATCACAATCTACTGCCATCTACTGCAACCTTTCTGCAAAGTCAACATTTACCTCAAACCTCAAACCTCAATTCTATACACCTCTCTTCACAATGGCTCTCAAGCTCGCCGCTCTTCTCTTTGCCTCCGCCGCCATGGCCGCAAAGATGGGCGACTCTGGCGCCCTATCCTCACTGGACGCTGGACTTGGCGGTACAGTCGAGGTTGTCAGCAACACTGAACTCAAGATCACCGACTACGAGCTCAAAGACGCATCCGCACCTGCTCTCTATTGGTGGGGATCTAAGACTGAAGACCTCTCATCCGGCTTCCGTATTAACAAAGAGCGCATCAGCGATACCTCGTCCAAGAGGAATATCATGGTTGAGCTTGATGCTGGCTATACTGCGAAGGACTTCGCTTACGTTGGTCTCTGGTGCGAGAAGTTTAACGCCAACTTTGGCCAGGCAAAATTGACATCTGATGGCGACTCTATGAACTCGACCGATGAGGCGGATACAAAGAAGGATGACACGAAGAAGGATGAAATGAACGGCGTATCGGGCTGTCCCACTGGTCAACCTGCCATGGTTGTGGCTATGTTGAGCGTGCTCGCCTTCTCTGCTTACTTTGCTTGATGACTTGTTAGAGGTTGTGAGTTGGTGATGGTCACGGTACAGAACAGATAGCATGTAATTATTTCACTTCAGTATTAATGTTCCTTGTATTCAATCATGAAATGGCCCCTCTATTTGCTCAAGATTTACGCCATGGCCCTTTCTCGATCTTTAATTGTGATGGTTACACTCGTCAGGTCAGTAGAAGCGCTAGGGCCTTCTAGCCGCCTAGGGGGTCAAGGCCCTACAGGTACGGGTACTGGTGCGCTGTAGATCATAGTCAACAGTGGGTAGCCAGCCATTAGTCGCGACAGACGCCCCGGCTGCATCCCGATGTGCTTAAGCCAATTTCTGTTTCAACTAGAAGGCAGCTATTGGTGTCAAACTCGTCGCGATCCACAGGATGTTTCCCAAATGCGTGTCCTTCTGGCGCTGAGGATCCCCTGTATCATTGAGCAGCTTACTCAATTAGGCAATCCTGATTATGAAACTCGAAACAAGCAGTCAGAACAAGCCTCACTGCAGTGTCAGCACTAAGTTTTTCAGTCCTGCGGGAGCCAAGTCAACAGCTTTACTGCATTCGGTAATTCTGATTATCGGGCGGACAAAGCTTCAATTAAACATTGGCGAAAATGAATTCTTATTCGGTTTAACCCCAGGTTCTGATCAACATTGGGCAACTTCATTTTGTTTATCTCAAAAGAATGATGAAACTGGCTTTGCTCCGCCTCTTGACAGGGCTATGTAAGCTTTTACGCATTTCTTCGAGGAAAAATGATGAGAGCATCAATGTTGGGGTCCAAAGCAATGGTGTATATAAGCGATTGACTCTGGCATCAGTTTGTTCAATCTATCAAACAATACCACTCTCATACTTCGACTCAATCCAATTCATCTACAACCTTTCCAGCATCTATCACCAATATGAATAACATGGACGCTGCCCACCATACAGCGACATACGACATGACTTCCAACATGACAAGCTTCAACCCAACACCCAATATGCAAGCTTTTGACGCGGCGTCACATACAGAAAACATGGATGGTCGACACACACCTGACGATGAAAATCAGCCTTGCATCAGGGCCAATGCTGGGTCTGGAGGACATAACCTGTCACCCACTGATCCTGATAGCCCTATGAGCTGGTCAGTTCTCAAGAAGGTCTACGTATCGGCTTGTGCATTCTTGTTTGTGTTTGTCATGTAAGTTACCCACGTTGCAAAACGACGAATGATACTGACTTGGGTAGCATGTACGGAACGACCACTTACACAGCAGCCATCGGCGCCATCCCAGAGGCATTTGGCGTCTCACAGCGTGTGGCCGTTCTCGGTTTCACAATGCCATTCTTTGGCGTCTTTTTCGCACCAATCTACACTCCGCATCTCTCTGAGCGATACGGCCGACGACCCATCTACTTCACCAGCTTCCCACTTTTCTGCCTCTGTGTGATTGTGATCGGTCTTACTACCAAAATTTCGACACTGTTGGCTTTTCGCTTCCTGGCTGGACTCTTTGGCGGTCCTTGCGTTGTCTTGATCGAAGGTACTTTCGCCGATGTCTGGTCTGCCAATAAGACGGTGACATATTATTCCTTCTTGACCCTTGCCTCTTATCTTGGGGCCGCCGCCGGTATGTTTTGAGTTGTCTCTTGAGTGTCAACAGAAAACTGACATTTGTGACTGTAGGCCCTATTATCGGCGGCTTTGTCTTCGCAGCCAAAGGGCCCGCCTGGCTCTCATGGGTTACCCTCATCTTCGCCACCGCAGCCCTTGCATTTGGCTCCTTCATGCCTGAAACATACGGTCGAGAGATTCTACGAACCCGCATTCGCTACAACAAGAGCGGCATCAGGCTGCCATGCGCTCAAAGCGGTGTGACACTTTCTGAGATGACCCACATCACCGTTCTTACACCAGTCAAAATGCTCTTCACAGAGCCCCTTGTCATCGTGATCTCTCTCTATCTTGGCCTCAACTTTGCAGTTGTATTCCAGTGGTTCATTTCTGTACCAGCTGCTTTGGGCGCCACGTATGGCTTCGGAGTTAGACAATCTGGTCTGGCATTCGTCTCCGCCGTTGTTGGAGTGATACTCGCACTTCTTACCTCCTCCTTGATCGAGGCTCTACTCTCCAGTCGAGCTAAGCGAAGCATGGAAGATATTGAGAAGCGCCTTGTTCCAGCCATGTTCGGGGCGTTCTTGGTAGCTGGTTCTCTGTTCTGGGTTGCGTTTACTGCGACTCCCAGCATTCATTACCTTGCTCCAATTTCTGGTACGGCAGTATACGTCTGGGGCAACGCAATGGTTCTAATCTCGTTCATATCCTATCTGTTTGATGCATATCCGCCAGCCGGAACTCTATCTGCTCTTACCACTGCGGCATGCTTTCGATTGGCCTGCGCAGGCATTGTACCAGTCTTCATCCTCGACATGCTTACCAACCTGGGTGGATCGTGGACTTTTAGCATCTTTGGCATTATCTCGGGAGTCATGACTTCCTTTCCCTTTGTTCTTTACTGGTTTGGACCCCATTGGCGTAGCAAGAGCAAGTACGGTACTCGCTGGACCGCAATTCCCGAGGTGCACACGATGTAATACATGCAACTGATTTCGGGCTTGAAATTCTGGGATTTGGTTCTACATAGGCTGTTTACGATGTCGTGTTTCTGTTACATCAAGCGCTTGACTTGGAGATAGACTTAAATATTAGAAGAGACTCTGTTACTGGGTGTTCAAGTTCCGGCGATCTGCTCGCTATATGACTCTCGAATTTCGGCATTACTTGCGACTGCTAATTTCTATCTTTCATATCTCGTCCCTTGCAGATCTCGGCAAGAAAGGGTTTATCCAATCTGCAGGATTCTAAATGTCACCTTCCTTGAAGAACCCGGCCTTCTCGCCTAGACTGCCGAGATAGCCGTGGTGGGAACTTCAATGGCAACATAGTGTTTGAAGCTATACGATTCTGAGGGTAGAGCAATCCTTCGCCCACCGAGCCACCTCTTTGGCACCTAACCGAAAGCTTAAATCATTGAAGAATACAGGTGAGGCTATTTGAAATGCCGAGTTGGGTAATGGGGCCGTCATGACAGCTCCTGCAGGAACGCAGGCATCGGCTTTATTGACCTCCGTCATTTCCGACATTTTCTATGTAACATCATTCGGCTCATTCTGGCAGCAAGTCGCAAGATACCAGATGGAAGAATTTGAAGACCATATCGCAAATAAATACATGATGTACTCCGTGGAAATGCACCAAGTCGCTTTGTACAAACACTTCACAGCTAGACTACCACTTGAACTTACACATTCATGATGAAAGGGCTAGTCAAGTTCCTGGCCATTTCTGGCACTCTGGCTACAGCTAGTGCCAAAGCAGTATTTGCTCATTATATGGTAAGCCTGTTTTCTGTTAATCTACCTATCGTCTTACGCCACTAACATCCGCTCGCCGTATCAGGTCGGAACTGTGACCCAGGAGCACGCGCATAAAGACATCGATAATGCCAAGTCTATGGGTCTAGATGGCTTCGCATTGAACATTGGTGACGCCACTCGCGACTATGTCTCTCAGGCTCTCAGCTACCTCTTTCCATATGCCGAGTCTGTCGGCTTCAAGCTGTACATCTCCATGGATGTCTACGCTTCTGGCGATGCCTGCTACCATGGTGGCAAGTCTGTATGTGAAACGTCCTTTCTGAATTACCGCTGATGTTGGCTAACAGCCCCAGTGCCATGGCCCATCCGACTACCAGTGGATATGGGACTCCTACAAAGGAAGTTCAGCCTACTACCAAGTCAAAGGCCGTTCTCTCATCAGCACATTCTCTTCTGGTGGTTTCCACAACGATACCTGGATCAACTGGAAGAAAGGACTCGCAAACGACATGTTCTTCATGCCTGACTTTGACGAAACTGACGGATACTATGACTCAGCCGACGGATGGTGGTCGTACTGGGGCCCCATTGTCGACGGCATCTTTAGTTGGGAGTCAGCCTGGCCTGAACGGAAAGGCTACGGCGGTAAGTATGCAGGAGACGTCTCGATCGACGTTCCTGTTCTTGCTGGCGCTCACAAACACGACAAACTGTACATGATGGGTCTCAGTCCACTGCAATACAAGAATGCTTACGGAGCGCACGTTTATCGACAAGGAGACCTGAACCTACCGAAGCGTATGGTCAACATCCTCAACATGGATCCCCAGCCCGATTATGTCCAGTTTCAGACCTGGAACGATGGTCCCGAAGCACACTACATCGGAAACCTCTGGATCGAGCAGAATAATGACACCCAACCATACTTCTACGCCAACCAGGAGACTTGGGATCATACAGGCTGGCAACCTCTCGTCTCGTCTTTCGTCAATGCCTACAAGACTGGTCAATCAGCTTCCCAGATGACTCCGATGAACGGCGATGTTCTGGTTGGTGCCGCGTGGTATCGAACCGAGCTTTCGGACGTGAAATGTCCATACGAGGGCAACGATGCCTACTACAACAAGCCCGACGGATGGGATGATGATGTCAACTATCTCTACTACGCTATCATCCTCAATCCCTCCTACGGATCTGGGTACAAGGTGACCGTTTCTGGAACCACCGAGCACACGGCACCTCTGAATCCTGGCATGAACTACGGCTATGGCGCTGGAGAGGTTCAAACCGGCGCTCAACACATCACCGTCAAGGACCCCAGTGGCACTGTCATCTACACAGCGACCGGCGGAATGTGCGTTAGCGATGGCTGTCCCAACTACATCTACAACGGTAACTACCAGGTTCTCCCATTCAAGAAGGGTAACGCCGATCCAGTTTGCAATCAATGGCCTGGAATGGATCACAGCGCTTGTGGCTATGGCACTTGTCATGCTAGTGGCGACGGCGGCAACAGCGCGTCGGGCGACGACTTCACTCATGTTACTTGTACTAACCCTGGAGTTACCGATGCTTCCAAAGATGCAAAGTTTCGCTGGGACTCTGTGTATGCAGATCAGGCATGGAACTGGGGTGTTGATCAGTGGAATGCTAATCCGTTCCCTGGCGGCTTGAATTTTACAGAGCAGGTTTGAAGTCTCCATCGCGACCCAACTAGGATACTTGACTAACGCTCTTTAATAGTTCAGCAACCTCTTCCACGGCCCAGAGGGTATCGACTGCGGTACCATTGAGAACGACAACCCCTGTGGCTCTAATGTAGTGCAATGCAACGACGTCACGTATCCAGGGGCCTACTTTACCCTCAACTCCATGGAGTCCATCTACCGCGTATGTACTCTATTGGTCGTCACCATGCTAAGAAATTAAGCTGATCGCTCTACAGGTTCACTTCAACTTTTGGGACGCACTCGACCGAGCCCAGAACGACATCAATACTCAAGTTGCTGAGCTCTCCAGCATCTTTGCCCCCATCAAGTCAAGCGACTTCTCAGTCAAGCTTCTTCTCGACATAATTGGTCTTGGCTTTTCCCTCGCGGTATCTCCGATGTGGAATTCAGGTTAGTACCGGTGATTAAACGAGTGGTATTGTGATGGGTTAACCAGATGTAGCTCTCAAGGGCATGCCTTACTTCAAAGCCAATCCCAACACATTGGCCACTGTCAAGGATTGGGTCAATCCAATGGTGACAAACAGCATTACTATTGCTAAAGACACCCTGAAAGAGTAAGTGACTCAACTTGCTACCAGCGTTTCGGGGACACATTGGCTAAAGTCTTGCAGTGACAGCGCCCTTAGTGCCGAGAACTCCATCTCGACTAGGCTCAATGGTAGGTAGTTCATACGATTATTGTTTTCATACTATATGAATGACTCACTCTCTTACAGCGATTGTTACAATCTGGCAAGCTGAGATTGTCTCCATGAACGAGCAGCTTTTCAACGGCTCCAAGGCGAATACTGATCTACTCTTTACCGCCATTACTGACGGCCAGATGCTCGAAACCAAGCATCAAGATCTAGGCATCGATGCTATTCAAGCACTTGTCTCAAAGGCGCTCTTCGCGGAATTGGTCCCACTTGCTTGGCAGCTGTCATCTTCGGAACTTGGCCCAGTGTAAGTTAGCACTTTGCGTTCTTATGGCTTTTCACTAACCGTGCTTCCAGCGTCATTGATTCCGACCAGGGCTGTGGAGACAAGCCCGATGTGAAGCACATGAGCTCCAAGAACTACGACTCATCAGGGGTCTGCGTAGGTTCTAAGATGTACTACTTGATCGGATGCACAGGGGAAGCTCGGACCTGCGACGAGTCCCATGGAAGCTTCAATCCTGGTTGCACCGACAATTTCTTTAGTCGTTTGCCAGGACTCGATGATCTGACCGGATCAGAAACAGCTTTTGGCGGGCTGACCAAAGAAGATATTGTGAACGGGTAAGCAGAATCCATATCCGAAACCTTTGGGTCTATGTTGAATAACTCACTGATAATTGGGAACAGAGCTGTAAACAGCTTTGTTGGTAACGGGAACGCGAACGGATGGTCTATGCTTGATCCTTCCAACACAGTTGATGGTATGGATCTAGTCTCGGAGTACAACGTCACGGCACCAGGAGTTGTCATGTTGCCAGTTTGCACCGCATCCGAGGCCTTTTCGAATTGGTTCTCTTTTACTAATGGAAAGCCCAAGTCGGCCAACTACCCATGCAATTGAGCTCGGCAAAGGGTACGGCGATAGCCTAGATTCCCAAATTCGCTCTGAGACGTATTACGTTTCTCTTACTTCACTAAAAGAGGACTTGAATATGACCCATTACGTTCTTAAATGCTGTATGACGCATTTGGCGGCTCAGCTGCATTTCAGCTCAGCCATATCAAGGCTAGGCTACAGAATATATCGTTTTGTTGTGTGTTAGATACTTAGAAGCAGTAGTTGACCCCTTGCCAGAAGTGATTATGTATTAATGATCATTCATGAAGAGTCAGTATATGAGACAGAATTCATGCTTGCCATCTCGAAGTATCATACATCTCATTAACAGGTGAACTAGGGCAATATTCTTCTTAAGCATGTAAAAGAAAGTATCCATACAATGGCGAGCTTTATGATAGCGTCTCTAGCGAAACGCATGAAACAGTACAGCCAAGTCTGACACTATAACAAGAAATCATGAGATTGAACTAAAGCCTCAACGATTATATGCCACTTCAAAGAATACCAACAATACGTAAACCTGTTATCCTCCCCAGAATCTATGCACCTCGCCTATTCAACCAAGGTAGTTCAGATGTGTTGCCAGAATGTTGTCACCTCCCTATTGTTTGATGGATCGAAAAGGCGAGGAATGGAATCCTCATCGTTTGCACTGAAAATATACTCCCGTCCTTCGTTTGGGGTATCCTCGATACCTGCTTCTCTTCGAAACTGGCAAAGTTGTAAATGGCGCCGTTGCCTTCTCTCTTCGAATCCAGGCGCAGGGTTTGATTGCTTTGCAAGCTCCTCGATTGTCGGGAAGTGGCCAAGGCCCATCTGGAAAAGTCGAGTATCATCCAGAAAAACCCACGCTCGTTGTCTAAATATGTTGCGTTGCATAACCCATGACGAAAGGGGGTATGAGACGGAATCCGATGTGTGAGTCGGAGACAATCTCTGCACTAAGAGAGAGCTCAGCGAGCCATCTCGATCATTGATTGACCTTCTGCAGCTTCTGCTAAGGAAGGCGAAGCGATGGTTGCGAGGCCGACGATATCTCGATCTCGGCCAATGGGAAAATATGGTATAAAACCAGCTTCGTATATCTTCAGGCTGTGTCGTGTTTGCAAACAGTATGAGAGCTCTAAGTAGATCAAAACCGTGGTCTGATACATCATGAGCATATCCTAGCATTGTAGGAACATTTTGTGATGGAAGCATCATATCATCGAAGGCTCGTATTGGGTTGAAATAAAGGTTATCTGGGTATAACAGGGTTATCGGATCGGCGGGCTTGTCTTGTAAAGCACTGGAGGTACGTCTGCTCGAGCAACGTGTAGATACTGTAAAAAGAGCCCCATATGCAGCATCGACATATTGAAGAACGGAATGAAGTGCTTCGTGCTCACAGTCAGTGAGCGCCTCATATTCTTTCTTAGAAATAGCACCCTGTTCGTTGTCGTCTATTACCAATGCGGCTTTAGGTCCCTGAATCTTGAAGATGATATCGTATTTGATAAATGCCCACATAAGAAAATGACATTCTGATAAGGTGAGCTCATCTAAAGTGATATGTCTTGGACTAAAGCTGTGTTCCTTGTAGTAGAGCCCTTTGTTTGGGTCGGCGATCTGAGGAAGACAGAGGTAGGCTTGAGGTGGGTTTGGGGAAGCGGCTTTGCTGATGTAGTCCTCCACAAACATACTCATAGAGGAGAAAAGTTTATAAAGCTTGGCAATGGTAGCCTGATCCTTTTGTTCAAGGGGATCAGGTAATGCCTTTAAGTCCCACTGCCTGATGATGTATTTCATGACATGGTTGTCAGGTCGATTGTCGGCGAGATCCAGATAAAGCAGGCCCAAGGAATCCTGTAGGAGTCCTTCATGCCGAACTCCATTGAGTAGGTTGATAACATAATTCCGTCTTATAGTTGCTTTGGATGCCTTGTATTGAGAGAACATGATTGGCGATGCTTGTACGAGTCGAAAAATTGTCGATGTTGAGAAGAACTGAGACAAGATTCGGATCCTGAGCTCAGGGGGGAGTTTAGAAAAGCAGTCCATTTTCGGTAGTGCTTGTTGGTAGGCAGGGACGGTTCCTTTGATGGCGGTCATTCCAACAGGTTAAGCCAAATTATTGTGATGTGAGAGAATTAGAGGTCATTTTATAGAGCATGGAATTATGCTTTATGAGTTTGGACGTCATGTTACTGTGCGAGTTTTACTTTTACCAACCACAGAACCCTAATGATTTGAACCCAAGTAACAAGTCGAGTCGTGCGAGTAAACTCTGGATCACAACCGGGATTGGTCTTTACAGCCAAACCTTATTCTCTTGTTGACTTTCAACGAATGGAGATAGCAGTACACTAGCCATAGAGTCGGTCACAAGGTCTAACCTGACGTGATATTCACGAGGTAAGATTTCTTCATAAAACTTTATCGGAATAAGAACAAATATATACGAGTTACGTGGGCAATCAAAGCTCCGATGTCAATCTTATTTAATTGAATGATGTACCGCTACCGATGTTTCACGTTGCCTCAAAGTCTGATAACGACAGGCCGTTATCCTTAATGAGCCTATGAGCCCGATTTTGCTACGATTTGACACATTAGTTAAAGCCCATATAAGCCTCTAGGGTCCTGTAATACGTTAGGCTTTGCCCGTAAAGCTTGCATTATGGCACAGAGTCTAGTATCGTGGAGAACGACTATCGCTTTAGTTAAGACTGCTTGCCCTTGAGAAGCTAGTATGAGTATCGCAATCAGTGTCCCATTCCTTCTTATCTCACTCGGTGTCTCCTTTCATCCTCTGTGGCAATGGGTCAGACTCTGGCTTTTCCCTCCACTGTGTAGAAGCAGGTGGTGGAGAGGGTGGCGCTATTGGCCACCTCAAATCGACATCTGGAGCGAAAGCTTGGTAGTCGTGACTTGGGGAAAGCTTCCGATAGTCTTTTGACTATCTAGAAGGATCCGTATTGGTCTGAGTAGGCGGTGAGGGGCTCTTTCTTTCTGACTTCTTACCAGTCCCTGAAAAGTTTCTTGTGAGCCTCTTCGTTCTTGGCATTTAGTGATGAACTATGCCTGCGACGCTTTGAGGGTTCGCCACTTTATCTAACTCCTAGAAGAAGCGGTTCCAGTTTGGACCGTTCATCGCAGTTTATCCAGTATAATGGTTGGATGGCATAGCATCATGAGGCCGCCAAATGCATATTTCTGAGATAGATCTTGCCATGATGACTCGTTTGAGTAAGAGAAGCAGACGCGTAGGTTTGATGAACGTGAGTATCTAATATAATTCCCCATCTTACTGTACCTGTGATAAGGTTGTGGGAGGTTAAAATAGGCTTCGGCCCCCAGGGCACAAAGGTAAAGAACACCAACAAACACATACGGCTGTACATAGAAACATTCGCCAGCTTTAAATTTGTACATGGAAGTGGCACCGGCTTCTGATCTTTGCCGTCCCGCGAACGCGATATCTGTCAGCCACACTGACCATCTCAATCCTTTCGCTTCTCGATCTTGGGTAGGCCAAGCCAGATTACGAACAGCACAGCCAGAATAGCGAGAATAATTGGCTGAAGAACCTGCACTCCCTTGGCTTGCGCAATCGCACCAACCGCAAACGGCAGCACAGCCGCGCCGCTTCCACCAAACGCAGCAGCGAAACCAATTGCGCTGACGTGTAGATGTCGCGGAAGAAGCATTGTAAGTGCAACAATAACACAAGGGAACATGGGACCCAAGAAGAAGCCCTGCAGCGAAACTGCTACGGCTGAGACGTGGAATTGCGGAACGAGCCAGAAGATGAGCTGCAGGCCCATGGTAATTGGAATGAAGATCATGAGTGACAATTTGACACCGATCTTGGGAATCACCATGCCTAAAACCAGACGTCCGATGGTAATGCCTAACCAAAAGCCGACGGCTGTCATTCCAGCATCAAAGGGGTCAGCGTTACGAACACGCAACATGAATTGCACGACCCAGCCGCCGAGAGCGACTTCGGTACCAACGTAACCGAGAAGGAAGAAGGCACAAAGCCAAACAACGCGCGCATGAGGCTTGACGAAGAGAGCGGCTCGCGTGCCTTCGTTGCGAGTACCCTCAGTATGAACAGCCTCGCGATACTTCTGAGCTGTCTTGGGCCAGAAGGAGTAGGTGAGAGTTGCGGTCTCAAGAACAGCCATGCCCAGCTAAAATAATAATCAGTGACCTTGTATAGGAGGGTTGATGTTAAGGACTTACAAGCACATAGTAAAAGTCATACCAGCCAAGGTTCGCCTGGGTGATCATGCTAGTCGCAATAAGAGGGCTCACAGTTCCTCCAAGCCCATAGCTCGCATGCATAAAACCCAGCAACTCATTAGACCTCGCCAAATTGCCGATGTACGAGTTCCAAGCAGCAAGTCCGATTCCATTACCCAAGCCAGCAAGGACATATGCCAAGACGAGAACAGGATAAGGCGGATGCTGCGCTAAGATAAGATATGTTATGACGTGGCATCCTCCGCACATGAAGGCGATCCATCGCTGACCGATGTTCATGTGAAGATAGTTGTTGACGGCAGCCGAGACGATGAAGCCGACGAATGGCGAGAGGAAAATGAGTGAGACAACGAGGTAAGAGAGCTCGTAGTAGGTCTCGAGATAAGGGATCAAAGCTCCGTATGCTGCATCGTTGGCGCCTGAGACAAAAAGGCTCCAATAGACAGCGCCGACTCGAAAGGCATTGCCCATGGGTTCATTCCACTTCTCTACAACGAGAGTGGCCCTCGGGGGTGCGGCCTCATCGCCTGAACCAGAGAAATTGTCGTGCTCATCCTCATGGTCATTGCGCGATCCAAGCCGACGCCCCGTTGTTGATAAAACCGGGTTTGGCTGCTTCGGCGTTGCACCAGTCTCATGAGTGAGGCTGAGAGTCTCGAGCTCAAGAGCCTGCGAAGGATAGGACCTGGACGTGGCCATTGTTGATTAAACTGAATTGAATTGACACCTCGGCTTTTTGAGGTTGTGCAATTATTTGAGAGGATCAATTGAAGAGTCGAGAATTGGCTTGGAGGGCGCATAAAAAATCTTCTTGACTCATCGGCGAGAAATGGCGGGGGAATGCGCTAACTCAACTCAACTCGCCGGGGTGCTTATCGGACCCAAGATGTGGCGAAGTCGGGATCTACAGCACCGAGGACTTCTGAAGGCAGCAAAAAGGTGCTCTATTCAATTGGCCATGTCGTGCGACTGCATTCTATCCATGTCTATATAAACTCCGCAATAACTCCATTGATACTCCAAACTACAGGCTCAGCCTTTGTCATACAGTATTGTTCGCCACTGGGTAGGGAAACTCCAGTGGGAATTTTGGCGCCACAACCACTGAATGTCCACCATCAAACACCGCCGGAATCTCATGTCCTGGGCTCATCAGATTGAGCAACCACATAACTAATAAAATGCAAATAAGCCTTATTTTGGGGGATGAGAGGTCATACAAGCCTGGAATCTTCTCCAGCCAAGCCCAAAATGATGGTCTGCCCAACTTCTCATCTTCTGTGCCTTGTTGCATAATCATCTTGACGATGTATCTTGTTGAACCAGCGACCGCGTGACTGGTCCATAGGAAAATTGGCAGCATGATCACTAAAGTCCTCCATCGGTCTCCCATGAGCGATCCATCGCCAAATAGGCCATCGACAATAAGAACGCCGTCGCTATCAGCTGCGAGAAGGATGTGAAACTGCAGAATGTAGGTCTCCAAAGAACAACGGCCTAACCAAGCCATAGCTTTGGAGCGATAGTTGCGAACAGGACCCGAGACATTGCGCATGGCGACGAAACCCAAGACTGGTACAAGAGATACATACGGGTGCCATTTCGAGTACGCATCTATGAGAAGACCTGAGGTCGCATAGAAATAATGTATCGTGGCGATGAAGCCGGCCAGGGCAAGTGTCACACGAAGCCCCAAGTGAATAGGCATCTTCAAGTGCCGGTTGGCAACAGCTGTCAGCATACCAACATAGACTATGAACATGTCGAGTGTAACGCGGCCATACCATTCCTCATAACTCCACTGGATCTTGAAGACAGTGTTGAGAATACCAAAGACCCAACGCGTAAGAGGCGTCCCCATGAATATCATCGATACAATGAGACAAGACATGCAGATCTTGGCCAGCATGATCTGCAGATCGCTATTGTACCTTGGTCTAATCGCCATTGTCGCGTAAACGACAAGGAACCAGAAT
Source organism: Fusarium succisae (assembly GCA_013186925.1). NCBI lineage: Eukaryota > Fungi > Ascomycota > Sordariomycetes > Hypocreales > Nectriaceae > Fusarium > Fusarium succisae. Next base: position 63,655 of record JAAOAW010000085.1, on the reverse strand, counting down.
GACACGAGCGGGGAGAAGTAGTAGAACATGTAGTCTGTATCCATGAAGTACGCGAGACAACAGCTGAGCATGTTGAGGCGTAGTAACGTGGCTGCGACACGATTAAATGAGAAGTCGTTCTTATTCAGGAAATAAACTGTATGTCCGTAGCCTGTTTGGAAGAGATATGCCGCAACGCAGACACGGATGAGGACGTAGATTGAACCATCATGGGCACCGGTCCAGTGATAGATAAGGATGAAGGACTGCATCCATCCTTTCCACTCATCCATCTGATCTCGTGAGAGGAATGGTTGGTCCAACTCTTGCATGTCTCCTGAGAGGTCTTCTGAACTAGGCGGCTTGATGCGACGAATAGTGGCCAACATGATTGCGATACAAGCAATGCAAAGCGCGACAAAGTCTTTCATTTGCCAAAGCTTGCTACCTTTTGCCATCATCTGGGTTCGATCAGCGTAGTAACACATCAAGAGTGCTAGTACGAGACATCCGGCTTGCATGTTGAGGAGCTTGAAGCGAGGCTGGTCAGCACTTCGGTCGGCACACTTGTCCAGGAACTCGCAAATGATGCAAGCAGCCAGGTAGAGAATACCAAAGGCCACCACGGAAAGCTGAACCATTGGCTTGACACCGTAGTCGGTACAGCACGTCCGTGAATAGGGATACGGCTTCATCCGGTCCAGCTTCGCATTGCATCGCATGTTGAGAAGAATATTGGCTCGAAGCTCTGCGACTTGAAACTTGACGTGAAAGCCGGTGCGAAGGGGATCGCGCCAGACCTTATCTTGGCCCTCGACAATATTGGCGATAGACCAGACGAACGGAATATTGAAGTCATCTTCCTTCTCCAAAAGCCAGTCTTGCATCTCGATGACTTCTTCCGCTCGGCGACCTCTGTCGATAACCATTTTGGTATCATTGCCCAGGTATCGCGGCCCAGCGGGTGGTGCGTAAAAGATTTGGTTTCCGATACCATCTCGTGGATCCATCGGCGCGTTGAACCAATTTTGACGTGGTGTATTATCGCCGATGAATTTGTCGACTTTTGACAGATGATCCTGATATGCCGAGAAACGATCGTCCCAGGGATCAAGGGCGGTAGAGCCGATACCTCCATGGTGAGGATGGGTATACCATGCGCCTGCAGCTATGTAGATAAATGCCGGGCCTTCTTGGTCTTCAATGGATGGAGGGCTTGTCTTTTCCTCTACGTAAGTTTCGAGATGGCTGACAAATTGCTCTCGACCTGGAACACCATGCGATGAGAGATAGACGTTGGCGACACGTTCAATCCTCTGGCCGTGATATGTCATGTTGTAGGACGTCGTCTTGCTGAACAACCTGGCTGCTTCATCCTTTTTGTACTGCTTATTATCGAGCTATGATCTTATCAGTCAAATCACTTTAATTTAATGTCTCTTGCGATGGCTTACTAGACTGCCCATGGCAAGACCAACGTTCTTAGATGTCGAGTCACCAACGAGAACAATTGGACGACCCTCGGTGCATCTTCGGATATCTTGTGAGTCGTAGTGATTGAGGATACAGCCATCAGGCTGCCATTGCTTGAAAGGATCCCGGTTCCCCTGCTCATCGCGAATCGGGTCAATCCATCGACCTGTTTTCTGAACCGCGCGACAACGATAAGGATCATCTGCAGGGAAAAGAGACTTGAACGCCACCGAGGCTAAGAAAATAGTTGCAAGAACGACGGGTATCAATCTGCTCCATGATTTATTCATCTTGTCGTACGGCTTACAACAAAATGTTTCTGTTGGTTGCCCATGAGCAGATCCATCAACCACGTTTTAAAGGTTGAAGTTCACGAGGCCGCGTTGCGCCAAGTAAAAAGGGGATTCAAGCGAATTCCTGCAAAAGCATTTCTTGCTCTAATCTCGTTGTGGCATCGTGCGTGGATCGGAGATAATCGCTCATTAAATTGGCCCGCCCAAATATTGAAGATACAGAGTGTTTAATGGTCAACAATCGGAGGTTCTCCCCTGGAGCTAGCAGTAATAGCGTTAGCTTACCGCTAGCTAAGGGCTGCTCTCACTTTCTAAGGAGGTTACCCCTGTCTTGGCGCAACAGGAGACTCAGGCTAGAAAATTGCATCTTGTGGTCTTAAATGTCACCGTTTTCCTCGCTGCTAAACTTTAAAACTTTAATTCTGGGATATAATCTGGCTGGTATGTGATAGAGCTGAGGCCAAGAGAAACTATTACTTGGCGGTGAATATTCTAAACTCCCTGCTGCCGATCAGTTGATAACCGTGCTGAAGGCCCAGCCAATGGTCACTTGAACCGCCGAGACTAGAGGTCAAACGGAACAGTATATGCATTCTTGGCCTTAAAGATGACATCGACATGGCGATTGAGAGACAATCCGGCCCTCGTTCTCTGACTCAAGATGCGGGTATGACCTGCGGTTGTTAGGGATTTGGAGCATCCGGCATGAGCTAATTTGCATAGCAAGGCATGCTGGTGTTATCATGTGCCAGACACTAAACAGCCTATGATAGCGGGTTCAATGAAATGTTTACCGTTGTCAAGAAGGAATGTCTACATGGGGTTTTGAATCCGCGCAAAGGTCAGTGGTCTGATCTTCAATTGTTAGCCGAAAGTTGATATCTTCAGTGACAGACACTCTTCTTCTTAAAGGCTCTGAACTTGAGCTAAATGGCGCAGGAGTGAGACATTACAGTTCGATAGACCATCCTATGATCATATGTCAGAAATGTCATTACTTACGACGTCGCGTCAAAACAGGGAGATCAGTCCAAGGGGATTTAATGTTATTGCTGATAAATTCGAAGAATATCAAAAAGCCTCATACAAACTTTATTGCTTAGTTTTACAGACTAGAGAATGTCCAGAGAAGGGAGGCGTTTGGTAGCGTGAGGAGCCTATTTGGAATCACCCGGGGAAGGCGACATTTGAGACATCAACAACGTAAGCCCTGTTTCACAAGAGCCCGTATCAGTTATTTTGCTCGTGATTAAGGTTGAGATGTCTCAGAAGGAATTCCTTGCCAGACGTAAATGGCGTCAAGACATGGTATTCGTCATATGGCTCTCGAGAAACCCATGCTCAACAAGAAATTGAACTCCAGTGGCTAGATACGCACAGGAAGTCTATCATCATGTACTAGTAATACGCAGCATGGAGACCCATCCGAGTCAGAAACACTGGGCAAATCTCGGTCGTGGCAGACAACGCCGATGGCCACCAGTACTCTCAAAGATTTTTCCCCGAGTTTGGCAATGGCAAAATTGACGGGTTTTGAGAAGCTTTCAGTGAGGAATGTGTTGCTGGATGAGTCCACTAACAATCTCAGCGGCGAAAAGCTAGCAACATTCATGGAAGGGGCTGTACCTGTACAATATGCGATGGTAGTTCCAGTTGCGACTGTCCGCGTTGCTGAACCCATAAAAGTGAAAGTGACACCTGTTATCGCACTGCCTGTCTCAGTGGTGACAGACGAGCCAATCTCGCCGCTAAGAAGGCGTGAGTGATTTGGGCGATCCCGCACTGACTTGGACCAGCAAATTGCCTAACGTTAGCAAAGGATAGTCCAAGTCCTACGGCTTATTTTGAAACATATGGTGATTTCCAGATTCATTCGATAAGCTTAATAAACTCTGAGAGACATCTAGGCCCGGTCATCAGCCGTTGATCGCATCGTGTTCTATTTTTCCTGGATATGGGGCCTGAGAACGGTCGCATCAGTGGGTCACTAACCCTTCTGCCCCTGTAGTCTAGCGTCTAGGTCACCTGGGTCGCTAAGTTGTTTATCTTTCATGAGTTCTTCAAAGGACTACTAAATCAGATCATCATTTCACCATATATCAAAGTTAATGCTACCGATCACTGATTCACAAAACTGATTAATACTTATTCTCGCCTCGGGGTCCTAATTCAAGCATGTCCTGCCCTTGTTAAGCGGCTTAAATACCTCCGTCCAGAAAAATAAACGAACGCTGACGAGGATGTGTTGAGATGTGAATTAGCGTCCCCGACGACAATTGTGAAAACTCACCATGTTAATTGACACTGCATTACCTTCCGCTTTATCCAATATTAGCTACAAGGTAAACTTGGCATCCTTAACCAGCCTTGTTGCCTTTTAATAGATGGCAGCTCCCATTTCCCCCGATGCTGGAAGACTTGACTACCCTAAAACGAGACTGTCTGAACTCCGTCTACCTGAACATCGGGAAACACACAATTGCAGTCAAAGAGGGGTATAACGATATTACTAATCACAGGGGCCCATCGTGATAAACCGAGTTATCTTTATCCTTTGTACAGATAAGAGAGGCGCCTTACTTTTGTTAAACTGATAAGCTAGGGTCAGGGCGTGGGCCTCTAGGGGACTGAAGGAGAATATTGCTATAAGGGAGAAGTTACTTTTAGGCACTAATATATGTACAAACGGGAAAAGGATACTTAAGGGCGGGTGAAGTGGGGTATTGTGATATCTAAGATCGTTACCCGTCTGTTTTACTGTATGACGTGCGGTCCTAGCCTGCATGAGCTTTCTGAGTCGCTTGAAACAATAATAGAAAGATTACGCGACTCAGAAAGTGAAACAAGTCGTACCTATCGAAAAAGGGCTGTGCATCTCACAGGAATGTGATGTTGCCTACCGGACTCAAAATCGACGAATTGCCAACCAGTATTCCCGTTCTACATCCAAGCACCTCGGCAAACACTCTTCTCTCATCGGTGAACGGACCTGAACTTCTCTCGACGTCATGTAATATCGGTGCATGTTATTCCGGTATTCCGTGCCATGATGCCGGCGAGCCATGCCATTTCAAGATCTTGCGTTACATTTCCCCCGCAAATTTCATCAACGCTTCCCCAGATTTCGAAAAGCTTGACCAAATACAGTAACCTTGACGCCAGTCGGTGAAAGCTCGTGAGTTTTAGCCTGTTAGTTTTAACGGCTTGAAGCATGGCAGATGTAAAAGGGCCGGTGATAGACCGACCGGGGTCCACTTCTGGCTGCCGAAGACAGTATATGGAGTCGTGTAGTTTGCGATCAAGTTGAACGAATATGTGGATGATCCGACAAGTATTCAACATGGAGTCGCTATATCGTATCATCCTGTTGGCCGCACTGCTGCCTTTGTCTGTTGCCGTAAGCACCACGGTTGATCTTGGGTACAGCAGATACAAAGGCCACGTCCTTGACAACGGTGTCTCGGAGTGGCTTGGTATTCGATATGCTGCCACTCCGACCTGGGACCTCAGGTTCAAGCTCCCCCAGGATCCTATCCCCATGAGAGCTGTCCAGGATGCCACCAAGGTAGGTCACGTCACTCCTCCGTCGGCCCAACGACCCCTGTTAACTCTCTGCAGCGGGGAAGAGCATGCATCGGAACAGATTCTGACCCCAACACCATTGGCGATACTGTGGCCGAAGACTGCCTCTTCCTGAACGTCTGGGCACCAACAAAGGCCTCAGTTAAGGACAACCTTCCAGTATATATTTATATCCAAGGCGGCGGCTTCAATGGCAACTCAAATGCCAACGCAAACGGCACTGCTCTGGTCGTTGCAGGCGACTTGGACATGATCGTCGTTTCCATCAACTATCGCGTTGGTGTATATGGCTTTCTCAACGACGGTGAACAGATCACACCAAACGTCGGTCTCCACGATCAGCGAAAGGCGTTCCAATGGGTTCAGAAGCACATCTCCAAGTTCGGCGGTAACCCTGACCATGTTGTCATTGGTGGCGAGTCTGCTGGTGCTGCGAGTGTCAGTCTGCATCTCACCGCTTATGGAGGCAAGAATGAAGGTCTATTCCACGGTGCTATTGCCCAATCTATCTCGTTCGGGTCTCTCCTCACCGAGAAGGAATCTGTGTATCAGTTCAATACTCTGGGTGTGCGTTTAGGCTGCCTTGGTACGAAGAAGAAAATCTTTGACTGCCTTGTTATGAAGACGCCCCGGGAGATTCAGAGGGCAAACAAGAACCTTCCAAACCTAGGCAGCACCACGCCACCTCTTTTCATGTGGACTCCAAGCATCGATGGCAAGCTCGTGCCTAATGTAACCTATCGGGTTTATGAGGAGGGGAAGTTCGTAAAAGTCCCTCTGATGGCTGGCGATGACACTAATGGAGGTACTGTATTCACGCCTGTGAATACGTCTTCTTTGGTGCAAAGCAATGAGTTTATGAAGGCAAACTTTCCCTTCATAACTCCCGAGCAGCTGGGGCAAATCAACAAACTCTATCCCAATAAAAACGAGTCTTGCCCTAACCCTGGGTGTTGGTGGCGTCAGGTCAGCGACGTCTATGGCGATATGAGATACATGTGCTCATCATTATATATCTCGAATGCACTGCCAGTCCACGGCGTTCCCAACTCTTGGAACTATTGGTATGACGTCCAGGACCCCGCTCAGATGGCTGCAGGCTACGGTGTTCCCCATGTCGTCGAGAATCAAGCCGTGTTCGGACCTGGACCGGGCTCGCCAGCCAGCTACCTCAATGGCGGGAAGAATGTCCCTGTCGTACCCGTGATCCAAGCCTATTGGACAAGCTTCATTCGGACCTTGGATCCGAATAAGCATCGCGATAAGAGTGCTGCCAGGTGGGACGCATGGACTGAAAAAGGCCGGAGGCGGCTGAAGTTTGAGACAGGCGGGAAAACGATGATGGTGAAGACTAGCCCAGATTTAGAAAGGAAATGCGCTTACTGGGCCGATATCGGTCCAAGTATTCGGCAGTAAGGAAGATAGGGTTACAAGGCGCAATTGTGTGCCTGGATGCTGCCGCGAAGGTTAAGCTTTAGGCCGATAACATACGACAGGAACACGATATTTGTCCTTCATAATATAAAGTTCTCCTCAATCTGATTTAAGCCATCAGCCGCATGTCTCAGCTGCAGATCTCACATGTGGCTCACAACTTAGGAATCATACCACGATGTTCAACCAACTACTACAGTATACGGCTGATGTCGTGATGACCCGTCCTTCGGAGAAACCGCCCACGTTCTCTGTGATGATACAAGCCACAGGTCTCAACTGTAAGCTACACAGCGAATTCAAAACTCAGACATTTGCAGAAATCACTGAGGGGAGGAATGGTGACTCCGATGTCGAACTTTGTGAAGCTTTCAAAACATCACAGCGACCAGGAGCTATTATTTGCCTTGGCGGAAGGCTATGACGCCCACTGACACGCCTGGATTATGCTGGGGATATTGTTGTCCAGGTAAGGGAGATCTGGGGTTTTTGTGGTGTTGAGCTAACTTTTCTTGGCCGGCGGATTGGAGCATTTTATATGCCTCCAAGGCTGGCCAAAGAAGCCTTTGGCTGAGAGCTTAAATCATCAGACAGAACTTAGTCCAGAAGGATTTTCAAAATTACAATCTGGCCTCGATGCACAATATAAAGTGATCATCTCAGTCTGCCATGGCCACTTCCTTTTGTCTCACCATGCTCATATCATGAGCAAGCACTCATTCCATTAATCCCTTTACTCTACGAACTACCACTATGGCTTCCATGCAGGACCTGCCTAATGAGCTCATCCTGATGGCGGTAGCTGAAGTGCCGCTATCCACCTTCGCCGCTCTACGACAGACCTGCAAACGGTTCAACGAAGTCACGATTGGGACGTTTGGGAAGAGATTCTTTCACACACGTAATATCATGCTCCATGAGAAAAGTGTGCAGAATCTCGTTTCCATCGCGAACCATACTGTCTTCGCTTCCTGTGTTCGAAAGGTTGGCTTCGCACCCAGCTTCGTGAGAGGTAACTGGCTCGGAGTTGAGGAAGAATGCGAAGCCCGCTTGAACTTTGGAGGTAAGCACGACATTGAACTCCAGGAACAAGATTTAAGGAGTGCTAACATAACGATAGTGAAGGAGATAAGGTTCGAGAACATGAAGGATATACCCCAGCGGTTACCGTCATTATCCTTCATATTTGCCTTAGACAAGGCCTTTAAGAGACTCCCGAATTGCAATACAATCTCGCTCACCAATACCCAACGACCTTGGGGCTTAAGTAAACTCAAGAGACACGAGCTTTACGAACTCCAGGACTATCTTGAGTTGCGAACTACGAAAAGTAGTTGGTTTATCCGATATTTGATTGGGTATATATTTACCTTGAGCGTTAAATTTGGCATAGAGAATGTCGAGATTTTTGCCGATAAAGTTTGCCACAAACCCTTGCGGGGGTTTCATTACCGGTGTTGCACACCCCTCGATATATATGATGTCTGCATGGCAGGGCCTGCTGCCATCTCAAGCCTGAAGTCCTTGAAAATGACTGTATACGCAGGGCGTCGGGCTTGGCCAAACGGCGCGGTTAACCACTTGCTTTCGTGCTTCCCCCAGCTATCGAAATTAACACTGGACTTTGATATGGCGATTGACGAGGTACTCTACCTCTCGACATTCAAAATACCAGGGCTCAAAGAGCTCACACTCAGCTGCAGATATTGTCGTCCGAGCGAATTAAGAGACGTCATAAGGCGACACGAAGACACCCTGGAGCGTGTGGCTTTCCATGACATCTTTGTATCGGATCTGACAGGGTGGCTCTTATTGATGGACGTTTTATGTCAAATGCCGAAGATACATGTACATATTGATTGGCTCAGGCCAGCCCCAAGGATGTGGTGTGACAGGCATACGAATGGCGGGTATCACGAGACAGAGTTCCATCCATTGCACAGGGAACTGTATAAGATCAGCGATCTGGAGAATGATAATGATAAAAGAAGGATGCGAGACCTGTTCCATCAACTTTACCATCTGGCGGCCAATGGCTAGAAAAGTATAGGTATTCTGCTAGGTAATCTACGCTTCACTATATCCCAATATCTAAGCCTCTGATAGCTCGTGATAACTTGATTGGCACTTTTGTTTGTCCGGTAATGAACTGAGCTCATGTCCGCACGAACGGACCGTACGTGGTCGACGTCTGTTTCCTGCAATATGCTTCAGGAACCAAAATAAGAAGGTAATATTGACAGGGAACTCAGATTGTACTAGTTCCCAGCATTTCCAGGCAGCGGCATATTCTGCCCTCGTTCCATTTCAGCATGTGACAATTCCCGAAGCAGGATTCACACAGCAACTACAAACGCACCAAACAACGCCAGCATCCTACGAACTGCCTTTTACATAATTAAGCAGCATACTTCACATGTAGGACCGACGAAGAGCATTCAGAGTTACATTCCTCGGCGTGCGAAATCCGTGTATCGGCCGATCGCCCGCTTTGGGCCTTAATTGCGATCTTTTAAAGATCTACATAGGTCATAGCGCCCCATGGGGAAAGCTGTGCCGTTCTCGACTGGCCGAGAAACGAGGGGAATCCTGGCATTGAGGTTACAACGGCATGCGAAATCGTGGGGAAGTGCAATTTATCAGGGATCTCTTGGACAGGGAATAGGGCTCACATGGCCTCTGATTCATTGAAGGAAATTGAGAATGCCGAGCTCAGGGGAACATGCGTGATTGAGACAGGAAGTCCATGTTTATATGTGATTCACTATAAGAGAATTTGTCTATAAATACTGAGGCTTTGTCCTCAAAACAGATAACAGCTCATCTCAACACAAACACTCTACAACTCAGTCTTCAACTATCAATCAGAAACCAATCTTCAACATGCAGTTCTCTACCTCTTTCCTCGTCGCTGCTCTCTTCGGCACTGCCTTTGCCATGCCCCAGGCCAACCCTACTGATTGCCCTGAGACCTCTGCTATCCCTACCTGCGGTGTAAGTGAATCCTGAAAACCCGCGGTCTTTCAAGTGTTAACAGTGTTTTCAAAGGCTCCTTGCATCACCTCCGCCGCCTCTGCTGTTGGCTGTAGCGATATTGCTTGCCAGTGCGCCAGCTCCAGCGCCATTCAGGCTTCAGCCATCAACTGTGTCCTTGACAACTGCGGTTTCCTCGAGGCCCTGCAGGTTCAGGCTTCTGCCGCCGCTGTCTGCACTGCTTGTGCTTAGATGCAGTCGTGAGGATGGTGTTTCCCAAGTTGCCTTGCAAACTCGCTGCGGAACTGGTCTCCTTCCAAGTATATAGTGTCCAATGAGTTGGAAGTAACAAAGAAAACGTTTCATATATATATGCCCTGATCAATGGTAGATATGACAAGAATATGTCCTCAGGTTACCAACCATGGATGTAACCTTCCAAAGCGAAACCAGTGACAAGCCTCAGTAACTTTAAGACTAAACGAATGTTGCCATGGACGGGGCGTCCTAGATCGGCTGCTACTGATCACTCATCAGTACAGACGTCAAATTAGCAGATCTTTCATAGAGTATGGTAAATGCCTTTAACACTAAGTTGTCTGTGTTAATACAAGCTTTTAGGCATAAGTTAAACTATAAATTACACAGCTGCCTTATATCTGAGATAATCTATTACTTTATCTTAGTAACCATTGAAATATAAATATACATAGTATTAAACCTCAACAGATAACTCATTAAGCCGTATTCGCGGGTTCAAAATGCTCTGATGCACCCGCGAAGACGATGCAACTCGGCATCACGCAATGCATCGCGCACATATGAACACGGTCGATAAAGGACCATGTTTAACTATCATCATTGCTAGGCCTGTGACAGTTACGCGATAACTTTCCTTGACGTTTAGTACTTGAGCCTTAAAATTTGGGTTTGCCTCTTGCTATGTTATTAATTCTTCTGTGGATTATAACGTGCAATCAGGCCTGGAATGATGAGCCAGACAAATGTCGGGTTTATCGAGTATTTAGAAAGACGCTGAAAGTTCGAATATGATAATAAAATTGGGATTGTAAATTAAAACTAAGTCAACCCCTCCGTCTAGGCGCTTTTGGGAACCATAGTAATCAATGAAGTCCAGAGAAACTACAATATTGTGGATTTCAATATTGTTATATGTAGTCAAAGGATGTCGATCAACACGTGGATGACTTGACAGGACCGACGGATCCGAATATGGAGGGTGGCATGTAGCAGCAAAGGTGGATTCCCCAAGGTAATAAAGTTTGAGGAGCCTAACATAGACTATCCAGGCCAAATATACGAGATCGCCATGTCAAGCTGCTACTCTGTGATCAGTCCATCTATAGTTGACTTCAGATACCCCAAAATGGCAGCTAGTGAAGCTGAAAGAAGTTGGCCAGGGGGGCTACCTGGTTCCGCCGACCGCATGGATTGGCCATGAGATATTCAGTAAGAAGTAAAAGAGACCAAATTCTTATATCGATTTGCCAACTATGTCATGAAACACCACCTCTACAAGCGAATAGTAGATTGCAGAAAAGGACTTGCTTTGTACCGACTTGTTAGTAGAGTAGGAGCTGAGTCAACATAGGTTCCCGGTTAAAACGGCAAGATTCTTTGCTGTAGATCGTATCATTGCTGCATGTTTTCAAGAAGAGGTAATGATAAACACGGATACTCGGCAATAAGTTTCAGAAGCCAGTAGCCGTGCTTGGTTCCCAGATGTCCAGGATAAGTATAAAAGTGCGGACACTTCTATACCTAAACAACATCTTCAGAGATCTTCCAACATGTCTCGACACCTTCTCCTCATCATCGCTTTCGCAATCGTTCTTTGCAACGCATCAACAATTACCAACTACTGGGCCTCACATAACTGTCAAGGCTCTTACCACCGCTGCTACAACCGCCGAGTAGGGCAGTGCTGTGAAGACAACGAGACTTTTCGTTCCGCCAAGTTTGGGGGCCTGCCCAAAGGTCCCAAGACTTGTGTTACCAACGACCAAGACCCTCACGACTACTGCGGAGTGGCGCAGAAGGCAATCCTCACATTCAAAAGGACGACTTGTTTGACCGGTAACGGATACGCTTGGTCAGGCGGATCTATCTTCTTCGACTGCAACTACATTCGTGAGCAAATGTGCCTCTCCGACCGTGGCCTTGAACATAGGGAGGATATACCCGATCGAGATACAAAGTTGCCTGACATCAAGTGTACCTCTTCACACAAACCTGACGTTGTCGGAGCTCATGGATACGAGTTCTTTGTATACGGCACTGATTTGGCGAAGAAGTATGGGAAGGTTGCCTTGAATGATGAGGAAACGGCAGAAATCTTGGCGCTTGTTAAAGGCTCCTCTGAATCGTCATTGGAAGATCTGTTGGCAAAGTTTGGGCATAGTGCTGTGAAGGAGGGGGAAATTCAGGACGAGTAGGAGACTGATTCAGCGAGAATGGAACAAGCTACCCTTGATGACACTGGATCGAACTTTTCAAGGATTTGTGCTCTTGTATCAGCTGTCCAGGTGTAGCAAGCGAAAAAGAAGTGGAAGCTGTATACCCACAAGCGAGACAGTGAATAAGGACATGGGCTATTGGTATTGCAACAGCTGTTTTAAGAAGGAATGAAATCGAGGAATATGAGTCACAGATATGTATACAGAAGAGCACACGAATGAGGGAGACAATCGGATGGATATGTGATTCACATATCATAGATACAAAACTATATAAAGCGGCGGTTTCATCCCGTATCTCTTTCCTTTCTCCAAACCTCGAACTCAGATAAAATTAAAACGCCATACTAAAAATTACTAAAAACGGTCGAATATATTTGTTACAAGATGTGCCTTACCATGTATACCAACTTCCGATGCGCAAAATGCAATCATCTTCTCAGCTGGAGAACAGACCATGAATGTTATGAGCATCCAGGGGAGCCGAGAAGAGGATGCAGGATTAGCATCGAGAGGATAGAAAAACCTCGTTCGAATAGAAAATGTCGGAAATGCAGAGAGAAGAATAAGAAAAAGCCAGAACAAGAATGTGTCACAAATACATGAGCAGGCGGTGGATTAGTTATGTATTGAAGGCCTACGATTCAGAATCAAACAAGAGTATATATTTAATTCCTGAGAGGTTCCCTTACTATATGGACATTTATAAAATGTGTATCATGGCTTAGCATATCCTCCCATTAGTTTATTAATGTTGTCACATGGGAAACCATTGACTCCAAAAAGATACGGGTCGCTGCGACGGTCAATTTCTTTTGCACCGATTGCAAAGTTCCCTAACGGTACAAAGAAAAGAGAATATCCTGCCTACCTAGACTTACTAGAGAAAAGCAGTACAGAACCTGTCCGAATAACTGAACTTACTGAGCTCGGTGAAACAGTGTCCACTTTGACTGAAAAGAAAGAAGCAGAGCGAACAGAGAGGAGAACATAGCAGAATCGAAACGCATTCGTGTAGTTTTTTCCCTGAACAGCTGATATTTGAGCTGACTTGATCGCTGAACACCGCAGTAGCCCACGATATCACGAATCGAGGAACAGTATATAAAACCCCTCTCCTCTCTCGTCTCCAAGCATCCAAATCTTCATCCCCATTCTAATCCTCACCACAGTCTTGACATATCCCTTTCCATACACAAAAATGTGCAGAGTCACTTTCACAAAGTACTATTGCATTGCGTGCAAGGACCTTTTGTCATGCGATGAACTTTTGTCATGCCAGGGAGTTCTCTACGAGCGTATTGACCACGCGAAAGATTGCCAGTTTGAGATTCGGGACTTGGATGGATTCTTGCTAGCATCGGAATGTTCTCAGTGTGAGGTGAAGAGAATGATTGAAGAGGACAAGGCAGGCTTCGCAACGCACTGCGAACGAATTTGACGCGGGCCTGGTCTTGCACCGCTATATTAGTCTAGTCATACGATAGTAGCCTTATATACGGAATAATTCAGGAGTATTCATGCAATTTATTGATCTGAAATGTGTTCAGACTGTTCGGTTAATTTTTAACGTTCTCAAACTCAGGTATCGCTCAACATTTCGTCTAATCTGTATTTAAAACTTGCTTTGCGGTTGGGCGATCGCCAGGGCAGTAAGATAGCATCTATCGGGATAGAATGCTGTGATGAAGTCGACGAGGTGGATCTTTGACTCAGAGAGTGTGATCTTGGTCGCCTCCCTTGGCCATCTAGATTGGCCAGTAGACGTGGTTAGGTACACCTGGTGGAAAAGGCTATCCGTCTTCTCGGACAAGGGGGTTGGGCTTTTGGTGAACCAAATTTCTCGTATATCTGTGTATCTGAAAGATGGTTGAGAGTAAATGGTAAACGTAGAAGAAAGGTCCCTAGATGGAGGTCGGACTGTAAGGTCAGTATCGGAAGGATGCACCATTTTCCATAGTCTCCGAGTCTGTACGATGATATGATGTCCACTTCACGGTAGTCTGGATTTGCTATGCCGACTTTGACAGCGACATATTTGCACGCAATTTCCTTGTGGGCAAGCCATATGGTTGAGAAGATGCCATATCCAAATTTATGTACCACGCGATATAAATTGGATGATAGCCACCGAGGCTATATCCACACGGGCTCTAAACGTCCTCTACTGGAAGGTACAAAACTGGAGAGGAAGATCCTGCTATTGTTCTGGTGTAACGTGGACTTGTGCCTGAAGGAAAGGTCAAATGATGTCGTAAGGACAAATAATCAGACGAGGGACTTGTGATACTCAGAGGCTCTGCTTGAGGCATTTGTTTTCATGAGAAAGCTTAGTCCTGTAACTACAGGCTACAGTAGGCGGCCAAAAGTGGATCCTACAGTCGTTTTCCGCTCCGCTCCTGTCACTCACTGTTACGTTAGGTGGCCAATTGAATGATTGATGCCAACAGATATCTGACCATGGGATCTGGTTCAGAGAGCCGACAATGAATCATAGCGTCAAATGCGTACCAAGACATGCGACGTCAGCTTTGAGCCATGTAAGACCTTTTCCAGGAATTACCGTCACTCGGATTCTGCCACCATTCCCCAAATAACCCAATGTTTGGCGGGGTGGATCCGGCCGTGGGGCGGGATTCGTTTTATAGCGCTTTTTCGGTGAACGACTCACTGTGAAACTCTAAATTTCACTGGACCTCGTTGGTACCGTTGCGCGCCTCAGCAAACTCAACTGTGAATCGCTCGCATTCACGTCCCCTTACCAATTGTCGCGATGCGACAGTCTCTACGGCGAAAGTCTTGCAGTGCTTGCGCACGCTCCAAACGCCGCTGCAGTCTCAGTCTCCCCAGCTGCAGGCGCTGCGCAGCGAAAGGCGTTGAATGCTCGTATCCCACCGTCACGCCTGTGCCGCCTCCGCTCAGCCCGCTCCTCAGTGATTCAATTGACAATGTCTTGCTTTCTCTTCAGATGCCCTCAACGACTGAAGCATATGGCATGCAGCTCGACTCTGCAGAACATCATCCCCACACAGCGAACGATTATACGGCGCGCGCAGAATTCTTGGCTCATTTGATATCGCTGCAGTCGACGGCGCTGGCTGACAAGGGATTCAATGTATTCATCCATTCGTCACAGACTCTGGCATCAGATGCCTTGCGCGATGCTTTAGCTGGCAGTGCACTGCACGCCGTCCGAAATGCTTCTAACGCGCGCTTCGTTGATTCTGAGATTACAAGGCGCGCCTCCAACATTGTCGCAGTCTTAGATGCAGCGTCACTAAGTCACGATACCGCCGACTTGCGAATGCTTCCTTCAGTCCAAGCACTTCTTGTCTATCAATGCATACGATTATTCTCACCAGGCAGTATCAGCCAACAAACACAGGCCGAACGCGACAACTTTGTTCTTCAAATCTGGGCATCGCGATTGCAATTATCATTACTGTCTTGTGATGATGACCTTATTGAGGCGAGTTGGGAGAGCTGGGTTGAGCAAGAAGCCATTCGTCGCACGCTACTGTGCATAGAACTTGCACAGGGCACCTACACTTATCTTCGAGGGAACTGGCCCATTGGTCTCCGGTGCAATCACGACCTAGGATTTAACGCGCAGAAGGCTCTTTGGGAAGCCAAATCAGCTGCGGAATGGCGTTTGGTCTGCGACGATTTCGCGCATCCCTCGCTGCCATGCAATATGATTCGCTTACATAAAGACATTCGCGACGCAATGCCTGGTGACTTGGATGATCTAGGCGTTCTATTGCGCGCTGCGGGCCAAGGGCTTGCCGACATGAATACCTGGCTTCGTCACGATAAAGAAGCCTTGCAGCGATGGGGCCAAGTGGGTGTATGACTTGTCATCACCATAACAGCAGTACGTACATACAAGTTCTCACTCTTGGGTTTGGGTGATCTGCCACTCACTACAAACCGTGAACACCAATGCGAAGGAATTGACCGTCCTTGTCAAGCCTATCCCTGATCGATCCACTCTTCAACTCCGCGACATCCCAAGCTGACCACACAAATCGACCATGCAAAAAGGCAGCTTCATCTGACGCGCACCATACAGCAAACGCGCCTGGAAGACTTACTAAAAACCATTAGGCATGTTTGTATTGCAAAGACACATCACAAAACTTACCGTCATCCCAATTCACTATCGTTTCTGCCATCCCTTTATCGCGAACTTGATCTGTCAGAATGGCGCCTGGGTGAAAGCTGGTGATCTGAGTTTGAGAGGGCTCCTTCTCATCTGCAAGTCTCTGGACCAGCAAGGTCCCAGATGCCTTGGTCAAGGAGTAAGAAGCCAGGTTTTTAGGGCCGCGGGAGTCATGGATGGCACCAGATGAGACATTGACTATATAGTACTATGGTCCAGGCTGTCAGTAGTCTGTCAAGCGAGGGGAGGAGGCGAGAAATAGAAGAGAGAGAGAGAGATGGCTTCATACTTTTCCTTTTCCCTGTTCTTGCTTGTGTAGTCGATCGCATAGTTGATGCAGCGCGCGAGTGTTGACCATGAACTGCTCCCACGTCTTCTCCCAGCCATGATCCGACAATGACCCTTCGACATTGAGAGCAGCATTGAGGACCAAGACATCCACGTGATCACCATTTGCACCCAAGTTGTCAAACATCTGATCAATACTGCTGCAATCAGACATTTGACAGACTACCCCTTCAAATTTGGTGTCGCGGTCGCTGTGGTCACGAGCGAGTCTTGCTATAGCCTCGTCAAGCTTTGGGCGAGTTCTGCCAGTGATGATGATCTTATTTGCACCAGCCAAAGCAAAGTTCTTGGCAATGGCGTAGCCGATACCAGCAGATCCACCGGTGACGAGAACTGTCTTCCCATCTTGGGAAAGCGAAGGCTGTGAAGGATCTATAGCATCATACACAGTTGAATGCAATTTATTCGTTAGTGGGGCCGGCGTGTATACGAAAGCAGGGGATTCGGCGTTGTTTGACATGATCGGGAAAAGCTTTGAAGGTGTATGAAGCAGGCGAGGAGGTATGCCAAGTCAACAGATCTAAGACCCAGTGACGTCCTTTTTATAATCGACTGTTCATTTGTAGGTATTTTAATAGGCGGGAATTATTGTATATCATTTGCGGACTATTCTGGATCATGATTGCGGAAGTCCGATACAATGAGCGGCCTGTTGTGGATCTGATGGCGGAGAGCCACATTTGACCGTCGTGATAACGATGGATGAAAAGGGCGTTACCGAGAAACGCCTTCTGATGTCACCCAGGTACGGCATCTAACGTTAGAGTTTACGAGTCTGCAGTCTGTCGGTGCAAAACGATAGAAGCTTTGGAAAGCTTAATTAATGACGTGTCCAGCAATCATCCAACACAAAATCACTCACGTCATCTAGTTTACTCTTGATAACATATAAGATTATGTTTGTATATCTGCATAGGATCTCAGTAGGACTATACTCATCAGGGTATTGCGATGCCCTTGTTTTATCGTTTTGAGATTGCTTGGCTCTGTGCATAATGAACTCTGTTTGTCATTCGACTACTAAACATCATTTGGCTCTAATCCTACGAAACAACTCATTATAACCCCTCATTAAACCCCCTTCTTGGCTGGAATACACTCCATGAGTCTATCCTTGTCCCTTCGTAAAGCGTCTTCAAGTGAAGTAAAGGGAAAACCAAACTTGTCCTGAACCTCTTTGGCTCCTCTCTTGACAAAGCCAAAGGGCTTCATGTTGGCAAAATGCTGAAACATGTGGCCATGAACACCGATGTCCAACTTTTCCACCTCTTCAGGGGTACGCTTCACAATTCCGACTTCTCTGCCACTGACCATGACCAGGATATTCCTAACCTCCTCAAAGTCCAACAGTTCATTTCCAAGGTCAATTTCTTGGCCTCGAAATCTGGCAGGATCCTGAAGGGCTGCAGCAGCGTACTTTCCCACGTCATGAGCATCAGTGTAAGGGAGTTTGGCCCCATCAGCGAGAAGATCATCAATTTCGCCCTCTGTTGGGAGACGTGGAAAGTTATTGTAGGCATTCGGGACAAAGAAGTCGTAGTGGATAAGTGCGGGCCGGAGAATGGTGTATGATTCGAACTTTCCATTGCGAACAATATTCTCAACCTCATGTTTAGAAATATAGTATTCATGGAGACGAGGAACAGCCTTGACATCTTTGTTGTCCCATATTTCTTTTTGGTCCGCACAAATGGCCGTAGCGGCGGTGAGGTTCTTGACGCCAGCCTTCTCGCAAGCTTCGACAATTGTTTTGGCCTGAAGGACCTCCAGGCCAGGGAAGGAAACGGTGTTGAGAAAAGCGGCCTCGCAGCCCTGAGCAGCTTCGAAGATATCGTGGAGGTTTTTGCTTTCTCCCTGGAAGAGAGTGATGTTCGGGTCACTTAGCAGTGCTGGCATCTTTTCGATGTTGCGGACGACAACGTGGATCTTGTGGCCAGCTCCGAGTAGGTGCTTGATGACCCATTGGCTTTGTTGGCCAGTGGCCTGTGTGACGAGATAGATAGACATCACAGTATTGGTTAAAGAGATTATAGGAGTGGCAGTCTGACGGGCTCAGTCGCTGCTCTCTAGGTAATCTCCAACGGTACATATATACACCCTGTTTAATACTTTCGGGTCCAGGCCATACTCAAGCGATGGCCTGATTCGATGGTGATTTCTAATATGCTCTAAGGTGATGGATACATGATCCGGCAGTTCTTTGGAGACGGAGTCTTCGCAAGCATCTTAAAAGTCCGGTCATCGTTGAAGCATAGCGTAAGGAAGAACCCGATCTTAGCGTCGATAAAAGTTGCTTCCAGTGGGGGACATGATGACAGGGGAATGTCGGCTCAACCGATCATTGGTGCTTCTAAACTTAGTGCTGATGACAAATTCTGGGTCTGCTTATCATTTGAGAGACCCCATCACCAGCAACTTTGACCGAGAGATTGAGATCTCACTGCTTTCACCTACCGTACGATCTCTGCTATTGGAAACGAAATCAATCGGTGTTTCGGGTTGATTTGTTGAGATGAAACCCCGGAAAAGCTGTTGGACTTGCGCAGGTTAGTGTTGGCAAAGCGGCTAACGAATTGGTCATCACTAAGCATCAGCATCAGCTCGCAAGATTCAATGCGACGGAGTTCGACCAAATTGTGAGAAATGCAAGCGGTCTCAATTGACCTGTCAAGGTTATGAAGCTCGTTTATCGTGGCCCCGAGCCAATGACAGGAAGAGGGCGATGGTATGCACTACGGCAACGCAAGCGTCTGTGTCCCCCCAAAAGACAAGCGAGATACCCAGTCGCCTCTTCTTGATCAATACATCATTTCGCGATGTCGAACTGCATAATCACCTGTCATCGCAGTATGGCCAGGCTCGGATGCCCATTCGACCTTCAAAATCACTCAAGCAGCCCGCGATACACTGCAATCAGAATGAACAGTTACATTACTGTGAGGGCTATAGTACCTTGATGATGTCCATATCTTCTGACTCGTGTTAGTTCATGACCTAGCGCACTTATCTTTGGTCACATTCAGCACACCAACGGCTGGCATACGTGATGCACTCATGAAAATGGCCATGATCAACGACAGTACTTCATCCTCGGCTCTTCTGCATGCTATGCTAGCCTATTCTTCCCTTCATCAGTATGGCCTTAGTGAAACAGCTCTCAAGCTCAAGGTTCAGGCACTTCATCTACTATCCACCTCCGCCGAAGATGGTGAACTGTCCTCGGTGAATGCCTCCCAGCACGTGGCTGCTTCCATGCTGCTTGGATCATTTGAGGTACGTGATCCCGGAGACTATCGAGACCCTGCTGATGTTCAAGACATTGCGCCCTTCTGAGAGCTCAGGTGAATGGCTGTGGCATATTTGGGGCGCTGTGGACGTCATTCAAGCTACTCAACTCAGTGATCGTTCTTCTGAGATTGAAACCTACGCTGTCATTGACTGGGTCAACTATCATCACACGCTCTCAGGCTTCAGCACGCAGCACTGGCGACACAAAGCATTGGCTCAGAACACATTCGTCAAACCGCCCCAACGCTCTGGTCATGTAGCCATGTCTCCGTTGTCAATATACAAACCGGTAAGCTTACCACGATAATTTGAAGTCTAGTAGCTAAACAACCTGCAGAATCACCCTTCTATAGATCCAACATCATCGATAATGAGCCTTCTCTTTGAAGCATGCAATATCTTAATCGATCCAAAAGATCCCAAAAGTCACAGCCCGGAATATCGCAACTCACTCCAACGGCTCGAAACGCAGGTCGACGATCTCATCGCCAGCCCGATCCCGAATAGTCTAAACCCCGAAAGCGCGGTCGCCTTGGAACTCTATCGCGTAGCAACACGAATATACATAGCGCGCGCTTCACAGAGTCCATGGGAAGCACCCGCTCTTCTAGACTCGCTGATAGATGCACTGTTTGAGGGGCCAGTGGCATCGTGTACCTGCATCCACTTCTTCCCTCTGCTGATTCTCGCTTGTGAATCAGGGGGAGACGATCAGCGGGTTGCGATTCTTAACTTGATTGACAGAACTCAGCGCGATTCAAGGGTCAGAAGTATGAAGGCTGTGACGAATGCCATTCAGGCTATTTGGGTGCAACAGGATCTTCATGCTGATAGTGAGGTGTTGGTGAACTATATGGATCTTCTCAGTATTGGGCTTAGCTCAAACAGCACTATACCGTCTTTTGCGTGATATTTCCCTGGTAGATGACAGCAAATTGGTCGCGATGCGAGAACCTCGAGTTCGGTATGCGATCAAATACATGGAATCAGGATTCTTATCTTCCTCTGAAAAACGAATGACCATGTCTCCTCGTGCCCCGAACTTTCCATCAACATCGAGTAATGGCCCGGCCCGAATTCTTTGCTGACTGGCGATCGTTGCAATATGATTTGCTGGTGTTGATATCTGTCCGCTGAAGGGATCTCCTTTACCAGTTAGACCAGACTCGGGAGTGAGACATGCGCCACCTGCTCAAATGTCTTGTGTGAATATCAATGTCCCATTGGTTAGCCACCTTCCTAATGCAGACGCCATGGTAACTTGAGGTCAGACATTGATGTAGTATTGGGATTTTCGGGGTGATGTAGTGATCACGAGAGCTTTTTTGGGCGCTTGGAAATCTCCGAGGGGGTTTGCCAAGATGATGGCTTCTTGCAAATGCCGGGGATGCATTTCAATTGGCATCCGAATGCCTCTGAGGCACTACGTTACTTCTACGATAGGATAGTCTGTCAATTTCATCTTGCTCGAAGCCCGGGACACAAGGACAAGATGTTTTGAAGCCTAGCCTAATCGCTTGCTTCAAGAGGATGTCACTCGCCGTGCCAGCTCGTGAGCCCGGTGCCCGCATCACGCTCTTGCGAATACTACCTTAGTTTGCAACTACGATAAAAGAAACCAGATTACAGAATAAATTCCGTTTGGGGTTACATCGCCACTACCAGACATAAATCAAGTGACGTGCGACCACTTACCTTATCTCGATGTTTCTTCTACCGTCGCCAACCTTATCGGAGCAAGCCTGTTTAGCAGCCCTATTGTCACACCAATGCGACGGTGAATCGCGACCGACTTTATCACCCGACTCTGACTCATGAGTTTTTTGATACCAATATTCTGTTCCCTTATTTCCGGGAGCTTCTTGTGGCATGTGTTGTTGACAGTTGCTGCGATCGTCATCGTTGCAGAAACAGATCTGCAACGTTGCAGCCGGACATGTCTGAGCGTAGTCTATGCATTAGCCACGGCTATAATTGACTTTTCGCTGAAATTCAAGTCATTACAGCGGTGCAAATGTCACTTGAGTATTCTGCACATGTTCTTTCTTCCAACGCTGCAACTCGACATGTCTTTCAAGACCCTGCTGAGTCGTGTTGATGACTTTGGAGAATGACAGGTCCTCTGTTATCTACGGATACTGCATTTCACGAGATGTTTTCAAGAATGATTTCAGTCGTATATAATGCTCTTCAAGACCGGTACTCGTCAGAAAAAGGATTAATCAAGATTACAGCTTCGAATCACAATCTTACAATATTTATTAACACTTCTGCTAGCGCAACTTAACATCCACAATGGTCGCACTCGACGATATGACTTCTGGCATCCCAGCCCTTGTCGTTCCAGCCAACAACGACGACATCTCTGAGGAGGCGACCGGCAGTGTCAACGCTGTTTACTTTGTCAACTGGTTCGTCTTCCTCCTCACGTGCTCTTGATTCATTCACTCATCACATGCAGGGGTATCTATGGGCGTAACTATCAACCCCAGAACCTTCCCGCATCGCAACTGACTCACGTGCTTTATGCTTTCATGAATGTGAGAGCTGATGGCACTGTGTAAGTATTTACATATCACACTCAATACTTTACAAGGCGCTGACAGATTACAGGTATACCGGTGACTCGTATGCCGATCTTGAGAAGCACTACACTGGCGACTGTAAGCGCAGCTGCCTGTTGATACTGGAGAAGGATGCTGACTCAACACAGCCTGGGAGGAGCCCGGCAATAACGCCTACGGATGTGTCAAGCAGCTCTTCCTCCTCAAGAAGGCCAACCGAAAACTCAAAGTCATGCTGTCCATCGGTGGCTGGACCTGGTCAACCAACTTCCCTGCCGCCTCTGCCTCAGCTGCTACCCGATCCACCTTCGCCAAAAGTTCCGTTACTCTCATGAAAGACTGGGGCTTCGATGGTATCGACATCGACTGGGAATATCCCGCCAACGCTACCGACGCTAGCAACATGATCCTTCTACTCCAGGCCGTGCGCAGCGAGCTCGACTCCTATTCCAAGCAATACGCCAGCGGATATCACTTCCAGCTTTCGATCGCTGCCCCAGCAGGTCCTGATAACTACAACAAGCTCAAGATGAAGGACCTCGGGTCCGTCCTCGACCATGTTAATCTCATGGCTTACGACTACGCCGGCTCGTGGAGCGCTTTCTCCGGTCATCAAGCTAACAAATATGCCAACACCAAGATTCCTAACGCTACGCCGTTCAACACTGACCAGGCCGTCAAGGCTTACGTCAACGGTGGTGTTCCTTCTGCTAAGATGGTCCTCGGCATGCCCATCTACGGTCGGGCATTTGAGAACACCGCTGGCCTCGGACAGACATACTCTGGTGTCGGATCTGGAAGCTGGGAGAATGGTATCTGGGACTACAAGGCCTTACCCAAAGCTGGAGCTAGTCTTGTCTATGATCGCGATGCTCAGGCCTCTTACAGCTATGACTCCAACACGAAGGAGCTTATCTCTTTTGACACCCCTGGTATGGTCGAGAACAAGGTCCTTTACATCAAGAACCTTAGCCTTGGTGGCAGCATGTTCTGGGAAGCGTCTGCTGACAAGACTGGTGCTGACTCGTTGATCGGTACCAGCTCCAAGAAGCTTGGAACTCTCGATAGCACTAACAACTGTTTGAGCTACCCCAACTCGCAGTATGCCAACATTGCTAAGGGCCTTTCTTGAGAGGGCGGTGGCAACACGATATGCATGGTTAGGGGTTGGCTGGTTAGGGCATGCACTCGCGTTATACTCTTGAATTATCGTAGATATTCGCTTTAGATACCAATAGACACTCGCTTGACATTAAGTTCCGATGATGTCTAGTTACATACTATCACGACTCCAACGAAGAAGGAGGTCATCCAATCAAAGTGGCGCGGATAAGGAGTCAAGCGCATGCCAAGGTCTTATACAAGGAATCACTAGGATCGATCGAAACGAGAATCTCTGAGTAATCAGTCTACCCGCGTCGACCATTTGGAACAGTGCGCTATCCGACTGTGATATTAAAGAGTCACGCGGCCCGCGCATCGGATAACGCACTTGATAAGCGGATATCCTATCCCTCTTTCAAGGGCGGGTAGCGTCTCAAATACAGACATCGTATAAATACGAATCCATTATCTTACGCTACTTCATATTGGAACGCCACTTCAAGAACGTGTGCTCTATTCACAACTAGGCTAGGACTCCCCTCCATTTCCTTCCCGAATCGGCCACTATGTGTCGACCTACGATACGCTACTGTGCAGCTCAAGAGATGGTTCCAGAGTTATCAGCACAGTTAAAGACCTTTGCAATCAGACCGGATCGGTACGCATCCTGGATGGACACGGCCACACTGTAACTTCAAGGGGGTTAGCCATGACACATACTACAGGGGTGATGATTATTGACTTACGTTCCGGCAATGACCATAAAGGATCCAACGAGTACGATGAGGGCATGAGACCAATACTTCGCCTTGTTAGACGAATTTCCCGTTCTATAATGCTTAAAGTCTTGCATCCAGAGGAGAGCCGGGAAGATCAAGCTGAAGGGAGCGAAACAGACGGCTCCTGCAAGACCCAGGAGGTAGTTGAGAATAGGGACAGCCTCGGCAACGATAAAAGCAAGGATTCCGAGAATAAGATTGCTACCAATCCAGGTAGACCAATGGACCATAGTGTTCTCCTGAAGATGGTGTGAGTCGCGGAGGATTCGGACGAAAATGTACTTGGCAGCCACGTGCTGGTAAATGCCGACACCGATGATAAGACCTGGAAGCGCAATTCCGTACGAGATCTTCTTGAAGAGAGCACCTGCGCTTCCGAAGGCGGGGGTTGCCAGCCAAACACCGCACCATCTATAGATGACGAGGGAGAAAGACAGGTACATAGCCATCACGAGGACACCTGTGACAAGCACGGCCTTTTTGAAGTGCTCAGGGCGCTTCATTTCCGACAGCACAGGAAGATACATAGATGATCCGCTATTGCTGATGAAGATGTTGGCAGAGGCAGTGATGCCCGCTACAAACGTAGGGTGAGCGATGGCAGTCCAACCGAGCTCGTAGTCACCAGTCTGAGGAGCCATTGCAGGGCGATCTTGCTGGGTAACCGCAACAACGAAGATGAAGACAGCCACGAAGAATGTGAAGAATCCGATCCAAGTAAGCCAGCCAAGGCGGCTGAAGGTTCGTACCGAGGAGAACAAGGTAATTGAGATCGCGCCGATCAGGGTAAAGATAACTGTGCAGGCGCCGTGGTTGGAGATGGCGTTGAATGCCGTTGAGATGGAAACGATGCCGGCAGCGGAAATGAGGACTTGGGCGACCAGAATTTGAAGACCAACAAGTTCTTTGCCAATGCGGCCCCAGAGACGACCGCACATATCAGCGAGTGCTATTCACAATATTAGAGCCGATGTTATAAGCTTAAAATGGGTATTGAGAACGTACTGTGGCACTCGGGGTGGCGGTTTCGGAATTCGCCTAGAATATATGCAGTGTCTATACAAGAGTCATTAGTCAAGTAGATCTCTTTATCTTCCCAATTGAACAATTGACTTACAGGTGTTCAGAGTGTGCCAGCCAACAAGCGACAGACCGCCTCCAACCGCTCCAAGCGTCGCAAACGCACCAGGCACGCTCAGAATGCTCATGGCGAACTGGATCTTGAGAAAGATGATGGTGGCTCGCTGCCAGCTGACAGTTCTGAACTGAACGCCATCATCTGTCTGCTGGAAGACTTCATGAGACTCGAGCGTCTCGCCTTTCATGGAGACAACCTCTTCATCGGCTGGTCTGTATGGTGTGACTTTGTCGTCGCTCATCTGCTGCAGTTCTGGAGAGGCCATGGTCGCCTTTGTGCACGTTGACAGATATATCGAAAGGGCAGAGACAGATGAGGAGAAGCGAAGGTGAGTGAGGAAGTGACTCAGTCCGTCTTCACAATCTCAATGGGCGATCTTGTCCGTATTTCTACAGGATCCGAAATCGGTTGCTACCCCAGGGTATCTACCCCGACTTTATCTTTATGGTCTAGACTGGGCCTGCATATCGTGAGCTAGACGGTATCAGATTTGGTCTCGTGGGTCGCTTTATCAAGTATAAACCTTGTCGACCACTGATATTTGGCCGCTTATCAGAACCACCTTTGGCGATATCCCCGTGTAGAGTTGCCCAATTGCAGCGAATACCTTGTCAGCGACAATCGGCTATGAACCACCCAAGATTAGTGATGGAGGGTTCCGCACGTGGAAAGGCAAATTCCGCACTAAAATTGGGGACACGTTTTGAGGCGTCCCGATCTAACCAACCTGCCGGGACGCATTTTCGAAAAGTCGGTGCTATTGGTGTCGCGTCTATCATGGCTGCAGACTTGTATTACTGCTTCATTACTAGCTGTCGGATAGGGAGGAAAGGAGCCCAACTGATACAGGAATGTCAGCTACCGGGTGATACATACTCTTGCTATGGTACCTCTATTGAACTTGATAACAGACGTTTCATACAACTCCCAGGTCGTGTTGCTTTCCAGGTCTCTTGGGTTCTACGTTACAGGCAACGCTGTTCAACCTATTCTATGTTCATTCCTGGAATCAGTATATTTTTGAAGGGCCTTGGGCGGTCGTATCATCAGGGACAACTGAAATACAGGGAGCAATGGCGTGTCATTCTGTTATGACTCGTTCGACAGTCCCATGATGCCAAAGCCACTAAGCATGGTGAGCCATCTTCCAGCTAGACGGGTTCAACACTTGTCATCAGCCTCGTATACCAGTCTCAACTACCGTATCTTTAAAGCTAATCATTGCATAGCGTGTCGGACACCGGCATTCAGACATGTGCGGTAAGTGGTGACTAGTAATTATAGGCGTTCCCAATACCTGGTGGCGGGCCGCTCAGCGGAAAACGCACGCTCCAGCCTCCAGGTGCCCGTACCCGCTATCATTCAGTGGGCACAGCCGCTGAGTGGGACAAAATCTGGGGGAGATAAGCGCTATCATTTAGCTCTATCTCGCCAACCCCACCCTAGTATCTGACTCAATTGATTGTAATCGTTGCTAATGACCTCGTGTCTATGACGGGCATAGTTGAATCAAGGTGTGGACATTGAGTCAAATGGGTTCTGTCATGAGATCAGACGATGTGCTCTCCATGATATCTCGGTAATCCGGATGTAGACAGCTGAATGAGGATGAGACTTGATGCCGGTGTTTGTCGCTTAAGAAGACGATGATAGCTTCAGTCGAATCCAAGACTATAACAGCAATTCCATCAACACTGTATCTCAGCATACATCTTCCTTAAATCATATCACATTACATCTTGCCCATCATATTCCATTAGCCATGTACGCAGACATCAGCAAGCCACCAGCCCCTCTCCCATCCATCAATCTCCAGGTCTTGAGACCCGGTCTATCATTGCTATATCCACTCTCCAGGCGAGGCCACGGCCCCGGTCTCATTATCCTCTCCGACACTACTGACGACCCATTGGCTTTCTACGAAGGTGTCCCCTCCTCATTGGTGAAGTGGGCTGAAGAAGGTTATGCCGTTGTGCAGATTGAAGCTGGGGCCTTCGAAGGAAAAGACAGCATAGTTGTTCTCAAAGAAGCCATCGATGTTTTGAAGCAATGTGAGAAGTGTGACCTGAACGATAAAGTCGGCCTGGTTTGTAAGTTGTCATTGATGCGTGCTCGTCTACTGATCCATGATTTCTGACATGGTTCCAGCGTATGAGCCAAAATTATGGAACATTGCTGCTCCTGGAGTGGACCAAACCCCAGAGATTGTTGCCAGCGTTCTTTATGCCGACGCAGAGTCGGCAGAAACTCTAGCCTCTAGCGAAAAGCCTCTGTTGAAGCACATTGCTGGCCAAGACTTCAAGCCCTCAAGTCAATCGCACTATTCTTACAAGGAGTCGTCAAGTCATGCTTTTGCGACTCCAGGGCATCCTCACTTTCACTATACAACTGAGTCGGTATCTCACACGCGTAATCTTCAGTTCCTGAAGCCCAAACTCAATGGGCCCTTCTTTGACCTCGAGGCTATTTGGGATGAGCATACATGGTACGAGTTTAGTGATCGCTCGGTGCAGCATACGATGAGCACAATGGTCCAAGAACCTTATGTGAATCATGTTCCAACTGTTGGTCTCCTCATGAACATGCTAAAGGCCGATTGACTAACGATACCTAGTTGACTGGCGGCATCGGCCGAAGCAGTCTCACAAAGTTCTACCGAGATAACTTCATTTTCAACAATTCCCTGGATACTACACTTGATCTTATTAGTCGCACGATAGGCATTGATCGTGTGATTGACGAGTTCATCTATAAATTCACCCACGATCGCGAGATTGACTGGCTGTAAGATCCTGTATCCTCAGAACGTCATGGCTTCTCGTGCTAACTGCTTTCCCCCTAGCTTACCTGGCATTCCACCTACCTTCCAAAGAGCAGAGATCCCATTCACGGCCGTTGTTAACATCCGGGGCGATCGCCTGTACCATGAACACATCTCTTGGGATCAAGGTACTACGCTCCGACAGCTTGGACTGCTGCCTAAGTATCTACCCTTTCCTTATGCCGTCCCTGGTCAGACAGGAAGTCCTGGTGCAAAGTACGAGTACCGCGTTCCTGTGATCGGAATTGAGACTGCGAATAAGATGCGGGATAGGAACTCAGTTCCCTCGAATGATATGTTCAGCTACAAGGTTCGTCAAGTTCAAGATGGCCCTGGAAGCTTAAGGAAGGAAGACGATGTCAAGAAGGAGGCAGACGTTGTAGGCATAGTTGTCTGAGCCCTGCTTAAATTGCAAGACGAATCACATATAAAATTGGATCTACCACTTGAAAACTATCTTCATTGATGCCCGCCACCCTGTTATATCGATTTCTTTACATCATAGTATTCCGGATACGTCTGCTTGTAGCCCAGCACAAATCTTCCCCAGTAAGCGGCAGTTGTAAGTAAGATCCGACTGACTACCCGGCCGAGAAACTCCCAAGGAATCGGAATTACCAATGGAGTATCAGCGCTGTGAAGAAAGACGAGGAGCTGAAAAATGCTAGGTGCACTACCCGACGCCTTGCAGTCATCCAGGTAACCGAAGAAGTTTCTGAAGAATTGCTGTTCGTTCTCATACGATTCTGGAGTCAAATGGATGTCCACCACGAGATCTCTGTCTTCGGTCGCATTTTCAAAACGGTGGAAGTATCCAGCCTTGACCGAGGCTGTAGCTTGGCCATCTGGGTCGTCGGACAGGACGGCAAAGGGCTTTGCGTCTAGGCCGCGGTAGAAGTTTCCTTTGCCGGATTGGACGCGGAAGAATTCATCTTGGTAGATATGGTAGTGGAAAGGAGGCGCGATGATTGAAACGCCATTTTCCTTGTCTGTTGGAGGGATCCGATGGGTCATGATGTATTTTGAGCCGGGTCCCGAGAAGGTGACCGAAGACTTGCCGCCTTCGTATAGAATTGGGTTGTTCTGGGCATTTTGAGTACGCGCTGGCCCCGACGATCTCAAGAATGAAAGCATGATGCTGACTAGCGATGTGTTCTGTAGAGACGTGCCGAGTCTTCTGAGTATTGCAAGGTGAAACTAGATTGTAATCGCTTCTGGGCACCAAAGAGGAGAGACAGTATGCCGAGTGGGGAAGCTATCGCCAAGGCATTCCATAGCCGACCCTAACAGCCGCCGTGCAACAGAGCGAATTAGTAGATCATTACGTTAGCATTACATTACAATACCCTAAGTTTGATTTTAATCTGTGAGTATCTATACGTCATGGCGGAATTACATACGATTTACGAGCTGTCGTTTCAAGCTGTAAGGGATAACCTTTTTCGACAGCTGAGCTGAATGATCGCCGACTTACTCAACACTCACTGACAGCGCCACTCACGGCATCGCAAGTTCCTCACGGTATGTCTCATACTAGCCTATACGCAAATCTTCAATGAAGGGATTATCGAAAGCACGTAATGCTTCTTCTCGAGTACTCCGTAGCGAGCGGCATTTCATGCCATTCGCACCTCGTACCCACTTTGCTATGATGCAGCCAATCAGGAGTGCGACGATTAGCCAATGTCTTATCTTATCGATATGGTCGGTCCATCAGATTGGATAACTTCAGGAGAGTAACCTTGCAAGGCATCTTTGAGCTAGCCAACGTCGTTCCACTCCACGATTATATTTGAGTGTGTTATAGATATTTACTGTTTCATTGCTTCCAAGCTTTCAAGAGTCCAAGATTTCCCCGAGGATGTCGAGTCATACGTAATATTCTGTCATAATCCCAACAGATAAAGATAGGCATAAGAGAAAACTAACACTGTCAGCTGTGCTGTAGGAGACAGTTTTGGAATTCATGAGTCCTCCAATCAGTATCCCATGAAGAATGCAAGGAACTGGCCTCGGAAGTTAACATTGGACCCAGCGTTTGACCATCACATAGGGCTTCGACCCGCAAGGCTGGGCAATTTTCTCTGTACTGTTGTCCCATTTAAAGTCTAGCTAGGATACAAATAATATCAAAATTCTATTTATGGATGTACCAGGTCTTCACGGGACCCATGTGACTCTCTCGATGTTTCTGGTCTCTCCAAAGATTGCATCTCCAAGTCCACCTTGACATAAATCTTCTGACTGGAGGTGCCCTCGACAACATCGTCAAGCTGCTCCCAATTATCACCAACCTGGCCCCTGTGAGTTCGGCGTGCTGCCGACACTGACTGTGAAGTGATGACAGCTCTGCTGGTTCCAGAAAATGGCGTAATGTGAGCTGGGGAGCTACCCGTCGATGAGTCGAAATGGAAATGTGAGCTGACGAGCTTTCGTAGTGACGGTAAGGACCCAGCGATAATTCCAATTCCCGACTCCAGAGTTGACCATAGGACGATGTTTCCAACATTATCTAGTCCTGTTAGTATGGTAACCAAAAGACTATTTTCCTGAGATACTGACATAAGTAATTGTCTGGATGCGAGAACGCGCTCAAATAAGGTAGTCGAACAATAGTACAGAGCGAGGCCCTATTGCAATGTTAGACATGGAAACCGAGGATGGCATTATAGCTTACAGTGCAGCCAGACCAAGGATGATGCTGACAGAGACCTTGGTGGCTTTCCTCATATGAGACTTGTAGAGCATAAAGATAGGTAGAATAGCACAGATCCAATCCGAAATAACTGCACTAATGGACACGACATAGCCCAGACTGATTAAGAATGGCAAAGAACATTTTTCTCGGTCGTTCCAGTTGGCAGAGATGGGCATGCATGCGAAAAAGGTGCCGATGGTGTTATACATCATAGTGATAATAGTAAAGACGAGAGTTGCCCAGACAATGATTCGATGAGTTTTGGTGACGGCGATACGTAGGAGAGTAACGCAGATGGATGACTTGAGAGGCGTCAATGAGAAACTATAAATTATTTGGCCAATCCACATCCACTGCGTCCTTGTTAGCGGAGGTGGTGAGTTGATACTCGAGATCAGGTACCTTTCGACCATCGACTTGCAGGTATGCGTTGAGGTCTTTGTCTTTTGTTCCCACGCCTGCGTAAATGGCACGCATACCAGCAGCAGTGAAAACAACGTGTAGTATCTGACTAAGTTAGTGCTGTGTTTTGTTTATCTTGTCTCACTGTGACACCGACTCACCCATCCGATAAGCATGAGACCATCATCGATACCAAAGAGACGATACTTCAATCGAACAACACATCGCAGAATAACAATTATCGCTGTGAGGATCAAGAATAGGATGGAGACGACGAGCAGAACTCGACCTAGACCCTTGGGGTCCACTGACGTCGCGCTCTCATCAAGCATGATGGCGATGCGATGTCGAAACCCACACTCACAAGCGCAGAAAACAAATACGAAATTCCAGGCAGCGCAGGGCTGGCATTTTGAGCAGTTGGCCCTCTCCCTCCTTTTTAGCAACGGCTCCAAATCCGCCGGGTATTACAGAGTTTGGCCCATTCCCCGCGTTTTGACTCTCCACCCATCCCATCTTCTTAGTAGCACGGTCTAGTGAACCTTATCGAGGCTCGTGAACCAAGGATATCTCGCGGACAACGCCTAGCCCGGCCAGGGGGTACTGACTCGCGAGCCCGATCGATGGATCTGCACCCAGCGCTTCGAGTGACTGTTTTCAGTTTGAAGCGTCCCCATGGCTTGCTGGGGTCATGCCATTTAATATTGTTGCTAAAGGCTCTTTTTTTACATGGCATGCACAGCTGGGATCAGTGCCCAGCCAGTCGAATCCCCGCGTAGATCTGGGAAACCACTAACCTAAGCGAACTTTTGCTTCTTGCTGACGCACAGCTGCCAAGTTGGTGGCTTGAAGCCCTGCTGCAGACAATGACTCGACCCAGGATCCCGGACGCGGGAAATCGCATGATTGTAACGCAAAGCCACAGATATACAGGATATTCTGTGGACATTGTCAGAGCGTACAGTCAGCCGTCGCTGATCTTGTCCGCCAAGCTCGTTCAAAAGTTCATGATGCTATTTTCCACCATAGATAACGCTCAACGTTAGGTACGCATGCTCCATAATCTTCCCGGGAAAACAATGACCTGAACTTCTGGAGGGTCAGAGCTTCACCACAGACTCAGGGGTAACGACAGGGGTTATATGCACGGCAGATTAGTGCGATTGCAAGAGGCCCTCGCTTCAGAAACCGGGCCCTATGGCACTATTCCCGAAAGCCCGATAGCTTCCTTTGTTGAAGAAGCCTTCATACCTGTTATGGCACTTGTTAGCGGTGATCATTGGCGATGCTGGGACGAAAAGCCTCCGACAACCGATCGAGACTTAGCACGGACAGACCAATGGTTTTTTAGACCTGGAGTAAGAACTAGGAAGCCATTCCCATGTACCCGGGACGCTACTGGTATGACACGACTTTTGTGGCTTTGTTTGGAACAGACAAGACTTGGCCGTCCTTGGATCGACTGGACCCCTGATTTCATCGCTAGGAATGGTCCCCAGGAAATCCTTTGAACGCTATGACAACGCTATTATGTGGCTTTGTCTCTAAGCAGCCTGTTGCATCCCTGTAACGGCTGGTGGCCCTCATGCTTATAATCTGGAACGAACTACTTACTCTTTTCAGCCCGACGAGCAGCAGCCAGTTTGACATTAATGATGACCTAGAAGATGCAGGCACACAGACATCTCATCTTGGTCGCTTTTGGACTATTGCTCCATAGTACTGAGTAAGTTTGAGTAGCATATTCCTCGGCATTGTTGCAACCCGAGCGGGTCATTACTAAGACCTTCTTTAATTAGAAGAGAAATCACTTGGCATCTTTATCGATTTGTGAGACAAATAAATATCCAGTGATTGATTGCCAAGATTTGTGTGGAAGAGCTTCTGTGTCTATCAACGGATCAAAGCCCGCAGAGTTAAGGCCATCCCTCGGGTAAAATATGAAATTTCTTTAATAGCACCGACGTTGAGGAGAGGGGTTTACGATACCCCTCCACCAAAGCAATTAGAATGCCTGCATTTTATAGAGATGAAAGTCTAATAAGCGAAGGCCCAACCTTTCAATCGGCCAAAATCGCCGTTCCTTTCCTCCCACCGTGATCTTTGGCGTCGGTCCGACATTAGCTCAGATCATGGGTATAGACTACAGTGCAGTGATTTTGCAGTCGCATGTATATAATAGCTATCGATATGTTCTCTGTGGTATCGATTGTAATGCTCCTAAGGTGTTTCTTTCTCAATCCTGTGAACCGATGTCAGCTGATGCCCAGACCCGGGGCCTCTAGTGAAGATAGATATGGTCGAATTGACGTTTCCTCATCAATGCTTCACCTTCCTTCCTTCGCGTGAGTTCATTTTACTAGAGCCAAAAATAAAACTTCCCAATCTGCAGGCATATTAACCTTGTCCTTCAGTCCCGACGTTCCAGGTCGTGTTATGGGTACCAAATCGCCGTAGCGACACCCGCCATTACACGTAAATCCATCCTGAATAACCCGTGACCTTCCGAAGGTCAACAACCTACCACTCCGAGCGTGACGAAGTGTTATAAAGTGCCTTGACCGATTGCCGATGTATATTTCTTTAATTAAATGCATGCAATACCCCGCAAAATGGAAATTGACGTGTTGATCTAAGCTCATACAGGGTACGTGGTAGCTCAATGCAACCTTCAATATCGTTGAAGGAAATCGTCGGAAAGGGTGCCGAGGATCGAGTGGAAATCTTGCAGTCAATACCACAGCGTAATTTCACGTAAGCTTAGGCATAAGATTGCTTATTCGTCATCCTGTGATGATAGTTGAAGATCTGGGCAAGGGATTGGGCATTTGCATTCTCAACCAGTCGATCTTCTGTAACCCTTCTGCCCTTCCAGCATTGCGGAGATAGCAGCCGGAATCCCGCTTTTGCCCCGGGGACGGTCGATGAGATTTTAGTTCGGCTTGCTTACTGCTGGTGAGACAATGGGAATCCTGACCAAAGTTGCACTAGAATCCCCCTTCCCTTTAGCGACAGATTCGATCAGTACAATAGTATCTACGAGGCATTTTTCTCTAGCCAAAGAACACGACAGACCTCTCGTGGTTATGGCCGTTTCTTTGTAGACCCTGAATGTTCCCGTCCCGTGCCCCCGCTTCACTGATGGACCCAAAACGAAGAGACGATACCCTGTAGATCACTATCTAGCTAAGATGAGCGGGCGTCTACGACGTTGCACCGCCGCTTTCTTTGGAATGAGCTAAGAATCTCGTCGCCCCATGCCGTCATAGACTCCTCCACTTCTAAAGCTCAAGTTGGCCAACCTTAATAAACCATTCTAGACATGTTCAACACCACTAGTGCATCTCTAGAACAGTAGAACTACAAAATGGCTGAATCACCGCAAGAAACCGTCACAAAACACCTCTCCGATCCAAGCAAACCGCTTCGACCTATACTTACATCTCTAAATGGCGACAACAGCTGGTTGATGTCATTCCCTAGGCCTGAAGCAGAGAGGGCTGCTACAGGGAAGGTCTTCTACCATCTCGCTTTTGAACCATGGTTGAATGGAGCCGCGCATGTTGGACATCCATGGATCGTGCATCTTGCTCGTGTTGAAAAGGAGGGCATTTCGACCTTTGAAGACCTGGAGAACCGGGTTCGCGAGATTGAGAAAGCGGCCTCGGCGCATTTGCCAGCAAATTCTCAAGCCCAAGAGTCAACAAGACAACTCGATGCTATCCTTCTTGGTTTCTTTTACTCCGATCATCTCCATCCACAAACACTGAAGACGTTTCCTCCCGAGATTCCCGTCATAGTAACAGCACCTGGAGCTGCCATCATCGAACCTTGGAATCACTTTCAGACCATCAAAATTATTAATAACTTCGATTCCTCGGCGGCAACTTGGAACTCACCAGACCTTCACCCGGGCGATCCTGTTCCAAGCTGGTTCACACCACTGATGATCCTCGGCAAAAGCGTACTTAACTTTGTCTTTGCTATAATCTGGTCTCATACCGTTAACGGCAAAGAAGTTCACGAAGTGATTATGGACTCCCCTCATGGCGTGCAACTCGATGCAAAACCCCTCGAAGCATTCCTCGCATCAGAGCCCAAGACAAAGAAACTTGCGATGTTGCACGGCCTCAAAGAGAGTCATACTGGTGGTATCCAAACATGTTATGGCGCAAAAGGCGGTCTTGGACTGCATAGAAAGGTTGGAGGTGTAGAGCACTGGGTTTCGACACACTCTTCTGAGCTGAAGTATACGGGGATATTCATGAGGCTCGTTTGGACTACTGATACACCGAGGACAATTGAGTGGGCTTTGGACGCGGAGAAGAAGGAGCACCCTCATGAGGAGTTTTCTGGACCACCGAACTTCATCAAGGTTCCGAACGGTGCATCGACGGTTTTGACGTGTTCATGAGGTTCGACCTTTTGGGCACCATTCGTTTTATTATTATATGACTACCTGAATACGATACTGTTCGCTGCAGACACAAATACGTGAGATCTGAAACTGGTGTCTCTCACGTTGAGAGATTGAATCGAAAAATGAGGCTTGTGAGGCCTGAGGCCTTCTCAGAGACCCGACCGGAGCCCAGGGTTGTTTGTTGTTCATATGGAGTGGATGAACAGGGAGGATCGCACTGGGAAACAGCGGAGCATCCCCTAAATTATAGCGGCCCGCTTCACTTTCTTTTCAACAGCACATTCAATCCCAGGGCGCATTCTGACCAGCAGCACATTATCAAGGCCTGCCATGAATAATAAAGCGACGGGATTTGAAAGAAGATAGCTGTCGCAGAGATTGAAGTGTTAACTGTTCAGGCACGGATAATTGGCCAATTGGCAGTCGAAGGTAATCTACAGGGATGTGCCCCCAATTTACAGTGATTGAAGATGCACTGGAGCACACAATCAGTATCCCATAAAGGAGGACCCTGTTATCAGAAGCTTCGATAGCTCAAAGTTTTATGACTAATTCGTGCGTGAGCCTAAGTCTACCGTGTGTGCATTGACAGGATCCTCTATGGTCTGGGGCAATCTGTTGCTCAACTGATACCATACATCACAGACCAACCCTCAATCCCCACCACTAGTCCAACATTATAGCAGGTGTCGCAAAAGTCCAGCCAAGTTGCCGATGGGGTTATTGAGTCTGCGCGCCGCGTTGTCGGGGACAGACGATGCAGATGCGCTGGGCGTAGACAGCGCAGTGCTGTCGCTCGTTGTCGCTTCGGTCGCGGAAGCCTTTTCAGGCTTGGTAGCGGATGTTGTCTCTTCGGCCTCAGTCTTAGGCGCAGAAGTCGTATCAGCGTCGGTGGTAGAGACTTCAGTCGCAGTCGTCACAACAGCAGTTTTGGTCGAACCTGTTGGTTGAGCAGTTGTACCCGATGGCCCCTTGTCTCCCTCATTGCCAGGCAACAAGTCCACACCGAGGTTGAAAACACCATAGGCATCTTCTCCACCACAGGCGTCTTTGGCGTATCCAGGGCAAGGCGTGTCGCACTTGTCGTCGTCTACCAAGGCAGATTTGGCCGGGTAGATATCAGCGCAAATGCACTCTACACCCTTGAGTATCGCGACCGTCTTCTTCTGCGTCTGACAGTACTGGGCACATGAGCCGACGCTGTTGAAGGTGTCGGATCGTCCATCGGCCTGGCTGGGGAGGGCACTGAAGCAGCCCTGTGGGGTGACTTCGCCGAGAACAGGGCTTTCGGTGGGGCGTTGGAGCGCGTCCTTGGCCGCGACCAGCGAAAGGAGCGAGAGCAACGCGACTTTGGTGAATGCCATGGTCAGTCGAGATGGAAATAATTGTCTTGTAATTCTGGGAATGAAGAGTGAAGGGCTGACAAGGCGTTGTTTATATCCGTGAATTCTCCTTGCTCGCTCAGTCAGTCAGTGGGGGAGTAAAATTAGATGCTTGGAGTGCCAATCATGGCGACCCGCTATCGTCGATGAAACGCGAAGGATCGTGCTTGCCCTGCTCAGCCTTGTGCAACAGTGTCATAGGCATCACGATGGTGTCATTGCAGCAGCTGATTCATTGGAAGGAAGCCTTGGTAGTATAAAAGAAACACAGCGCACCAGACGCGTTGCTTCTGTTGGCTTGAAATAGCGAATGTTATCACGGCCAAGGAAGATTAAGGGAGATTCCTCGAATCCTTCAATCAAGCTATGACCTCACTCAGCCAAGCGAGAATTTCCCGAACAGCCGCTTTTAGTGCCTGGAAAATGTGAGGAGCGGGATCCCGATTCACTGGTGACATGGCAAATAATGACACTGGGGGGACAAGTTGGACATGAGGCTCTGTCGCTGTCTACGAGCAAACGCAGTTGCCGAACAACTTTTGGGGCCTTGAATGCTACCCACGTCGTTGCTTATCGGGCCAGCTGCCAACTAATAAATCTAGAAGTAATAGAGGCCTGCAAAGCAAGGCTAGAAGCGTAGAATGACAACCGGCTGTTTTCTCATTTGAGTCTGCAAGAACGTGATGCTGGGAAGCTTCAGGAGGGAATTAAATTCAGAAATTCGTTCATAGACTAAACAAACGCCATCATTTTCTATCGCTTAGTTGATTGGCGGGTTTAGCTCAGTTGGGAGAGCGTCAGACTGAAGTCGAACTTCGGGAATCGTAATCTGAAGGTCATGTGTTCGATCCACATAAACCGCAATCTTTAATTTTTGCTTTTGCACACATCTAAATAACCATCCTTATGATTCAATCAGTACCTCTCTCTCCCTATTACGGCTACAATCTGAAGGTAAAGTTTTTGGTATGGCAGCTGCCTCCGTTTGCGTATCGCAACACCGTGCTCCTCTCTGTCGTGGCGATGATGTCTACTCTTTTACTGCGTCTCATGCACCCCGCATGCAAATGATGCCATTGTGCCGGGATATCCGTATTGAGTAACTCTAAACCTAAGCATCATGCAGCTTAATACGAGTTATAAAGGAGTCATCGAGGTCGCGCGTTACACTACAGACGCAGCAACATGCGTGCCACCAATACGTGCGTTTCAGCTGACGTCTCGCACCAAAGTCTTGACATCAACTTATTCGGAGTCTTTTCTCCAAGCGACCTGACACAAGAACACAAATGGGACAGTGTGTTCCCCGGCATGATGATAATGTGACTCGTAGCTGGAGCTGTGATGGAAGGGCAAGTTGAGTATATGAATAGAATTGCCAGGATGAAGAACTGGAAAAGCTAAACCGTCGGAGGACGCGCCGATCGATGTAGCCGAAGCCAAACCAAAGCTTGACAAGCCACCCGCAGCTCGCCCTGCCGATCGATGCCTACCCCTCTAAAATGAAGTCATGATGAATAGCTCTTTTTGACATTAACCCCGGAACTTCATTTGAGTTCAGATCAAGATGCACGTAGAATTTCTTCTCAATGGACATTCCAAGGAAACAAAGTGAGACGGTTGCCCCCAACGCCCTCCCCGAGCCCAGTATCTATGGGTCTGCTTCTGATAACTATAGCGAAGGAGGTCTTGGTAGCGCTGCGTCAGCTCCATCGATAGCTGACGGCTCTTGAACCGTAAGGCTGACAAGCTGACAAGGTACCAAGGCAATGTCGCTGAGGCTTGAACTATAACGCCAAGGCGTCGAAAAATACGATGCATCCATTAAAATGTAATTGACCAACCAAGATACCATAGAACGAGTGCTGCACATGGTGCTACTGCTGTTGACCTGCCTGACCTCATTTTGAGCTGTACCGGGTTTAATCATTTCTATACTTGGCAGTGTTGCGAATCAATACAAAGACATGTCGTTTGACTCCCATATCACGATCACTCGCCAACTTGCTTTGAGGCTGTATCCGTTCTTCAGGTGTCCCTTTACGGGGCCAGCCCTCTGGTCAACCCGATTGGCCTGGATATCTCCAGACTTTGCACCCTCGATCTGGGCCGCTGCAACCATCGAACCTTGAGCTTAAGCTTGAGCTTTGGGCGAATAGGAACGTTAGTTGCACGTGCTTGCCGGAGTCTATCCAGCCTCCCAAACGGCGGAGCTCGCGTGGTGGCTCATTCCAGCTCCATTACACTTCTGTTCTTGGTGGTTTATTGAACTTTATGAAGAAGTAGTCACCTATATAAACTGATAAACCCCATGTTTCTTGGCGAGTTTTTCGAACGACCGATCACTTATCACTGATTATCACTCTTGGATAGCCTGGGACTTCATATCACTCACAGCCTACCTCAATACAAACTTATAACCAGTTTCAAAATGAAGTCCTTCTTCCTTTTCACCACTGCTCTTCTCTCCACGTCTGTCTTGGCGCAGTCAACTTCTCAGGCCGGAGGACAAGGCGGCGGCAGCGTCCTTCCCGAGTGTGCAGTAAGCCAATCATACTACAACTCTCAATACTAGGCTGAACTAACATCTCCAAACAGCAACCATGTGCGCTCAAGGCCATCCAAGATAGCAAGTGCGGCTCTGAAGATCCCGGCTGCGTCTGCAAAGCTCCGGGGTTCGCCGAATCCTACCTTAGCTGCGTCGGCACCAGCTGCCGCCCTCGTGAGGCCGCTGGTAAGTTTGAACGCTCTCGTCGACACAACATGACCATATGCTGATCTCAAAAGATGCGATTTCTGCTGGCATTCAACTCTGCCAGGCTGCTGGCGTCACTATCACCGCCGTCCCGAGCGCCACGGCCTTATCCAAGGCTCCGGGACCGAAATCCTCTGCACCGGTTGTTCCCGCCCCGCCTGTCGTAAGTCCAGATACTTTGAGAATACTTGGTGAAGAAGCTGACCTGTGCAGGTTCCTACTGCCCCTCCTGTCGTCACCCCAACTGCACCTGCGCCAATTCCTGCTACACCTGTTCCCACTGCTGGTGCCAACTCTCTCGGCACTGGAGCCGCGGCTATCGGAATGGCTTGGGCTTCCATGATGTTCTTGTTCGCTCTCATGTAGAAAGACCAACGTCCATCAAGTAAAAATGCTTTGCCTAAAAAGAAATGGACCAAAGTATCGTCAAAAGCACATCAAATTGGATACGCGAAAGATGAACGGATCTGTACGTACATACGCATAATAGTATTAATAATTGTTTTTTAAAGATGGGTTTCTTCTTGCAATTTGGGTTTACTCAGCACGGTGATCCAGCTTGTCCTTAAATGTGGCATGACATTTGAGACTTTGCACTCAGCAAACTGCCCACCCCGAGAGCTTGAAGTCTTCAAACATATTGAGAACCCGAATGGGGTATTCTATTTGTTTGTTATTGCTTGTTTTACAGTTTCCGCCTGTCCTTCGTCAAGGACATCGCGGTATTCATGACAGCCACTGGCTGGCACTGTAGGAAATTAGCCAACCTCATGAACACGACGCCAGTGCAGACTTATTGATGATAACGATGACTCATAGCCTATGAAACTCAGGCTGTCATGTTACACAGCATGAAGAGAGAGGGTACAGTCACGTGCTTGTGTCACACAAGCGCGCTGCTGCTCATGAGAAGTTCTGCTCTGTTTTGATGTCTCTGCTCTTCTTTTCTTGTCTTCACATCTAACCCTTTACTTCATCCCCATCACTGACATTCTGCCCACTGCTGCGCATCTTGTATAATCCTCAACCTCGTGGTAGCCATGGCGCACGCTGAAGCGGTAGCAGCCTCGCCAGCCCAGTCATCTCCTACTCCAACCGCAACCCCGACCGCTGCTGACCTTGAGGAGATTGTGTTGCCATCGAACGTCGTTGAAAAACAAACGGGAGACAGAGCATCCATCCAACGCTACGTTCACCGCATTGAAAACGCCGTAGGCGACAAGCCTTGGGAGTGGTTGGCTGAGTTCCTACCTACGCAATAGAATCGCAAAATGTTCGGAGACTTGGCCAACCTAGTCGAAGAAGGCATCAAGGTTTGTGATGTGTCTGCCATCAAAGACCATCTCCAGGAGGAAGTCCGCCATGGCCAACAGAAGGTCCTTCGTATGAGAGATATCAAAGCCACCAGGGAGTTCGTTGGTGCAAACATGCGCGCAAGCTGCACTCGAAGTACTTCGAAGCCTGATGCTCCGCGTGAATATGAGCACGAGATTGGGGCCACGGATGACGACGATGAGGCCACGGCTGACGAGCATTCACATCGTGGAGGGCTCGCAAACATTTTGGTTGCCATCAATTCTCAGAAGCTCTCAGATGTCGCTCGTGAGCAGGAGGCCACTGCTGATAGTATCGTCGCCGTCACTCACAACGAAAACACCATCACGCCCGCCGAGTCTAATTCACCCGAAGAGGCTCCTACTACACCCTCTCCAGTGACTTATGAACCTTCCAACAAGCGAGACCGTTCTGTCTCGGCGACGTTTGCCAACCCGTCCAACAAACGTGCCTGCTACCAGGCGGTATCATACCAACAGCCTCTCCAGCCAGCCGTTCATACACCTCTCGTGATGACTGATCAGTACAATGTAAGATCTCTGTCCTTGCCCGTTGTGAGGGGTTTGCTAATAGGATGACAGTTTCACGACCGTCCCCCGGGGATGCAGGCGACCGACACCTTTCATCACCACCTCGAGATCCATGTTCAAGACTTGCGTAAGCAACACGAGCGTCTCCTCGGCACCGTGGAGCTTCAACAGCACCACATCAATCACGAGCTGGAGATACACCAGCCCTGCCTCGAGGCATATCGAGCCGCACAAGAATATTCTCTCCAAGCCGAGGCCAAAGTCGAAAACCTCGGAACGGAGAGTGAAACACTCAACAACTGCCTCAAGAATCTCGCCGACTCGCAGAAACTCTGTATGCCATCCTCCGCCGAGAATTTCCAGGCCGTAGAGCAACAGGTTTTGGCTCAGTTGGCCGCCAAAGCCAGTGCTCTCAAGGAAGCCGAGGCGGAACTTGGCGCGGCTCACTTGGCATGCCAGCAGACAGAAGAGGCCGCGCGCCCTGCTCTGGAGTTCATGAACAAAGAGACGCCCCAGATCGAGGAGAAGAAGACAGTCGCTGAGAGACTTGGCATGACTGTCAAATACACTGAGTTCCTTCAACTTTTGGTCAGAACTAGTCCTTCGGCCATTGCAACTCTTGACAAGTTACTCCAAGAGAAGGGTTCGTCACTCGAAGAACTTCGTGCGGTGATTGAGCAGTATGGACTACTCGCCCGGGTGGATGGTCAGCAGGCAGATGTACCCATGGATTGAGTGGTGAGTGGTGAGTTACCGGACGCATTCTCACAAGTGATGAGCCAAACTCGATATCTTGTGAAGGGGCAAGGGAGAAGATACTGCTGGGACTATATTCTCCAGCAGACTCATGTTGTACCACTTCTCGACAACGATATGTTCGGTTTCGCATTTGTGGAACAGGTCTGGGCCACTGGAATCGTCACCCATTTTTGATGTGTTTGAGCTTATCTGGCTGCATTGCGATGGAGGACGAGATTTTGGAGGGAAGCATGTTTGATAGCCAGGAAGCAGGACCAAGGTTGGCATATTGGTACCTGTTCAAGTTAATTTCGGCCACAATGATAGTTCACCAGAGAGAAGCTAATATGCTTCTGTACAAGTACCATAAAATACGAATATATTTACGCTAAAACGGCACCATACTCTTATGCTTCGCCAACCTCTGTCTTGATACATTCGTTTCTATTCCACAACACATTAGAGCCAAGATATGACTTCTATTTAGAGCCGTGATGAGGGTGCTCTATTGGAATCCAGTTCCTCCTTCGCCTTCTCCCTCAGTTCCCTTCGCAAAATCTTTCCGGACTAGAAGCACAAAGTTAGAGACTTCATATAAAGCTCATAAATCTGACTTACCGGGTTCTTGGGGATCATGTCCACGAAACGCACACCGCCCTTGAGACGCTTATACTTGGCAACTCTAGCCTCCATCCAATCGATGATCTGCTGCTCGGTAATTTGTGATCCAGGGACCTTGACGAGATATGCGCGAGGGACCTCATCGCCTTCATATGGTACACCAACGACTGCAGCGTCTGCGATCTCGGGATGGTCTAGGAGCACGGCTTCTAATTCTGCTGGCGCAACCTGGTTGCCCTTGACTTTGATCAACTCCTTGATTCGATCGACGATGTGGAAGATGGCTCCAGGTTTGAAGGACTCGACGAATGCGATATCGCCCGTCTTCAACCACCTCGTGCCATTCTCATCGACATGGATTGTTGAAGCTGTAGCACTGGGATTCTTCCAATATCCCTTCATCAACGTAGGTCCTGTGACCCAAAGCTCACCTCGCTCACCGGGCTTCGTCACTGGTGTCTTTCCATCCAAATGCATAAGCCTTGCCGAGTAATTCGGCGCCAGTTCTCCCACCGCAGAAGGGTCGCACACAACCCGAGGGTCCCAAGTCATACTGGTGCAGGTAACCTCTGTCATACCCCAACCTTGCTTGACGTTGACGCTTCCATCAGACCACAGTCTCTCGACACTCGTGGCAACTTCTTTACTCAAAGGTGCAGCGCCAGACCCGAGGCGCTCGACACTGCTGATGTCGTATTTCTTGACGAGAGGATGCTTTGACAAGTAGACCAGAATGGGAGGGACACAGAGAAGGCTTGTGATGCGGAAACGCTGAATGTGCTGTAGCATCTTCTCGAAGTCGAACGCGGGCATGATGTATGCAGGAATGTTGAGATGGGGATAGATGGAGATGAAGTATGTTTGCGCGTATGCGTGATACATAGGGAGAAAGGCGAGACCCTTGGTTCGCTTTTGTAGCTCAGTATCAGGCTCTAGGTCTGAAATGAGGACAACACCTAAGCCGTTGGCAACGTATGAGGTGTGAGTGATCTCAACGCCTTTTGGAACGCCCGTCGTGCCGCTGCTATAGTTGAGGCAGCACCCTGCTGTCTCTGGATCTGCGGGCTCTGTCCATTCCCAATTCTTAGCTTGTGCTTGGTTATCGGCTACAAG
Organism: Fusarium succisae; assembly: GCA_013186925.1. Taxonomy (NCBI): domain Eukaryota; kingdom Fungi; phylum Ascomycota; class Sordariomycetes; order Hypocreales; family Nectriaceae; genus Fusarium; species Fusarium succisae. Next base: position 19,246 of record JAAOAW010000085.1, on the reverse strand, counting down.
ATCCGTCCACATGCGAAGACCGTCCTTCGTAATCGAGGATGCAATTGGTGTTGTTCCAACAGGCGGGAGCACAGATGGGTCAATGACAAAAATGTTCTCCCTTGGCAGGCCGACTGTCTCGGCAGCCTCTAAAGCGGTAGGTAGTTGGTTGACAACAACAAACATGTGCGTGGCCTCAGAGTTTTTGAGCTGATACGCAAGCTCTCGGGGTGTGAAGGCGGGATTGGCACCGGTGAACATAGCGCCGCTCATCAAGATGCCCAGAAATATGCATGGGAAGTAGATGTTGTTGTTGGAAAACATGAGCACCCTATTTCCTGGCTGCAGACCGGCTTTCATGAGACCGAGGGCAACTTGTTTGGACAGAAGTCGGAATTGCTCCTTTGTGAGGAAGTGCGTGTCTGGGCGGTCTGCGTCGATGAGGATGGGCTTATCGCCCTCTTCCATGGGCTCAGAGGCTGAACCAAAGACCCATTGCTGCAGGGAGCATTTTGGAATGGGTTTAGACCAACGTGAATGGAGAGCCATGTTGAATAGAGGTATTAGACAAACTTGAGAACGAAGCAAACAGGTTTCACAATCATTCAAGGGAGATTAGGCATGGAAAGAGGAGAACTACAGATCCATTTCGAGCTATTTAACACATTTCCCCGGCCCACAGCAAGCTGAAGAGCAAATCCGGGGTAGACCAAGCTATTTCGACCACCAAATGATGAATTTCCCATGGCAAATCCGTGTGGGGTAGCAACCAATCTTTCCTCCTTTTGGCACTGCAACCCCGCGTTTCGACCCTCGGCTCGCTTGCGACGATCGAGCATTCGAGAAAAAAAAGCCGAGGCACGATCTGGTGGACGGATTGAGAGATAGCTTGGATTTGGGAAACGGCCGCGGGTTCCTTGATCCGAAAAAAGGTGGGGGAGGTTGAGTGAGGAGGGTTAGGTTTGCGAGATGGAAGTGAAGTGAGGGTTTGGTGATTCGGTCAATTATTGAGTTTGGGTGTTTTCGAGTTGATGTAACACGGTAGAAAGATAAATTTGAAGGATTTGATTCTGAGTGGTTGGACAACAAGGTTCACGGCTCAAAGTGGTAATGAATTGAAGAGTGTGTATCACGCTGACTCAGGCTTGATCAAGGATAAAGTAAAGGACAGTGACATCTAATACAAGCAATCTCACTATTGTCAATCGCTCACCATTTGAGAACCATCCGTGCGTCCTCATTCACCCAAGACCTTCTGCCTCGGCTACCAAGACTAAGTCGCGAAACGAAAGTCGAGTCTGCACATAAATCAGCAACTTATAACATGTCCATCTGCCGAAGCCGGACGGAAACTCACCGCTTATTGCCCTTATCGGACGTTGTAGTCCTGTACCGATGCTGCTCCTCTGGGGTCATGGCGTCCCATTTCTTGGCCTTCTGGTTGTTCCTCCACCTGTAGTAAAAGAATGTCCCCGGATACTGAACGAGCTGTGCAGATGTGAGTCTCGCTTCATCATTTACAAAAACTATGATTGATACTTACACACATCCATACACAAATGACGAGGAGACCTGTGTTGGCTTTGAAGTATCGTGGCGAGTCGCTTGGTTGATAGACTACGACATGTCAGTGTCTCAGCTGAGGCGATGCCATGTGAACTTACTGTTTGATCCGATCATTCCGCTGACTTGAACCCACATATTGTAAAGTCTATACACTGTTAGAAATCATATCTTGAGATGGAGGTGAGCAACCTTACGATGCTGAGACTGTTCTGTTCTGTACAGACCCCGCATTCCTGCTCGTCCATGCGACTTGTATAGGATGGGTACTAGGTACTGTCAGAGAAACGCGTTCCACTGAGAGGAGATACTCACTATGGAAAAGAAAGAAGCACGGTTGAGATGGCAAAGTAAGCCCAAGGTCCGATTGGGTCCGGTAGAGCAATCAAAGCGATGAAGCATGGGAGCAACCAAGCATCCTCCGCCATGGAGACAAAACTTCGGTTATTGACGAGTTCACTGAACGCTGTGATTGCAAGCATCGTGATGCAAGAGCCAACGATATATGGAATGGATAGAAGGTTGGTCTCGATGACGTTGAAGCCCAGCCCACGGAAGGATAGCGTGAGGTATTGGTTGACGGGATACTTTGGCAAACCGAAGAGAAGACCGAGAGCGTAGAGTGGCCACATATCGTAGTCTTTGGTACACTCCCAGATTTGGCGGACGGATAGACCTTGTCGGTTGTACATGCCTCCCTTTTGAGGGTCGTCGCGAATAACTATTACGTGTCAGCACTTAATATCGTGACTGGTCGGTAAACGACTTACCAGAGTTGACTATGATCTTCTGTTCATGCTCCGTGAAGTAGCCCTTCGGATTCCACCAACTCTTCGTTCTAGCTGGTGATTGCGGCATCAAGAAGAAGGACGCAACGCCGATCAGGACTACGATTCCATAAGCAGAGCGATTTTCACAAAGTGATAGAAACATACAGGTGAATGCCCCTTCGATGAGGAAAAGCCACCTCCAACCTTCGTATCCAAGCATTCCACGCATCGAGAGCATGCCCACGGCTGCAAAACCAACTCCAATATCGACTGTGCCTTGTCAGCTTGTGCGTTTTCCAGCGCTAAGTCTTACCTACCAAGTTGGGAAGACATCCAGAACCAAGCCAGTCGTATCGGGAGCTACGAAAGTCAGTAACCCTTCAGGCGCTCCCTCTTGTATTTACACATACTCTTGTGCCAGTGTACCAGTAGCTGAGGTAAAGAATTGTGTCGCTGTTCTTTGTTAGGTATGTTTCAGGACAAGACGGCAAGAAGACCTACGGGATGAAGCCGCCTTGGAAGGTTGCACTACAAATATTAGCAAGATGTCAGGTTGTATGTTCTCAGAGAATTCACATGAGATATCTTGTAGCAAGGAATGATGCACGGCCCTTGAGGAAGAACTGCATCGCCGAGATGAGACTGAAGATACAAAGCTGGATAGGAATCCACATGTCGGGCCCAATTCTATACAAAGAGTCAACATCATGACAAACGAGAGGTTTCTAATAGACTCACCGCTTGGAAATAAGCTGCGAAGGCAACTCTGCAACAAGAAAGCCAACTCGGGAAATGGTTTGTCCAATATTCTGCCTCCGTCAGCATTGCTTCCCGCATATGTTGAAAAGAACTCACGTAGTCGGCGTGTGTAATGCCCAGATCGTCAAGCATATTATCTGAGACAGCATTCTGGATGTTGTTCCTGTCGATGTTCAATGCTGCAAACATGATGCACATCCAAACCTGCAGAGGTTAGTCTCCTCCAAAACTGTGAGACTAGCTCTGCTCGTACCATGATCTTCCAGTCAACCTTGTGGCGAACAGCATTCTCTTCACGCCATGTCCAACGAAAGTTGGGATCAAAGGCCGACAAGTTCTCCCACTGCGGGTGGATATACAGTTCTTTGTATCTTTCGATATCGGGTGAGTCCCAGATACTTGGCTGTGTCGCGACCTTTCTTCGAGTCAGTATCCCTCTGAATAAACCATTGTCACTCTCGTCCGTACCGCATCGAGATCGTAGATTTTGTTCCTTCGAGGCTTTCTTATTCGCAGATATCGTAGGATCGCATCTCCCATTGCCGCTTCCATGCGCTGCCCCTGCTGGGCAGCCAAGGCTGGTGCGGTTGGAGGCCCTGAGTCGCTAGGGTATCCATCGTTTCCAATCTTGCTTTTGCCATTAAAACTTCCAGTGTCAGAAGGAGAGTCAGATGCCCCCGAAGAGGGAACGATGGCAGGATGTTGAGACGACATATTGCGATCTTTTACAACCTGGCTAGGCCTCTGGATATTGCAGCATGCACGAACACTACAAATCACCAAAATTATGGTCAGATCACTGCTACTTAAACAAATCCCAATGCTCAAAGTAACCCTACTAGATTTGAGCCCCAAATAATAAATTGGGGGTCAGCCATTGCGAGATCAACGTGCACCATCGCTTCGACAACCAAGTGGTTCTATGCGAGTAATATTAAAGCAAATACTACCTATACAGGTCAACAGGAGACATGCCTCCGACAAAAACTGGTCGATCCTCCGAGGAAATCCAGGAATTTTAAAGAATCGTTACATCAGGATCCACCGCCATTGGCTTTGTTGCTTGCGACATCGATTGGCAATATGCGGATCCAATGTCGTGATCGTTTCGGAAAAGTCATCACGACAACTAGGGCGAGCCTTGGCTTAAGCTTAGAAACAAGTTTACATGTTCAAGTATAATTAAAATACAGAAAATGAGCGATGAGTCTGATGGTTACTCAATCTTTTAGTCCATGATAATATTCAGATCTTATTTACCTATGTTGCTCTTGTACAGAGTAATCAACAAGCTCATGAGACACGAACCAAGATTCACCATCGGCCAACTTTTGCAAACTACGAAAGAAGTATCTTCCGGGTTCTAAGTTTGCCGATTTATCGGTAAACCTTGGTGCGGCCAAAAAAGATGGGCTGGACATCAACAACCTGGCCCATGGACTATTCTTTTAGATGATTTTTGAAGATTTGATGCTAGGTTATTATCCATGCATTACTTTTGGTCATTCTTGGTACCCTCGCCCTCTTCCTTATGCCACCCCGGAATCAGTTCATTATCAGCCTCTCCCTCATCATCGCTCACATCCCTATTCTTCCTCACTCTCCTTGCCGCTCGTCGTCCTACTACAGGAAGCTTCTCAACGCCAAGGTCCTTTGCCGACTGCGGTAACAGTTTGGGATCGAGAAGTCCTGCTTGGACTAATACGCTAGCTTGATCCCAGTATACATGCTCCTGATACAGTCTGCCACCTCTGACTGTAACGATGCTCACCATGAGAATCTCGATCTTATTATTCGTGGGTGGAACTCCAGGAAGAATCCACTGGATTTGCTCAGTATGCTTGAACTGAACGTGCATTTCGTCTACAACGCGATCAACGCCGATGGTGCGCGATAAGAGTGTGATCTTGAGTGACGGTGGAGTTGTGAATGATTCGGAGTAGAACCGCTTCAGTTCAGCTGCGCCAGTTGCACCAGTTAGAGTCGGCATGTACGTGACGTGAGGGGTCTTGTGCGTGGTGAAAGTTGACAATGCTTGACCGAGGTTCTTAGAAAAGAATTTGCCTGTTGAGAGTCAGTCGTGTTCAAAATCCACTTATCACGAGATGGAGGGGACTTACTCTGCAAATTATGCTCCAGAACAAGCTCGAGATCAGGGTTAATACCAAACACCTTCCTAGCCGCAGCCAAGCTTCGGCTCCAGGCCAGCTCCGCGGAAACACCATCGTACTCATCCAGATCATGCTCAGCAAAGCCAGGCTCAGCTTCATATGCATAGCTGGGATACGCAAGGTCGAGCTTTCCACCAGTGCCCATGCCGCTCTGAATCTTGGTGCGCCTCACTCGTTTCTTGCCTTGGATACCCACCATTTGAGATTGCTTGACAACGCCGACTTCTTCGCCTGCTGCTAGATGCACAAGGGCGCTGATGCTGCTAGGAAATCTACCATTGGTGTCGGGGATGCGAGTTGGGTAGTAGGCAATGAGAAGACCGAGCTTGAATTCGGGGTTGTTGTCGAGAATGTGAAAGTGCTCGAGACAAATAGCTGCAGCGTCGTCGTAGGCTTTTACCTGTCAATATTATTTCAAGAGTCCGAGGGACGTTATTAACTTACCGACAATTCCGAATTTCTCACAAGGACCCAAGTTTTCTTTACTCAACGACTTGATCTTCTTCAGATATCCATCACCGCAGCTCTCCATTGAGATGTACTCAACATCAAAGCCCTCATCTCTCCACTCAGCAAGAGTGACCTCGTCAAAATCGTCATTTTCACCGGTTATGTAAAGTTTTGGAGGATTGCGTGGGAAATCCCCCGAGAGAAAGTTCTGGTCTCTGTGATTGGTCCTGTTGTCTGAGATGATCTGGACGTTGCGCCCCTCAGCCTCTGGGACGGCGGATTTGATGAGATTTGGAATGTTGATGTTCATATTGGCAATTTTTTAATACTGTAATTTACAGAATTTGAGAGATTACGGGACATGAATAACCTATATATTCTTGTCCACTTCCAACTTCCAAGTTTCAGATCAATCGGTTGACCCTGTTTGAGCGTGATGATGATGTCAGAACAGTGCGTGTTACAGCTGACTCATCGGATGCTGCGTTTTGATTCGGTCATGATGAAGTCTCAGCTACCCTGCAGTTCCTGACCTTTCGCTGCTTTTCGGACATTCGAATGTTGAAAAGAACGGTACTGGCAATGAATCAGCGAAGAACTTCCAATTAAGCTTCTTATTTTTATGCACTAGTCTGCTATATCGGGATCTAAGCATGATTCATCTTTCCTTTATACTATAGGCCGCCTCCGTTGCCCGACAATCACGACGGGATATAAGACCATATGCCGTCAACGTTACACGGGTATTCTCATTTGTTAATTTCCAATCACCCGATCATATGGCGGAATTAAAAAAGTCAACTTCTTATTTGTAATACAACTGGCCTAGTATTGATAAAAAGTCTGACAATGTCAGCGCGCTCCGGATAAAATCAGTCGTGCTTACAAAAGCCGCAAGACAACGTGTATACCCCATCACTTCGTGGGTGAGATATTCTAAGACGAGTATCAGGAAGTCTTACTGCTGTATCAAATTTTGGCTGACCACTCCTTGATTGTCCTCCGGGAGCCCAGCCCTACGGTTATACGTAAAAGCTTGTCCATATTACACTACTTGCAGGACATTGTCACAAAAATGAAGCTATTTGTGAGAAGGGTTATCGAATTGAGAGTCGTGCTTAGCAACCAATATTCAAATAACGTGGGAAATGATCAGGTCTTCATGCATTGCTTATCTCCTGACTAGCTAATGCGAAGGTTAGTGCGAGTGCGAGTGCGACGTTGCAAATAACGTAATATGTCGATGGAGCCGGATTACATGGTGTGATGCCTAACAAAACATTGACAGATTATTCTCATACTACTTAAGATGCTCTGCAAGCCTAGAAAGTCCGGAAATAACAGGGTAAAGTCTTTTGAGGGTTCTGAGTGATCATGGCTGACACCAGAATGAATCATCAAGAGTCAATGTCAGTATAACTTACCAAACAAGAAGATAAAGGATCCTAACTATAACATAGACACGATGAGGGCATTAAACCTTCGGTCGAAGCTTCTGCAGAGACTCGAAATAAGGAGAAGCCGAATCCACCGGCGGATCTCGAGGCAGGTGTCCGACAAGATGAGACTACTACGAGAGAATCAGTACATGAGGAGGAAGATACCTATCTTCATGGATTACCCTTGGTACTGATGACACTTTCACTGATGGTCTGTGTATTGATGATCGCTCTGGATAATAGCATCATTGGCAAGAATTCACTTCTGTGTTCTTGGACTTCTGCTGACTGGCTGAAGCTACTGCTATCCCAAAAATCACAAGCAAGTTCGACAGTCTTGGTGATGTTGGTAAGACATTCTGTTCATCGAAGCAAACACTTCCGCTGATAGTCTTTCGATAGCCTGGTATGCATCGGCCTATCTCCTCACACAAATGTCCTTCCAACCGACTTTCGGCAAGATATATACCTTCTTCAATCTCAAGTGGGTTTACTTGATCTCTTCAATCGTATTCGAAGGGGGATCTGTTCTTTGCGCTGCAGCACAGAGTTCAGCAGCCTTCATTATCGGTAGAGCCATTGCTGGACTCGGTGCAGCGGGTATCTTCTGCGGTGCCATGATAATCATTTCTAAGATTGTGGAGATGAGAAAAAGACCATTGCTTCTCGCCATAATCTCTAGTATGTACGGTATTGCCTCAGTCATTGGCCCTTCACTTGGTGGTGTTTTCACTCATTCTAAGCAACTTACCTGGAGATTCTGTTTCTGGATCAACATGCGTGAGTTTTCCCTCCGACACATCTATCTCAGTGCTCACTATTTTGAAGCTCTTGGTGCCGTAATGGCTCTCATCATCTGCTTTTACTATCCCCTCTCACTTGGTGAGGCTCCAGATAACAGCCATACCCTCAAGGAAAAGATACTTGGCCTTGGCCTCAAAAGCGCAGCGATCCTCGCAGGAGCTCTGATATGTCTCTTCCTTGCTCTTCAATGGGGAGGCACAAAACATGCTTAGTCTGATTCAAGGGTCTGGGGATGTCTTGTTGGCTTTGGCCTTCTTCTGGCACTTTTCGTGTTCATACAAATACGGCAAGGAGAAGCGTAAGTCCCTTTCTCCCCTCAAGCGCCCTTCTCACCTGACGTCGTTGTCGCTGACTCATTAGTGCATTGATCCGCCCTCACATCATCTCACAGAGATCCGTCTTCCTTGGATGCTTGTTCTCTGCGCTGTATCAAGGAGCTATGACTACGCAGAGTTATCATCTGCCTTTTTATTTCCAGGCTGTCAATAGAGCCGGTAATAAGAGTAGCTATCGTGACGGTAACCCCATGGGGAAGAATTTCAACACCAGATGTTTGGGGATCCACTCCCTTATCACTTGGCTAGGATACTACGTACCATTCATGTGGGCCGGTTCGGCCATCTTCACAATCGGTGCAGGTCTGCTGTACACGATCTCGCAAAACACACCGACGGCGAGATGGTTCGGCTACGAAGTGGTAGCTGGAGCTGGCTTTGGTATAGCGATCCAGATCCCAATCTTTGCCGTACAAGTCGTCTTGGGAGCAGGTGAAATTCCCCTGGGAACAGTGCTGATCATCCTATCCCAAGCCCTGGGAGGTTCAGTGGGTCTGTCCATCTCCCAAAACGTTTTCCAGAACTCTCTCCGCCAGAGGCTAAAGACAATAGCCGAGATTGACATACAAGCTGTCATCGCTGCAGGTGGGACTGATTTGGAACATGTCGTGTCGGCTGATTCTCTCGCCTACGTCAGAGATGCGTTTAGGTACGGTATCTCAAATGCCTTCCTTGTATCAACGGCACTTGGCGGCGTCGCCTTTTTGGCAAGTATCGGAATGGAGCGAAGGAAAATCAAGTCAAAGAAGGAAGGAGGTGAATAAACGACCTCGTGTTCGACCCTTGACGGTGGTGAAGAGGGTGTATAGCGACGGCTATATAGCCGAGCGGGGAAGGATAGAGTCACGTCCCTACATTCTGCACACCCCCTGTTTCCACACACCCCTTATATTTATTGTAATAACTTTAATATATAATATCTTTATTAATTTATATATAAATTAAATAGTATAAAATAATATTATAATATCCCTTTATTTATAATTATAATAGTCTTTTTCTTTTTCCTAGATTTCTTCTTTTTAGCTTCCTTTTTACGCTTTTTATTATAACCCTAGCGGTCCTATTACGTGTACCCTATAATTTTTGCCAATTAACACACTACCTACTAAAGACAATCAGCGCTAAGACTTTATAATCGTAACCAATCCAATATAATCAGTACTGATCTAATAGAATTACTACTAATTTAATAGAATTATTACTAATCTAATAAATAACCTTACTAATTAGCCTAGATTACCTTAGTATATATATATTTATTTAAATATTAGATAGAACTTAGCTTACTAGCTATTAATAATACTTCTTTACCTTAATAAGCCTTACCTATACTATTAACTATTAAAAGATATAACTTTAAACTAATATACTTAGTATAATGCCTTATATAATCTATAAATATAAACCTAATATAGACTAGTTTTCCTATTTAGAACCCTAACTATTATATATTAATAGCTCTTATTTAGAATATACTATATTAAATAACTAAGTAATATTATACTATTAAGATATCTAGTAATACTAGCCTAGTACTTTTCTATACTAAAGAACTACCTAGCCTTATTAAGATAATAGCTAAGATTTATTAGCTTTATAATACTATTTATAATATAGAAATATATACCTATAAACAGGATATAGCCTTAGCTAGGAATATATATAGTAATCCCTAAATAAAATAAGATATTAGTAAAGCACTAAAACTGCCTAAACTAGAACCTTTTAAAGGATAAGCTATAGATATAGTTCCCTTCCTAACCTAAATAAAAGGCTATTTTTACCTATTTTTAACTAAGCTAGATACTACTATAAAAAAAGTACTCTTTACTATACTACTAATTTAAGGAAATACTAAAAATTAGTTTAAACCTATTCTTAAGGATTACCTTAAAAATAAAGAAATTATATAAAATTAAGAAACTATTAATATCTTTACTAATTAGTATAACTTTAAAAGTATACTTAAAGATAACTTTAAAGTAGTTAATAAAGAATAATAAGTAGTTACTAAAATTATAATACTTAAATAAACTTACTTATATACTATATATTTTACTAAATTTAGGTAGCTTACTTTAAAGATATAGTAAGATAATAAAGCTCTTATAGAAGTCTATTATAAAGGGCTTAAAGAAGAAGTTAAGGATAAGCTATATAAGGTAAACTAATTTAATAATATTATAAAGTATATTATAATAGTAATTAAGATTAATAAAAGATAGTATAAATATAGAAAGGAAAGATCTATAAAGACAGGATAAAGAAGTAACTTTAATCCCTATTACCTTAACTAAGGATATAATAATAACTAGGGTAACTCCTAAAACTAAGGATAATAATAAGGCAATTACTATAATAATACCTTATATAGGACTTAATTAGGCTTTATAATACTAGGAGCTATATAATTAGATAATTATAAATAAAAACTATAGGATATATCTAAATATAAGTACTATAACTATAACTAGTTTAGATATATAGTATAATAATGCCCTAAACTATATAAATTATAAGATCTTAACTAAGGTAAGTAAACTCTAGGACTAACCTAGTAAATAGAACTATAAATAGTAGTAAGAACCTAGATACTAAGGATAACCTAAAGTAGGTATAATATACCTAATATTAAAGGAATAGGAATTAACTAAATAGAGCTAGAACCTTATACTTTAGGATATAAAAAGAATAAAAATATTACTAAAGGAAAATAAAAAAAATATAAAAATAAGACTTAGAAAGAAAAGTATTACTAGTATATATAGGATTTTAAGAAAAAGAAATATATTTAAGCCTAATAATAAAAAAGAAAGTAAGAAGCTAAAGAAAAGAAAATTAAAGGATTTAAAAAGTAAAGAAAACTTAAAGAACCTTAGACCTTAGGAATAATAAGATAAGGTAAAATAATTACCTTTAATATAAAATAATTACAGTTATTATTAATAGTAAACAATATCCTTATTAGAACTAAGCTTATAAAAAAAGGAAGCACTATTTACATTAAAGCTTATTATACTAATAATATACTTAACCCTCTACACAGGGAACCTGGTTTTAATATATAAAATAATATCTAGATAATACTAATAAACCCTAAATATAATAAAATTTTATAGGTATTATATAGGAACTATTAGTATAAATAATATAAATAAGAAAAAATAGATAATAATTACTTCCTAATTACTATAAAAAGGATATTTAATAATAGACCCTACCTATAAGAAGAAACGGAAGATTATCTAGTTAATATATAGTATAACTAACTAAAAGTTACAGAACTACGATTTAATATACTACTCTATAGATAAATCTATAAGACTAAAGATCTCCTAAGTAGAATTAAATAAAGTTAATAAATAATTAAAGAAGCAGAAAAAGAGTTTAATAAAATAACTTAAGGAAAGTATATACTTAAGAAAGCAGTATTATATAATAATACTAGTTTAGAAGATACTAATAAGCTATAATATTAATAGGAGGCAGATAGCCTATACCTAGATAATAAGAAACTATAGTAAAATAGTATAAAAGGTTAGTACCTAGAAGAAGGATAACTAGATTTATAATAACTTAACAAAGCTATAATATAAGGTAATCTAAACCTAGAAAATAAGTAATAAATAATAAATAAAAAATAATTTAAGGAATTAGAAAAACACTTTTAATAATAACTATTTAATAAAGAATTTACTAATAATTACACTAATAGTAAAGGATACTGTAATAGTAACTATAAAAAGATTTACTATAATACCTTAGGAAAAGATAGATACTATCTATAATAAAGCTATAAATATATAAAGAGCAAAGTCTATAATAAGATATAAGTACTCTAGAAGTAATATAAATAATAAGTATACTAATTTACCTAGTACTACTTATTTAAATTAAGGGAAGATAGCTAGATACTTAGGTTAATAGTAAAGTATAATAAAATTTTATTAACCTAAAAATAGTTACAGAGCTTAGAATACTATAAAAAAAGAAATCATTGCCTTACCTACTTATTAATACAGAAGGACAGTTCTTTAATTATAATAATAGTATTATAAATTAAAAGACTAATTACCTTAAGATTCTTATTAAAGGAAAAAAATAAAGAGTAGATTTTAATATTATACTTTTAGAACAAGATATAAATATCTTCCTAGGTATAATATAGCTTAAACAAGAAAACTTATCTATTAATTAAAGGAATAGCCAGGTTACTTTCCCTAGTAACCCTAATAATAATAGAAAAATAATTATAATGAATAATAAAAGATCTTATACCTTAACTAATAGAGAAGGCGAAGGCATAGGTAAGCATAGAATAAAGTAACTACTACCTTTAAAAGGAGTATAATATAAGTATAAAAAAGGCATATAAAGCAAGAAATAGATCCTAGGTATTCTCTAATAATAAGACCTATAAAAGGAACTAGAACTAATAATAAGCTAGAATAGACTAGTAAACATACCAGAAGAATACTAAGTATATAATAAACTATTTATAAAAAAATTAGAAATAGGAGTCCCTAAATATAGCAAATAGAACTATAAAATCAACCTAATAAACAATAACTTGCCATTTTAAAAGCTATATTTACTAAATTAAAGGGAGCTATAAGTTTAAAAGGAATATATTAAGAAAATACTAAGTAAGGGCTATATTAGGGAATCTAGCTTATTATTAGTATTATTAATGTTTTTTATACTAAAAAAGAATAGAAAGGACAGACCTATTATTAATTACTAACCAGTTAATATAAAAACTATTAAGGATTAAACCTTACTTTTACTTATTATAGAACTTAAGGATTAATTATAAGGTAAAAAGATCTTTACTACTTTAAACCTTAAAGGTATATATAATCTAATCTATATTAAGAAAGGAAATAAGTAAAAGATAGTATTTAAAACTAGATTTAGACTTTTTAAATATATAGTAATACTATTTAGTCTTACTAATATACTTATAATGTTTTAGTAAATAATTAATAGTATACTATAACAGTACCTTAATATCTTTATAGTCTATTACCTAGATAATATCCTAATCTTCTTAAATAATAAAGAAGAATATAAAAAACATATCTATAAGGTCTTAAAAATACTATAAAATGCTAAGTTACTAGTTAAACTAGAAAAGAGTTACTTTTATATTATAAAGGTAGACTTCTTAGGATATACTATTATACCTAGAGAAATTAGTATAAAAGAAAAGAAAATCTTTATAGTAGTAAAATAGAAAATACCTAATAATATTAAGGAAATATAAGCCTTTTTAGGCTTTACTAATTATTACTAATAATTTATTAAGGACTTTAGTAAGATTGCAAATCCTTTAATAAAACTTACTAAGAAGGATAAACCCTTTAAATAAAACAATAAGGCTTAGATAGCCTTTAAATAACTTAAAGAAGCTATTATTAGCAGACTAGTATTAGCTATCTTTAACCTAGAAAAGAAGATTAAACTAAAGATAGACTTATTAGACTTTACTCTAGGAGGATAAATTGGTTAGTAAGATAATATAGGAAAATTATACCTTATTATATTCTACTTATAAATAAGCTATATAGAGCAAAGCTTAACTACCCTATTTATAATAAAGAATTCTTAGCAATTATTAACTACTTTAAGGAGTTTAAATACTACCTTATAGAAAGTAAGTACTAGGTTAAGGTTTATATTAACTACTAGAATATATTATACTTTACTATAACTTATAAACTTAATTAATAATAACTATACTATATAGAATACCTATATAAGTTTAACTTTATAATTATTTACTATAAAGGATTAGAGAATAGAAAAGTAGATATAATTAGTTATAGACTAGACTATAATACCGGTACTATAAAAGCAAAAGAATAAGTACTGGAAAAGAATAAAAAGAAAGAATATAAATTTACCTAATAAATATAAATACTAGGATAGATATAGATAGTAATTACTAAAGAAATCCCAGGCAAACCTAAAGAATTTATATATAAATTCTACGGATATTTAGTATATAGATACTAGGGGGTTATAAAGACCCTAAGAGACTTCTATAATATAGATACCAGGTTAAGTAACCTGTAGTAAAAAAGGTTATTAAATAATATAATATCTACTTAAGAATAAAGGTATAATAATATAAGCCTTATAAAGAACTATAACCTCTTAAAGTAGTAAAAGCACTATAAAGCTTACTTATAATAGATTTTATTACTAAGTTACTATAGTTAGAAGAACCTTTAACTAAAATCTTTTATAATAGTATTATAGTTATTATTAAGAGACTTATAAAGTTTTTAATTTATATACCCTATAGAGAAAATATAAATACTAAATAAATAGCTTATATCTTCTATAATAGAATAGTATAAGAACAAGGATTACCTAAGGAAATCCTTACTAATAGAAGTATAATATTTACTAGTAAGTTCTAGCAAGCACTAATAGCCTATATAGGAGTTAACTATAGACTTATAATAGTATTTAGACCTTAAGTAGATAGATAGATAGAACAAATAAATCAGGTAGTAAAGCAGTACCTATAGTATTATATTAACTATAAATAAAATAACTAGGTTAAGAAGCTACTATATGCCTAGCTAGCTTATAACACTGCCTATAATAAAAGTACTAAACTTATACCCTTAGATACTAACTTTAGTTATATACCTAAAGCATACTATAATATATAAGAAACTAAAATTATTAATCCTATAGTAATAATTAAGAGCAAGGACCTAAAGAATATATATAATAAACTCTAAATAGAACTAGAATTTATTAATAAATAGATATAATAGTACTATAACTCTAAAAGGTTAAAAGAACTAACTTTTAAGGAAGGAGATATAGTATACCTATCTATAAAAAACATTACTATAAAATAACTAAGCTATAAGCTAGATTTTAAATATATTAAACCCTATAAGATAGTTAGGAAGATTTTAAAGAATAACTATAAGCTAGACTTACTTACAAAGGTTAGACTCTATAAAGTCTTCTATATAGTACTACTTAAATTAGTAGCTAATATAATTTATATTAAGATTAGTAATAAACTAGAAAAGATTAACAGGCTAGAACTCTATAAAGTAGAGGCAATTAGAGAGATATAGGTAGAAAACGGTAAATAAGAATACTTAGTAAAATAAAAGGACTACCTAGAAAGTAAAAATATATAAGAACTACTAAAATACCTTACTAATGCCTAACGACTCCTAAGGAATTTTTACTAAAAACTAGAAAAAGGTTTAAAACAGTAGACTAATTAATAAGGTCTACTGTACTAGCCTTAATTAACTCTACTATAGTAGTAGAATTAGAAGATATAGCTAGATTTTTTGCCTTTTTACTATTATTTATTGTCTTTAAGTTACGCTTAAAAGCTTTTAACCCTTTAGATTAAATTAAATGCTTTTAATAATAAAGATATATTAATTTTAAAAGATGCTTATTTAACTAATACTATAACTAAAGAAGCTTCTCCTTAGTAGCCTCTTTATTAGCCTTAATATAATTCTTTTCTTAAACTAGATAATCTGCTATAAAATTAGTATAAAAAATACCTTACAAATAAGAAAGAAATAAACCTTTTAATAACATTATGCCCTTACTATTATAAAAATAGCTATAATAAGTGCACTTAGAGTAGTTCTTTTATCTATTCTTTATTATATATTTAATGCAATTTTTAATATATAAGAAATAAGGCATGATTTTATATCCAGTAAAAGTAATAAGTTTAGTATAGGTAAGGTAATATTAGGTCTCTATAGAAAATATTATATTAATAAGAACGAATAAATATAAGTCTAGGTTAGACTTACTAGGGATAACAGAAGAAGAAAACTAAATATATAGGTCTTAAGGATAAGACTAATAAAGGGAAAGAGATTATATTATAACCTAAACAGAGAAAGCGCTTATATTATATATACCTTATATTTTTCCTCCTAATTATCTATAGTTGCTACTTATCAAAGGGCCCTACTAGTAACTACTAAGTAGTAATTACTAGTAACTAAGCAGGAATACTAGTAATTCTAAACTATTACTAGTAATTCTTAGGAATTACCTTTTTACCAAATACTAAGGATAGTAACCCTCTTAGTATATATATATTTATTTAGTAGTAAATAGAACTTAGCTTACTAGCTATTAATAATACTTCTTTACCTTAATAAGCCTTACCTATACTATTAACTATTAAAAGATATAACTTTAAACTAATATGCTTAGTATAATGCCTTATGTAATCTGTAAACATAAACCTAGTATGGACTAGTTTCCCTGTTTGAAACCCCAACCGTTATATAGACCTAATAATACCTAAAGAAGAAATTTAAGTAAAAAGGGACCTATAAAGGTACTTAAAATACCTAAAATACTAGTAAATATCCTAAATATCCTATATATAATATTACTATCCTTAATACTAATAAAAGAAAAAAGTAAATAATTACTTTCTAATCTAAATAAAAGAATATAAAAAATAAGAACCTTACTTAATTATTAATATCCTAAAATATTATATTATAAAAAGATTTAAAAAAAGTTAAGTAATCTAGCTTAAAGCTAATACTAAGATATAAGAATAAGCCTTAAACTATATCTAGAACTTATATTATATTATTAAATAGAGATAAAAAGTTTAAAATAAAAAAGATATTAAAAAGAAAATATTAGATAAAGAAATCTATAAAGCTATTACTAAAGTTAATAGGCTAAAAAATAAGTAAAGTAATATACTAAAATATAGTTAAACTATAAAATAATTAAACTTAAATAATAAATTAAATCTAGATAGTAATAATAAGAAAAGCTAAGGAAATAAAGAAACTACCTTAAATAAATAAATTATATAAATAAAAATAAAGTATTAAAATAAACTAGCTTACTAATATAAATATCCTAATAATATTAACTATATAAATAGTAAATATAGTTATAAATATCTATAGATAGGAAAAGAGTATTACTATTTATAAAAAAGTACTAAATAAATAAAAAAGTAAAAAGAAATAAACTTCCTAAAAAAGCTTTAAAAATAACTATAAATACTAGTTAATAAACCTACTTTAAACTAAAAGTTAAAATTAAGGGCAAGTAGTTAAGTATACTTATAAATAGCAGAGCTAATATAAACTATATTTTCCCTAATATAGTAAATAATCTTAAGCTACTTTAAAAAACTAAGAAAAAACCCTATACTATAAAGAATAAAAAAGAAGGAGTTTATAATTATAATAATAGAAATATTACCTAAAAGATTAATTACCTTAAAGTATTTATTAATAGGAAAAATTAAGAAATTAACTTTAATATTATTCTTATTTATAAATATAACCTAGTACTTAGATATCTATAGTTAGATTACTATAACTTATAATTTAACTAAAGAACTAACTAAATAAACTATAAAGATTACCCTTTAGATAATAAAACTAATTTAAATAATAATAATATAAAATCTTAAACTTTAACTAATAAAAGCAGTAAAGATAAAAATAATATAAAATTGCCTATTTTAAAAGGAATATAATATAAGTACTATAAAGGTAAAATAAAATATATTAAATAAATAATAGTAACTTTTAAAAGTTAATTTAAATAATTAGACTAAGATTTATAATAAATAAAATAAAATACTAATAAAAAATTAAATAAATAACTTAAGAATATACTAATTTAATACTATATTTATAAGAAACTCTTTATAGAAAAGTTAAATATAAAACTTTTAAAGTATTTATATTAGGATATTAAAATAGTTTTAAAAGATAGTAAGAATTTAAAGTTCTTTTTAATTTATAACCTTATAAAAATAGAACTTATAATATTAAAAAAATAGCTAGAAAATATATTTAAAAAAGGCTATATTAAAACCTTAAAATCCTTAGTAAGATACCTTATTATATTTATTCCTAAACTAAATATAAATAAGCTATAATTAGTTATAGACTATTAATAGCTTAATAAAATTATAAAAAAAGATAAGATACCTTTACCTCTTATTATAAAACTTAAAGATAAATTATTTAAAAAATAATTATTTATAGCTCTAGATCTTAAGGCTACTTATAACTTAATTAAGATTAAGGAAAGTAATAAATAAAAAATAGTATTTAGGATAAAATATAAGTTATTTAAATACTTAGTAATACCTTTTAGCTTAATTAATATACCTATAGTATTTTAAAGGATAATTATAAATATACTTCAAGAATACCTTAATATCTTTATAGTTTACTACCTAGATAATATCCTTATTTTCTTTAATATAGAAAAAAAGTATATAAAATATATTTATAAAGTTTTAAAAGTACTATAAGATACTAATATACTTATTAAACCTACTAAAAGCTATTTTTATTAAAGCTAAGTAATATACTTAGGCTATAAAATCTCCTATAATAAAATATAAATAGATAAATAAAAAGTTACTATAGTTATTAAATAGAAATAACTTAACTTAGTTAAAGAAGTATAATCCTTTCTAGGATTTACTAACTACTACTAATAATTTATTAAGAACTTTAGTAAAGTAGTAATTCCCTTTATAGAACTTATAAAAAAGGAAAAATAATTTAAATAAAATAATAAAGCCTAATAAGCTTTTAAATAGCTTAAGGAAGCTATTACTAGTAAACTAGTTTTAGTTATATTTAACCCTAATTAGTAAGTTAAACTTAAAACTAATGCTTTTAACTTTACCTTAGGAAAATAAATTAAATAATAAGATAATAATAGTATACTATACCTTATTACTTTTTACTTTTATAAAATATATAAAGTAGAACTTAACTTTTCTATTTATAATAAAGAATTCCTAGCTATTATTAACTATTTTAAGGAATTTTAATATTACCTTAAAGGAAATAACTACCTAATTAAAGTATTTATAAACTATAAGAATATTACCTATTTTACTATAATATAAGAATTAAACTAATAATAACTATATTATACTAAATATCTAT